>JASFAX010003231.1:0-43198 GCA_030737875.1 Allium sativum | reverse complement strand
GTAGCGCATCATGATAGCCACTTGCCCTTGAACCATTTCTTTCTCTAAGGCCTTTTTATCTACTATCTTGAATTCATTATGCTTGATACCTTGCCACACATATGGCTTATTATTATAGATGAACTTAACTAGTAATTTAACCAGATTTAAAGTTACTTCTCCTAAAATTTTCATCCACTGTGCACCCAATAATATTTGACAACCTTCCAGTGGAATAAGTAGTAGGTCCACTCGCATTTTACATCCCTGGCAATTGAGAATTACGTCATTGCAAATGCTTGACCACTTCAATTTTTATCCATTGGCTATCAAGACTTCAATGTTCTTTTATTGATCTATTTTAAGCTTTAGTTTATGAGACAATTTCTCATCTATAAAGCTGTGTATGAAACCAGAATCTACCAAGATCTGTACGAGTTTTCCTTTAATAGTGCTTGCACTTTGATTGTGGATAAAGTTGATATTCCACACATGATCTGTAAAGTTATAGAATGAGTCTCCTCTGAGTTGTCTTCATAGTTGCCTTCAATATTTAATTAGGCAGGATTTCCCACATTTTCCTCACCATCCCCAAAGGACATTATTCCTTCTAGGATGTATATTTGTAGGCTTTTGCATTTATGGTCCTTATGCCATGGTTCTCTACACCCATAGCATATATTTCATCTTTGCATTTCCACCAATTATTTTAGGGTCAACCCCTTGCTTCTAGCTAATTTTTATGGATTTGTAGTACCTTTTTATGGATTTGATTGTGCATTCTTAGGATAGGTACAGATTTGGGTAGGGTTCCCTTTTGAGGAAGTAAAGTGATGATTTGATTTATTCTTCTTGGTTTGGTTCCAAGCACTCTCAAACATCTTGGTAGAAGTGACTGATTGTTTATAATTCATAGGCCTAGAAGTTAATATATTAAACCTTATTTCTTTCATAGGCCCTCCTACGAATCTGTCCAGTAAGTAATGGGAAGGAAGAGTTTCAACGGTGGCTTATGGTCCTTCAAATTTGGAAAGATATGAAGATACGGTGGTTACTTGTTTCAAATTTGCCAAGGCCTCGTATAGTGCTTCCATCTCTTCAGAGTTAAACCTGGCTAAAATCTCTTCTTTGATCACAGACCAAGCCTAGCAATCTAGAATATTTCTAGTGTACCATCCATACCATTTAAGTGCATCCTTCTTTAGATAGAAAGAAGAAATTTCAAACCATAGATGCTCCTCGGTATGGTGAATACTAAACAAAATGTTCCACCTGATTAAGTCATTCCTGCACCATGTCATCACCATTATATATTAGGAAATTAACTTTAAGGTTTGGAAAATGTGAGTTTTTGTTCAAAGAAGTGGTTTCTTAGTTTGTTTGGTTTAGGTTGATGAATTTTGTAGATGCTGGTTAATGGGTAATGGTTGTGGGTTACTAGAATTGACGTTGTGGTGTGGTAAAGAAGAATTAATCCGTAGAAGTTGTTGGAGAATAGGTGGATTAATGGGTGATAAAGTGAGTCTAGCTTGAGGGTTTAAGGTCAAAACCCCTTGCATGTTCGATGAATTTGGTTGGTTACTGGCTGTTTGAAGTTTGAGTTGCTGCATATCTTGCACCATTGCATTTAATACATTGTAAATCCCCTCGAACTTCGTATTCATGTCCTTAGCGTTTCGATCAGCTTATTGTCCAACCTATTTGCTGCTTTTCCAAGATTTTTCAGAGAAGAAGAGGTTTGGTTGTTAATCTCATCTTGTTGGAGGAAAGTAGCTTCCTATGCTTTAAGCTTTTAATGACAACAACAATACAATCATGCACAATATATAATTTATCATATATCTTTACAGGAAACATACAAGCAGGAGATGAAGACACATACAAGAATACAAGAAATACTCAAAGGCTTCATAAATGACATAGAATTAGGTATTGAGTATTAGTTTATTGTACAATCTCCTTGAATAGATATAAGCTCTTAGATATATATATTAATGCAGTATGTGCTTGTACAGACATTTGTCCATAAATGACAGACGTCTGGTACATAGTCTGGGAAAATTTCCTAGACTCAACACGAACTTCTTCCATATATGATAGACGTTTGTACAAAGGCTCGGGAAATTTTTCCTAACACCACAGATGTCTGTTAACATATGGACAAATGTATGTCAGTGTATTCGAAGTATACCCAAATTACAGTGACATACGTCTGACCATATGGACAGATGTCTGTCCTAGGCAACAGTTGCTTCTTCTTAAAAGGGTTTCTCTTCGTTTTTGTATAGACAAAACTTTCTATTAAAACCCTAAACTAAGATTTCAATGGATAAGATGATTCAAACGAGAAGTTTTATATTCAAAGGTTAAATCTCTTCGAAAAAACTTTTCAATTACTATATATATATATCTTAGTTTGAAGGATTTTAATCACCTAATCTTTCAGAATATATTCAATATTTTCTATACTCTCTATATTCAATATCTCTCTAAAAATCTTTCCAATTAGCGCACAAATTCTTCTATATTCTAAGCTCTTCAATTCTCATATCAATAGAAGGAGATTTATGTACCAGTTAGTCAAAATATGTGTTGTACAGAACACACTATTGTCAAAGCATCTTTTCGTCTATAAGCCTATTCCTTCGGGCTAAGTGAGGCCAGTTTTTGACAGTTAGAAAGTCGAAGGGAGCTTCGGGACTGGACGTAGGACAGAAGGTCCGAACTAGGATAAAATATCGGTGTGATTGCTTCTTACTTTACTTACCATATTATTTACTAGCTGTTATCACTTTACTTGCTATAGTTAAACACACACACGATCCACATAGACTTTAAATTCATATCAGAGCAAGGTTATATCAAATTACAGTAGCTTGTATTTGCATCATTTAATATGACAAGTATTAGTATATTTCATGAAGGTTAGTTCACACAACGTCCACCTCTTTTCAATGGATCTAATTATGCATATTGGTCAACTCGTATGAGGATTTTTATGGAAGAAAACAGTTTGAAAATTGTGTCTGCCACTCAAAATAAACATGAAGCTCCAACTACTGAATTGAGTGCATGGACCGATGCTGAAAAAACCGCAACATCTAACAATTCAAAAGCTATGAATGTTTTATTTTGTGCATTAGATAAAAATGAATTTTCATGTGTCATGATGAGCACTACTGCCTATGATATATGGCGTACCTTGCAAATCACTCACGAAAGTACCACTAAAGTCAAACAAACAAAAGTCTCAATTTCACAAAATCAATTTTTATCTTTCAAAATGAAAGCAAGCGAGTGTATTAGTGATATTTTTATTAGATTCCAAACTACTCAACACGTTCTCATAGCACTTGGAGTCAAGTTTACTAATTTTGATTTAGTTACATGTATTTTAAATTCTTTGACGAATGATTGTGAATGAAAAGTTTTAGCCATTGAAGAGATGAGCAATCTTTCTCAACTCAAAGTTGAAGAATTAAATTGAAATTTTTTGTCCTATGAAGCTAACCTGCAGGCTAGAAAGGTACAAAATACTGAAAGGAAAATATAGATTTTCCAGCAATAATGAGGATTTTGACTTAGATGAAGGCAAAATTATGTTCATAGCCAAAAACAACAACAAATTCAAGAAGTTCATAAAATGACTAAATTTCAAAAGAATGGAAAACCAAACCCAGTAAATCAAACATATATCAAATGCTTCGAATGTGACGAATTCGGTCATATGAAAAATGATTGTCCAAAGATTCTCAAAGAAAATAAGAAGCATAAAAACGAAAAATTTAAAAAGAAAAGAAGACCATTTCAAGTTACAAGGGATGATTCCAACTCTTCATCATCAGATAGTGATAGTGATGACGATGATGAACAAGCAAATGTGTGCTTTATGGCAGACACAGATGAGGTATGTCCTGAGCTTACTTATAATGAAATTTTGGAAATTAGTATGGAATTAGATGATAAATTTAGAGAGCAAAAAAACTAAACATAGAACATATAGCTAGAATAAATAGAATGGAAATTGAAATAGGCTTATAAAAAGATGAGAAAACCATTCTAGAAGAAGAATTAGAAAATACAAAGAATAGATGTAAAAAGTTACCTTCTGAAAATGAATTATTATCACAGGAAATAGGAAAATTTAAAATAGAAAATAATGAAATTTTGGATAAAAACATAACTTTAAAAAGTAATCTAGAAGTTTCATTATCGAAATTTCAAAACTAAAAAATGAGTTGGAAAAGATTACTACAAATGTTTTGAAATTTAATAAAGGTAATTTTTCTAGATAATTTAATTAGAGATTCAAAGCCTTCTAGAAATAGGAATAGATTAGGTTTTAAAAAGGATTCAAAACCTAAAAAGTACAGTTTTCTTTATAAAGAGGTAAAAAAAGAAAAATGTCAATTAAAAGGTAGACAAACCTAAGGAAGTAAAAATAGGGATTTCTAAATCCAATAATAAACTTATTAGACAAAAGCATATTAAGATTTTTCTGCAAAATGTAGTTTACAATTCAAATTATGCTTTTAAAGGCCCCAAATCCACATGGGCATGGGCTGCCTTGTCCGCCTAACATTTAGGACCCTAACAGAGGAAGTGGGGACTTTTTTTTTAATCTTGTAAGTACCCAAAACAAGACAAAAAGAGAAATGGATTTTATATAGTGGCGGCTCCAAGCACATGACGGGAAACAAATGCATGTTATCAAATATAACATACATGGTGGTAGGATAGTAACTTTTAGCAATAATTCAAAAGGATATGTCATTGGCATTGGTGAAGTCATCAATATCGGAATATACAATTCTCCGATTATCTCTAATATTTTGTTAGTTAAAAATTTAAAGCATAACATTCTAATTATCAGCCAACTTTGGGATAAAGGTATTCAAATTAGCTTTAAAAAAGATAAATGCATTATTTTGGATAGTCATAAAATTTTAACTTTTGACGGCTTTAGAAATAGTAATATATATGTTTTAAATATGAACATAAAGCAAAATTCGTATCTATGTTTAACCATAGATCACAACGATCCATGGTTATGGCATAAATGATTATGTTACATAAAATTTGAGTATATTAACAAATTAGCAAAGACTGAACTAGTTAGAGGTTCACCAAAAATTAATTTCAAAGTAAAAAATTATGTAATTCTTGTAAATTGGAAAATTGAAAAAGATTTCATTTAAATGAAAAATTAATATATCGGCAAAACAACCTATAGAACTATTACATTTAGATTTATTTGGACCAACTCAAACGTGTTCGTTTAATCATAATAAATATGTTTTTGTAATAGTATCGATTTTTCAAGATATACATGGACAATATTTTTAAAACATAAAAGTGACACTTTCAGAATATTTAATTTTTTTTCAAATGTATAATGAATTCATTGGATTGAAAAATCAAGAATATTCGTAGTGATCATGGAGGTGAATTTGAAAATGAATTATTTAATGATTTTTGTAACTAAAAGGGAATAAGTCATAAATTTTCAATTCCATGAACACCACAACATAATGGTGTTGTGGAAAGGAAAAAAAATCAAACCTTACAAGAATATGCTAGAACTTTGTTAAATAGTAGTGGTTTACCTAAGCAATTTTGGGCTGAAGCAATAACAACAGCTAGCTATGTACTAAATAGAGTAAAAATGCGACCAACGACAAAAAATACTTGTTATGAAATGTTCTACAGAAAGAAACCTAAAGTGTCATATTTTAGAACATTTGGTTCAAAATGTTTCATATTAAACACAAAAGATAATTCAGAAAATTTCGATGCAAAATATGATTAAGGAATATTTATTGGTTATTTAGATCGAAGTGAGGCCTATAGTGTAATGACCCGAAAATCCGGTCCAATTAGAGCTGACTAAATAACACAAGTCTAACCCCAAATTGCACTGGAAACCAGGAAATTAATAGAAAGAAAACAGAGGGTGAGGAAAGGAAAGATAAGATAGAAACTTAGAATAGAAGAAGAAGAACACAATATCAGAGTAACACGAACCTCACAGCGGAACGAATAACATATAATAGATAACATATCTTTGAAATAAAAGACTGTACTTGAATATACATATCATCATAAAGTACGACACTTACAACACAGCAGAAATAAACTATAGCTATATGATCCTGAAGCCTCTGCTCCGGCTCTTCAAGTATCTGTAAATCCCGACTACTTGACTGCCCGTATAAAATTGGGCACCCAAGAGTTTAGGGAAAACAAAACAAAATAAACTCTGGGTCAGTCATGAGACTGGTATGAGTAAAACAGTTTAAAATAGTTTGATCCATTAAGTGATATCTCATAAGACCACACCGTATAACGAAACGGGTTTTTCCCTTATGAGAATCCAAAATATCTTTATATCAAAAACCTTTTGATATTATAATAATGTCTATCAGTCACAATATAATAATCATCTAGCAGAAATGCTTTCATCTCACGTTCTACATATATAGTATATAATCAAAACCGCCGTCACGTATTGGGTAATGGATTTCCAACTATGACAAGGTATGGAACCACCTTTCGCTAGTGTACCTCTAGAGAGGAATACACTAGGTTCAACAAGAACATCTTGCAACCCGGCCACACATGACCGACCACTCATTTCGCTTGAGCGTATCGAATGTATATCACCAACAGTTGGGATCAGCAACCGTTTCCCGAATGGGATAGTATCAACAATAGATTTTTAGAAGTAAATGAAACTCTAGATCAGGTGATTATACACCCTACTTCGGAGCGACCGACTTAGCCATGCTGCCTGCCCGATTTCTATCATTTACCGGTTGATGAGGCTTGAGGTTACGCTTCATCATCACATCAGATTCACTTTGAATGCCACATTGTTAGATCCATCGAAAATCATTAATTGACGTCTACATCCATACATTACGTGTCAGCTAAAAGAAGTTTCCTTCTCCGCTTCCACTCTTGGTACGTTTGAAGAAATCAATGTACGTGACCTTTTTGGAAATACTCTGTCAGACATTCATCCATACAAGTCATCCAGGAACAGGATGAACAAAAGGTACGATTCAGTATATCCATCTTAGGCACTGTTATCTAAGATTTATACAACAGCCCTTGCACATTACTCTGTCTTCAATTATCTTTGGCATATATGATTCGCAACGCTTATGCCAATACAGAGTGGTTCTTTGGATAATAATCCAACCGGTCTCTCCATATTAACAACGTAAATTGTTCAAAACTTCGATAGTCTGTGATTTATCTATCGAAGGAAAATACGTGTGCAAACAACGATATAATTTCCCAAAGGAAACTCTATCGATCAATCATCAATCACTACCATTCCACAACTATCAAACTCTAACTGTAAACTAATAAGAGAACAACTTCCCAAGTATAAACCGCGAAGGCCGAAACCAACATCAGACCGATATTCAGAAAACTAGTCAACTTACAAATCTTTAGTCAGTTTTTAATTTTGCTTAACTCTATTTCTTTAACTCTATTTGATTAACCTAACTGGTTTACTCTAACTGATTAACTCTAACTGGTTTAACTCTATGGTTAACTCTAACTGATTAACTCTAACTGATTAACTCTAACTGATTAACTTTAACTGGTTAACCCTACCTGATTTAACTCTAACTGATTAACTTGATTCGATTAACTCCTCTATTTATTTTCCAAATAAATAATCCTTTATTCTATTTATTTTTCTTAACATCTCTTTTATAACTTATTCAATTTCTAAGTCAATATCCCTTTATCATAACTTATTCATTTCCTAAATAAATAATCCGTTTAATATCCTATTTAATTATTTTGAATGTTTCCTTTAATAACCCTGTTTATTTTGCAAATAAATATGTCCTTTTCTTATTCTATTTATTTAACAAATAAATAATCCATTATCTTGTCCTATTTATTTAACAAATAAATATCTCACTTATTATCTCCTATTTATTTAACCAATAAATATCTCATTTATAAGATCTTCTGATTTTATAAATATTCCCTTTTCTTAAAATCTCCTATTTATTTATATTCCAATTTATAAATAGTTCTTATTTATAAATATTCCAATTTATCAATATTCTGTTTTCAATATCACTTTGAAAATCTCCTTTTCCCATTCAGATATTTTATGGTACTTAACACATCATATCACGATGACCAGTATCATCCAACACATATAATCAACCACATATTATAAACCACATCATATATCACAATATATGAAAAAAAACAATAAAATAACTGTTGAGGAATCCAGTTGGATTCCTCCAACCTGTTTCCCTGCATCCACAGATGTTACACAATATAATCAACATCACTTTCAGTTCAATATGAAATATTTTGTTAACAGAATCAACATATATAGATTTAACGGTTTATACATATATTTATATTTATATATATATATCTATAATACAATCTTCACTAACTGACTAGTAGTTCAATCAACAGTCAACACACAATCAAATCAGACAATATTTAACAGTTCTAAAAATACAACATGAAATTATAAACTGTTAGAGTTAGTGAGATTTACTCACATTGGCAGTTCATCGTTAAAGAACGATAAACTGTTGTTTGATTTGAATCAAACAGTTTATTTCACCATAAATTCAAACGAGCTTCAATCCACTCCCAGTCAGTTCCATTGGGTAGTGTCCGTCCATACGATCCTGTTGGATCTTGTTTCGTTGAAAACCGACATCGTATGATAAAGTTATGGATTATACAAGTTTGGATATTCCTTTAAAATAAAATCACTTAGTTTTAAATTAAAAACTGGGCCTCACCCATCATTGAACCCAGCCCATCCCACATTAAAACCCGCTCCATCGTTCTTCTTCCTCCCGATGCCAGCAGCCAAACAACCCGTCCATTTTCCAGCTTCAAACCTCCATCGCTCCACCCCTTCTTCATGGAATTCAAAACAAATAACACCATTACACCCTTCATCAACATCTTTACCCTCCCATTATCATACGTTGGAGCTCGACGCCCCTTTTCAATTTCCGTCGACAGTACTCAACCCCAAGCACCGACACTTTTTATTTTAAATAAATCCCCAAAAATTATCAACCGACGCGGAAAACCCCCTGATTACCAATTCTAACTCGATTTCGCGAATTAGTTCTTCAATCCTCGAAAAATCCCAACCCTAGATTTACTGTCCAACCGTCGAACCCAAAAAGAAGCCGTCGCACCTTTGATTCATCGTACCAGGTTGAAGAGAAAGTTTCAAGGATTGCAAATATATATCTTTAAAGATTTATAGAATTTTATTTCATTTTTCCTTTGATTTTCTTTCCATTTTTCTTTGTCTGTGTTTTTTTTAGTTTTGGAGGATTTCTTCTGTGTATATATGTTGGAGTGTGCGGCTGAAATAAGAGTAGGCGTGGCTTCTCCTATGCCTTAGAATGTGTTGGAGATATTTCACCCTTTTTATTTTATTGATTTTCTATTCCAATGCAGTTTTTATTTGTCCTTAAAAATTCCTGCGGCCACACATGATACCCAAAAATCACGAAAATAGACATGCCACTAGAGTTTGACATTACGGACCCAACGAAACTGGTTTCGTCGAATTCCGACTCCGATTTCTCACACAGCATATTTTCAAAGGTCAAAATACTGACTGTTTCTCACATTAAAATCCCGTATGGCCACATACTAACTCTAAAAATCACGAAATTTGATATCTAACAATAATTTAACATTGTGGATCCAACAAAATTAGTTTCATCGAATTCCGACTTCGTTTGCAAAACTGGCTATTTTTAAAGCTCTAAATAGACCATTTAAATATAATTAAATTTAATATTTAAAAATAAATATTATCGTCTATATTCACAGTTGAATACCATACAGTTCAGAAAACCCTATATGGATTTCTAACTCGATATTTCAAATCTGGGTCAACCCGATATTCGATTTATATTGAAATCCCTTTTTAAAATATAAATAATTCCTTTATAAATTATAAAGGAATTCCACAGCGACTTTTCTAAAATTTTATTTGGACATAAATCAAAATCTACACGATGAAATCTTGATTTTTCTCTTCCACTAGAAAGATATACTCCACCAGCTCCACACGTTTCTTATTTCACAGAAATCCGGCTTAAAACGAATCATGTACATTCAGCTGAAGTTCAAATTGCCAAATAGCGAACTGTCGCGCCATTTCCAGCTCGATTATAATTATATTATAATTTATACGTTCAACTGTCGTTTATATAATATATTCGTTATTCTAATTCAATTCTAAACTGAATTAAATATCACAGATGATCCGGTTCACACCATATCGCCATTTCAGCCAATTCTGATTATTTCAAAATTAAATATATTATTTAATTTTATTATTTTAATTAAATATTCACCATTATTTAATTCAACGACCATGAAATCCTTTTAATCACCTTTTAAATAATTAAATAAATAAATTATTATAACGCTGACAATGCGGGCCATTACATTCTTCCCCACTTAAAATAATTTCGTCCTCGAAATTGCTAAGGTAGAAAACAACTCTATTAAGTGGTCATAACTTATTTGTTCGCTTCTTAACTTCAGTTTCCAACTGGACCAATTTAATTTCAATTAAATATTAATTAATTCTTATTATCGAAAATTTTCAAACATCCTGAAAATTTTCTAATGCCTTAACTTTTTGAAAAATTTCGCCAGCACCTCCTTTGTACTGGTTAATACGTCAAACCACCAGTCGCCTCTCTGGGCCATCTCCATCCCAAAATAAAATCAAACAGCCAAGTGGCTTGCCAATTCGGCTCATAAATCTTATATCCAATAGAAATATAAACTTGTACCTTTTGTTGGCATATCATTATATCCTTTCCACCTGTTATCAATTCAGCGGATACAAGGGTTATCCCAATCAAATTCCAATCTGCTTTTATCCACAACACAACCATTCGCTTATATCCGACCCAAATATCATTTCAACTCGAGTTTCTTCTCGATTCCCAACTCTTAACTTGATTATCACATTACACTTCAAATTTGAATCTCACAATCTGTAACACCCCGTATTTTCTGTAATTAAAAGATTAACAAATCAAGGCAGAATTAAATTTTAAAAACTCAAGGGAATTGGGTTGCGCCATTGCGTTCGTCTCGAAATTCTGCTTGAAAACGAGTCCGAGTTTTCGAAAAACGGAGTCCGTATGACCAAGTTATGACCCTCCGAATTTTCAGGAATTTTCAGAATAAAAAACAGCTCGAAATTCAAATTCGAAATTCAAATTCAGACCCCAGGGCAGACTGGGCGAGAAATTTCCCGCCCAGGACCAGGTCGGCCTGGGGGTCGACACTATGGTCGACCTCCCAGGGACCAGGTCGACACTATGGTCGACCCTCTGGTCGACTGGGTGCCAAAACCTGGTTTTCAGCCTGAGTTCATTCAGATGTTTCTGGTCTCGTTTTCAGTCTAGATTCGTCCTCCTAAACCTATATAAATAGCCCCTTAGCCTCATTTTCTCTACACAATTTCATTCTGTCTATACTCTGCCTCTGTTCTAATTAAAAATAAAAATGGCGCCGCTACTCTGCTGGAATCAAAACTTGGATTGATGCATCTTCTTCCGACCTGAATAGAATTAAAAGCTAAATCAAATCTCAAATCAAAGTTTAGATCTACAACAACAATTAAAGAGGAGTAACTCAGCATTTCTGCATCAACAATAGTTTATTATCCTTTCTTAAAACCACGAAAGGCAAGTACAGTTATTTTCCGATATAAACTTTAATTATAATTGTGACATGATTGTAAATCTGAATTTGAGGTTGTGTACATTCTTTTCTGATATATTTTATTCTGTATCTCTTTCTTCTTTCTGTTCTATAGCCACGCTACCTCGAGCCTGCACCACATCTCATAAGAGATTAACGCACAAACGCTAAACTTTGGGACAAATAATGAATGATGGCATAATTGGACATGGATAATCTGTGACTGATGTTGTAAACTAGATTTAGATCTATGCATATTCTGTGAATTGGAAGAAGAGGAACCATTGTAGGTTAACATGTGTAACAACCCAGAATTTTGGGGGTAAATTTTAAAATTTATTTTAAGTAATTTTAATGAGTTTTTGATATTTAAAATAATTTATTTTAAATGATCACGATTAAAAATTTATGTGATTTGTAAGTTTAATTTTCACAAGAATAAACTAAACACGATTGTTGACATTAATTAATTTAATATTGTATATTGGAAATTACATTCCAATATAAGTGACTAAGAACAATAATAGAAACCATATAAAGGACATTTATTAGTGGTGCACAATATTTACTCTAAGCGTCGCACGTAAGGTAAATTCTTAGTTGTATTATTTAATTTCTTTCTCTATTCAAGTTCTTTTCTATATCTACAAATTTTTATTATGTAAACATATTCTCTTTTGTACATATCATATATCTATTGGGATTTTAAATCATAGCAACTCGGAATATAGAAAGGTTGTTCTTGTCACCCGTTTGGATTAGCATGTAAATTATTTAGAATTAAGAAATTTTGTAAATGAATAAATATGAAAATAAAAATATACGCCAAACAAAATATATATTAATACTATATCCATCCAAAAACATATGTGTAGATATTTTGAGTAATTGCATTAGACAATTTAGTTTGTCTTGGGAATGACATAAGCATGATAGATTGGAATTTACAGTAATGTGAAAACTAAAATTTGGAATAAAAAGATGATTACTTGATTAGTAAACATATTAAATATATTCCTTGTCATTAAATTAAGCAAATGAGACTTTTATGGCAGACATTAAAAATGACTGTTGTTATATAAAAATGCTTGTACATTGCAATTGACATTTTTAAACGAAAAGAACGAAAGTATAAAAATGTCCATTACTATAGGAAATGTATTTACATTGGATTTTGCATTCTAGATGTTTTATATTAAAATGAACACTGTTATGATAATAATGTTTTACATTAAAGTTTTACATTCTTATGTAAGTGAACCTTTTTAAAATGGTCATTGCACTAACAAAAAAAAAGGGTTTTCATAGAACTTTACATTTTTAATGTAAACATTAAATGACCATTGTTATATTGAAATGTCTTTACCTGTAAAATATATATATTTTAATGTAACCCAACATTAAAATAGTTATTTGTCATATAGAAATGCATTAACAATGCATTATACATTTATCTTGAAATGGAAAATTGCATTTTTCAATGTGATCATATTATGAAATCAAAAGTTACGTTTTTATATGTAAATAAAAAATTAAGTTATTAATATAAATCATAATGGGCAGGCTAAATATAAATTGTAATAGAACCACGTGTATATTTCTATTTTTTTAATTCCTATCCATCCAATTAAATACCTTCCCATTCTTTCTCTTTATCTTATTCTACTTTGAAATTTGAATAAGAGAACCACGTGTATATTTCTATTCTTTTTATTCCTATCCATCCAATTAAATACCTTCCCGTTCTTTCTCTTTGTCTTATTCTATTTTGAAATTTGAATAAGAGAACCATGTGTATATTTCTATTCTTTTTATTCCTATCCATCCAATTAAATACCTTTCCATTCTTTCTCTTTGTCTTATTCTATTTGGAAATTTGAATAAGAGAAACGGGCCTTAAGGGTTTAATCAAATAATGTTTTAATATAAGTATACCCTTTGGAAAATACCCCAAACCCTAACTTGTTTCTACAGCCGCCGTCTCTCTTCAGTGGTTGGCTGAAAATGTCTTGAATCCAACTCTTAATATTTCTATCCACACAATATTATTCGATTAACTCAAAGGCAAATCGAAGAGCAAAGCAAGACCTTTCATTCCATATGGTGATGGCGGTAGGAGCAAGTTGAAGTCGACCGATGGGTTTCCTTTAGTGCATGAAGACCTGGAAGAAAGCAAAATGAAGGGGAACGATTCTTCTTCGCCTAATGTAATCAATTTATTTATATTTAATTATGTAATTTAAAATTAATTTATATCTAACTTATAAAATGTTGTAACTCATTCAAATGAAATCAGAAATTAATGAAATCAGTCGCGTTGGATTTACAACGAAAAATACTACAACATGGGACAAACTAGAACCAATTCTGAGCAAATCAAGATTTGAGGAAAGTTTCAGATCTGAATTGATTGGTGAGAATTCTACATTTTTAAAAGGATTATTAATTATTTTATCATTATTGTTTAATTCATGTTCGTATACATTTAATTCAAATATGCGCTGCAAATTTATATATTCTCTCAGATGCAATTTTTTAGATTTGAATTGAAATAAGGTGAGATTTATGGTTTCAAACAAATAATTAACCATTTAATTATTTATCGCCAATTTAAATTCATGAACGTGTGATTTTGGTTATGTTTGCGATGTCTTGTAGATAGATTTCATTGTGGTATTGATGGCAATTTTTTTTTTTATTCATGATATTTTTTTTATCTATTTATTTAGATCTACAAATATCCACTTTTTTATTGATTCATGACGTGATACGTTAACACCCAAGTCTAGTTGTTGTTTCATGGTTTAAAGACTTAGATTTAACACATGTAGTATTGTGTAATTTGAGATGTATATTGTCGCCCAAACTTAATTTATTACTTGTATTGAAATATGGGATTGTAATCATCTGTTGACACCAAACATATAAATTTGGGTTACATATATTAAATTGAATCATAGTATTAATGTTGCCACGAAAGTTATAGGTTCTTACATGTTAGAATGTGTGAAATTAATATCGTACGTTGACACCCAAAACTTGGTATTGTTACATGTGTGAAAATATAGTGGAGTTATGTCTTTTTGTGAATGCGCATTAAATTTAAGAAAACATTTGTGAATACATTATTTTGGGAAAACATGTCCTTATGTGAATGCATTAAATTTGAGAAAACATGTTCTTTTGTGAATGCGCATTAATTTTAAGAAAACATTTTGTGGATACATTATATTGAGAAAACATGTCCTTTTGTGGATGCATTAAATTTAAGAAAACATGTCCTTTTGTGAAAGCATTAAATTTAAGAAAACATGTCCTTTTTGTGAATGCATTAAATTTAAGAAAACATGACATTTTGTGAATGCGCATAATTTTAAGCAAACATTTTGTGAATACATTATTTTGAGAAAACATGTTCTTTTGTGAATGCACATTAAATTTAAGAAAACATGTCCTTTTTGTGAATGAATTAATTTTACGAAACATGTCATTTTGAGTATGTTTTAATTAATTAAACACATGTAAATTTTATTGAGATTAGAATTGGGGAACCTAAAATAAAAAAAATGTCATGTATGTCAAAATGAATATATTTTATGTGTCTGTGATGAATGTCTGATAATTAATTCTGTGATATACATGTTTGGTTGTGAATTGTTGTTGGAATAGGATGCGGTGTTTGAAATTTGAAATTATGTAACTGGACCATTTAATTTCAATTTAGTATTATTTATGTTAATTTGAATATGCTACACTACCGTATACAAGTTGCCTGACTTGTATATGTTGATTGGGCTGATATTTTCACACAACACCCAAGTGCACAAATGATATGTTGTTATCTGAATTCTATTTTGAAAGTTATTGTATGTGGTTTGAATGTCAATTGAATGTCGTTATGGAAAAGTAATTTGAATGTGTGATTGGAATGTAATTTGGGTAATGAAAGAATGTATATCATTATTATTTTGCAAAAAAACGGTTCGAAATCCATTAATTAATGGTATTTGATTGGGTCTCATTCCAATTTAGGATACAAAAAGAAAAAATATATTTTAATCTAATATTCAATTAGAATGTTTTAAAAAAAAATTCCAATGAAGTAATTATAATTATAAATTATAATTGTGCTTGGACACGAGGTTAGGTTACATTTGTGGTGGAAGTCTGCCCGGACCCGACCGGTATATCCAGCAGCCACTAATGTTGAACATAATGTGAAAGGTCCAAGTGCACAAATACGAAACTGGACCATGACACGAGGTCAAGCCCAACTTGTGGAATAAGACTGCCTGGAACCGACCGGCACATCCAGCATCCATAAGTCGTTGGCTTAATGTGAGAGGTCTAGCCCACTATAAAATACAAATGGATAAGAAAATTAGTTGGGTTATTTAATCCGTTTTAAAAATAGCAATGCCATTTTAAAGTAAAAACCCGAACGAGTTTATCGATTTATTTTATCCATTTTATAATGAATATTAAAAGAGAAATTTCAAAACTAATATTTTGGAAAATAATATCATTATAAAGGGATAACATATAGAATAATCAATTTTTAGATTATAAAGATATTTATATCAAAATAAGGGATTTATTTATTTTATGAATAAATAAAAAGGATTTAAAATGGTTTTTGATACAACTAAGAATTCCCAATGAGTATATTGAATTGGATTTAAATGGAAATTATCTACGGACTTTTTCAATATTAATTCCGTGTTTATACGGATATTATTTTGGGAATTTGGAAGATATTTAATATCGTTATTTCTGATATGATATCCGTTGGTTTTAGAATTTGATATTGAATATAATCGATATAATTCCCATTCAAAGCTTTAGATTTAATATCAAGTTAGATTTTGGGTTTGTCGTGAATAGTGTCTTAAATAACATTATTCTTAAATTCATTTAAGTAAAGGAAAATATTTTTATTGAGATTTAAATGAGATTTCCAATTATTAAGTATAATTGAAGTAAAATGGAAATTGATTATGGGTTGGTTGTGAACAATGTTTTGAAGGGCATTAGTTCTTGAAACTCAAATCAATAGTGAAATTTTGATTTGTTATTAATTAATCTTTTAATTAAGGTTAAATGAAATTTTCTAAAAGAAGAGATGCCTAATATTATATGTTAAATAGGGAATTAATGAAACATGAAATGGGGTCTCTCGTGAACTATGTTTTAAATAACATCAGTTCTTAAACCCGGATTAAAGATAAGATTAATTCCAGAAAGCGATTAGTCATTTAACAATGATTTTAGAAGACTAAAACTTAAATAAGTTTTCTTTAATTAGATTGAAGGTGAATAAAGGAAGATTAAAGAATTTCCTTGATAAAATTTATGGGAACCTTTCCCCAATAATGTGAATACTTTATTAAAAGGATATTCTGAATTGGAATGAGGCGTTGATGTGGTTTATATATAGCACCTAATTTTAAATCACGCGAGTTATTCGGAAAGAACAAGTTTAACCCATTCTGAATAATGAATACGGCGACTAACAGTCGAAGAGTTGAAGACGGTACAAGACCGACGATCTTCACGTCGAATGGATGAGTTACCATTGAAGCCCATAATTGGAGTAGCTACCTTGAAAGGGCTAAAATGGTGGCCGCCCGGACGTAGTGTTGATTTGTACGGATTTGGCTTTCGCTCAGACCTAGAGCATAAGCTTATAAATGGAATGTGTGTCTGACATCGTACTCCTTTAAATATTGTACCTATTGATTTTCTGCTGAATGTATGAATGTTTGGTGGCGGAGAATTTATTCTCTTGCTTAACACCCTTTTGTATATTTTGGCAAAGATTAATAGTATGATATGGATTGACAGTGTGGCATACCAAGATGCAATGATCAAGGCTTTTGTTGAAAAGCAAGCCTTGTGGTTGATGATCAAAGCACGGCCTATTTAGGCGTAGCTTTGTGTATAGCATGACTTCGCGAGCCTCACACACCGGCGGAGTCTAAAATGGGAGAAGGGAACGCAGGGAGAGCAGCACGTTTCTTTCTAGCTAGAAGTGGTATTTGGGCTTTAACACTGCCCGACATTTTACTTATGTGGATGATGGAATGAGGCGCCTCGGATGATAGGTCCTATAGGACAGGGAAACGTGTGTTCAGGAATAACTAATCCGCTACTCGTATGGTGGACCGGCCCTGCAGGATCCAAGGGTTAACTGCGGGGAATCCTGAGACATTAGCTAGAGTGTCTCGAATCGGTAAGGAGCTCCTCCCTAGCCTTGACTCATGATGGAAACCCAATTTCCAATACGACCTCATGCAGATTTGATTGTATTACTAGTATGGAAGCATAGTATTATGGTATCTATGTATCCTAGGATTGATACATTTACTTTGAAATGTTTTTGAAACATATATACACTAATAATAATATCAAATTCGTTTTTATCGTATCAAGCATTTTTTACCATTATAAGGTAAAACCCTATCCTCCGGTTTGCGTTGCATTGTGTAATGGGACTTGGGTCTTATAATGGTTTCATTTTTCTAAAAAGCATTGCGTTGTTTTTAACGATTTACTTTAGTTTATGCACCGGAAATCCATTGGAGTAAACCTGTTCCGCATTAGCGGCGTGGTCCTTGGATTTGCCTTATTACTATTAGTTAAATTAGTTAAGAATTCTCACACCAGTCCCATGACTGACCCGTTGTTTGTTTCCACCTTTACAAACTCGGGTGCCCTCTTTCCACATGAGCAGTCGAGTAGTTTGTCTACAAGTTCAATCTCGAGCAGGATTCTGGATTGAAGCCTAAAGCTGTGTCCAGAGCATAGTTGTCTTCCGCTGCCTTAGTTATTTTATTTCCGCTGCAATGTATTGAAATATTGTAATTTATCTTTCGCTGTAATTTTATTCAATATACTCTGATACTCTGTACTCTGATGTAACATTATTATGATGTTTATAAAAGTCTGTTGTTGTTGTTGTTCTGATGTGTTGTAGCCCAAAGTAAGCGTATCCGGCGATTTCCCGCAAGGGCAATTTTCGGGTCGTTTCATTTTGGTATCAGAGCTTTGGTTAGCTCAAATTTTTGGGGTACAACTCGTTAGAACTAAACAAAAGACTCATCAGAGATTGGATTAGTAATATCCAATAAGAATACTCATTAAAGATAGGATCAACAATATCCTAGAATGAGAAAACTCATTAGAGATGGGTTTAGTAATGCCCTAGAATGAGTTGAGAGTGCCCAGTTTATAATTGACGTATTTTTGATTATATATAATCCGATTTTTGAAAATATGATTTTTGAATATATAAAAGTTATATATATTTTAAAAGTTAATCAACAAATAAAATTCTTGAAATTAATAAAGAAAGAAAAATTTGAGTAGGATAATTAAACACTTTTAGCTTCGTTCCTTTTCGAGGACGGAAAGTTTTTAAGTGGGGGAGACTGTAACAACCCTGAATTTTGGGGGTAAATTTTAAAATTTATTTTAAGTAATTTTAATGAGTTTTTGATATTTAAAATAATTTATTTTAAATGATCACGATTAAAAATTTATGTGATTTGTAAGTTTAATTTTCACAAGAATAAACTAAACACAATTGTTGACTTTAATTAATTTAATATTGTATATTGGAATTTACATTCCAATATAAGTGGCCAAGAACAATAATAGAAACCATATAAAGGACATTTATTAGTGGTTCACAATATTTACTCTAAGCGTCGCATGTAAGGTAAATTCTTAGTTGGATTATTTAATTTCTTTCCCTATTCAAGTTCTTTTCTGGATCTACAAATTTTTACTATGTAAACATATTCCCTTTTGTACATATCATATATCTATTGGGATTTTAAATCATAGGCACTCAGAATATAGAAAGGTTGTTCTTGTCACCCGTTTGGACTAGCATGTAAATTATTTAGAATTAAGAAATTTTGTAAATGAATAAATATGAAAATAAAAATATACACCAAACAAAATATATATTAATACTATATCCATCCAAAAACATATGTGTAGATATTTTGAGTAATTGCATTAGACAATTTAGTTTGTCTTGGGAATGGCATAAGCATGATAGGTTGGAATTTACAGTAATGTGAAAACTAAAATTTGGATAAAAAGATGATTACTTGATTAATAAACATATTAAATATATTCCTTGTCATTAAATTAAGCAAATGAGACTTTTATGGCAGACATTAAAAATGACTGTTGTTATATAAAAATGCTTGTACATTGCAATTGACATTTTTAAACGAAAAGAACGAAAGTATAAAAACGTCCATTACTATAGGAAATGTAATTACATTGGATTTTGCATTCTAGACGTTTTATATTAAAATGAACACTGTTATGATAATAATGTTTTACATTAAAGTTTTACATTCTTATGTAAGTGAACCTTTTTAAAATGGTCATTGCACTAACAAAAAAAAGGGGTTTTCATATAACTTTACATTTTTAATGTAAACATTAAATGACCATTGTTATATTGAAATGTCTTTACCTGTAAAATATATATATTTTAATGTAACCCAACATTAAAAATAATTATTTGTCATATAGAAATGCATGAACATTGCATTATTCATTTATCTTGAAATGGAAAATTGCATTTTTCAATGTGATCATATTATGAAATCAAAAGTTACGTTTTTATATGTAAATAAAGAATTAAGTTATTAATATAAATCATAATGGGCAGGTTAAATATAAATTGTAATACAACCACGTGTATATTTCTATTTTTTTATTCCTATCCATCCA
Source organism: Allium sativum (assembly GCA_030737875.1). NCBI lineage: Eukaryota > Viridiplantae > Streptophyta > Magnoliopsida > Asparagales > Amaryllidaceae > Allium > Allium sativum. The sequence continues at coordinate 22,699 of JASFAX010003231.1, read as the reverse complement.
ATTAAATACCTTCCCATTCTTTCTCTTTGTCTTATTCTATTTTGAAATTTGAATAAGAGAACCACGTGTATATTTCTATTCTTTTTATTCCTATCCATCCAATTAAATACCTTCCCATTCTTTCTCTTTGTCTTATTCTATTTTGAAATTTGAATAAGAGAACCATGTGTATATTTCTATTCTTTTTATTCCTATCCATCCAATTAAATACCTTTCCATTCTTTCTATTTGTCTTATTATATTTTGAAATTTGAATAAGAGAAACGGGCCTTAAGGGTTTAAACAAATAATGTTTTAATGTAAGTATACCCTTTGGAAAATACCCCAAACCCTAACTTATTTCTACAGTCGCCGTCTCTCTTCAGTGGATGGCTGAAAATGTCTTGAATCCAACTCTTAATATTTCAATCCACACAATATTATTCGATCAACTCAAAGTCAAATCGAAGAGCAAAGCAAGATCTTTCATTCCATATGGTGATGGCGGTAGGAGCAAGTTGAAGTTGACCGATGGGTTTCCTTTAGTGCGTGAAGACCTGGAAGAAAGAAAAATGAAGGGGAACGATTCTTCTTGGCCTAATGTAATCAATTTATTTATATTTAATTACGTAATTTAAAATTAATTTATATCTAACGTATAAAATTTTGTAACTCATTCAAATGAAATCAGAAATTAATGAAATCAGTCGCGTTGGATTTGCAACGAAAAATACTACAACATGGGACAAACTAGAACCAATTCTGAGCAAATCAAGATTTGAGGAAAGTTTCAGATCTGAATTGATTGGTGAGAATTCTACATTTTTAAAAGGATTATTAATTATTTTATCATTATTGTTTAATTCATGTTCGTATACATTTAATTCAAATAAGAGTTGCAAATTTATATATTCTCTCAGATGCAATCTTTTAGATTTGAATTGAAATAAGGTGAGATTTATGGTTTCAAACAAATAATTAACCATTTAATTATTTGTCACCAATTTAAATTCATGAACGTATGATTTTGGTTATGTTTGCGATGTCTTGTGAATAGATTTCATTGTGGTATTGATGGCAATGTTTTTTTATTCATGATAATTTTTTTTATCTATTTTATTTAGATCTACAAATATCCACTTTTATTGATTCATGACGTGATACGTTAACACCCAAGTCTAGTTGTTGTTTCATGGGTTTGAAACTTAGGATTTAACACATGTAGTATTGTGTAATTTGAGATGTATATTATCGCCCAAACTTAATTTTATTACTTGTATTGAAATATGGGTTTGTAATCATCTATTGACACCAAACATATAAATTTGGGTTACATATTCATAGTATGAATGTTGCCACGAAAGTTATAGGTTCTTACATGTTAGAATGTGTGAGATTAATATCGTATGTTGACACCCAAAACTTGGTATTGTTACATGTGTGAAAATATAGTGGAGTTATGTCTTTTTGTGAATGCGCATTAAATTTAAGAAAACATTTTGTGAATACATTATTTTGAGAAAACATGTCCTTTTGTGAATGCATTAAATTTGAGAAAACATGTTCTTTTGTGAATGCGCATTAATTTTAAGAAAACATTTTGTGAATACATTATTTTGAGAAAACATGTCCTTTTGTGGATGCATTAAATTTAAGAAAACATGTCCTTTTGTGAATGCATTAAATTTAAGAAAACAAGTCCTTTTTGTGAATGCATTAAATTTAAGAAAACATGACATTTTGTGAATGCGCATTAATTTGAAGAAAACATTTTGTGAATACATTATTTTGAGAAAACATGTTCTTTTGTGAGTGCGCATTAAATTTAAGAAAACATGTCATTTTTGTGAATGAATTAATTTTACGAAAACATGTCATTTTGAGTATGTTTTAATTTAATTAAACACATGTCAATTTTATTGAGATTAGAATTGGGGAACCTAAAATAAAAAAAATGTCATGTATGTCAAAATAAATATATTTTAAGTGTCTGTGATGAATGTCTGAGAATTAATTCTGTGATTTGCATGTTTGGTTGTGAATTGTTGTTGGAATAGGATGCGGTGTTTGAAATTTGAAATTATGTAACTGGACCATTTAATTTCAATTTAGTATTATTTATGTTAATTTGAATATGCTACACTACCGTATACAAGTTGCCTAACTTGTATATGTTGATTGGGCTGATATTTTCACACATCACCCAAGTGCACAAATGATATGTTGTTATCTGAATTATGTTTTGAAAGTTATCGTATGTGGTTTGAATGTCAATTGAATGTCGTTATGGAAATGTAATTTGAATGTGTGATTGGAATGTAATTTGGGTAATGAAAGAATGTATATCATTATTTTTTTGCAAATGCGCGGTTTGAAATCCATTAATTAATGGTATTTGATTGGGTCTCATTCCAATTTAGGATACAAAAAGAAAAAAAATATTTTAATCTAATATTCAATTAGAATGTTTAAAAAAAATTAATAATAATTCCCAATGAAGTAATTATAATTATAAATTATAATTGTGCTTGGACACGAGGTTAGGTGTCATTTGTGGTGGAAGTCTGCCCGGACCCGACCGACATATCCAACAGCCACTAATGTTGAACTTAATGTGAAAGGTCCAAGTGCACAAATACGAAACGGGCCATGACACGAGGTTAAGCCCAACTTGTGGAATAAGACTGCCCGGAACCGACCGGTACATCCAGCATCTACAAGTCGTAGGCTTAATGTGAGAGGTCTAGCCCACTATAAAATACAAATGGATAAGAAAATTAGTTGGGCTATTTAATCCGTTTTAAAAGTAGCAATGCCATTTTTAAGTAAAAACCCGAACGAGTTTATCGATATATTTTATCCATTTTATAATGAATATTAAAAGAGAAATTTCAAAACTAATATTTTGGAAAATAATATCATTATAAAGGGATAACATATAGAATAATCATTTTTTAGATTATAAAGATATTTTTATCAAAATAAGGGATTTATTTATTTTATGAATAAATAAAAAGGATTTAAAATGGTTTTTGATACAACTAAGAATTCGCAATGAGTATATTGAATTGGATTTAAATGGAAATTATCTACAGACTTTTTCAATATTAATTCCGTGATTATACGGATATTATTTTGGGAATTTGAAGATATTTAATATCGTTATTTCTGACATGATATACGTTGGTTTTAGAATTTGATATTGAATATAATCGATATAATTCCCATTCGAAGCTTTATATTTAATATCAAGTTAGATTTTGGGTTTGTCGTGAATAGTGTCTGAAATAACATTATTCTTAAATTCATTTGAGTAAAGGAAAACTTTTTATTGAGATTTAAATGAGATTTCCAATTATTAAGTATAATTGAAGTAAAAAGGAAATTGATTATGGGTTGGTTGTGAACAATGTTTTGAAGGGCATTAGTTCTTGAAACTCAAATCAATAGTGAAATTTTGATTTGTTATTAATTAATCTTTTAATTAAGGTTCAATGAAATTTTCTAAAAGAAGAGATGCCTAATATTATATATTAAATAGGGAATTAATGAAACATGAGATGGGGTCTCTCGTGAACTATGTTTTAAATAACATCAGTTCTTAAACCCGGATTAAAGATAAGATTAATTCCAGAAAGTGATTAGTCATTTAACAATGATTTTAGAAGACTAAAACTTAAATAAGTTTTCTTTAATTAGATTGAAGGTGAATAAAGGAAGATTAAAGAATATCCTTGATAAAATTTATGGGAACCTTTCCCCAATAATGTGAATACTTTATTAAAAGGATATTCTGAATTGGAATGTGGCCTTGATGTGGTTTATATATAGCACCTAATTTTAAATCATGCGAGTTATTAGGAAAGATCGGGTTTAACCCATTCTGAATAATGAATACGGCGACTAATAGTCGAAGAGTTGAAGACGGTACAAGACCGACGATCTTCACGTCGAATGGATGAGTTACCATTGAAGCCCATGATTGGAATAGCTACCTTGAAAGGGCTAAAATGGTGGCCGCCCGGACGTAGTGTTGATTTGTACGGATTTTGCTTTCGCTCAGACCCAGAGCATAAGCTTATAAATGGAATGTGTGTCTGACATCGTACTCCTTTATATATTATACCTATTGATTTTCTGCTGAATGTTTGAATGCTTGGTGGCGGAGAATTTATTCTCTTGCTTAACACCCTTTTGTATATTTTGGCAAAGATTAATAGTATGATATGGATTGACAGTGTGGCATACCAAGATGCAATGATCAAGGCTTTTGTTGAAAAGCAGGCCTTGTGGTTGATGATCAAAGCACGGCCTGTTTAGGCGTAGCTTTGTGTATAGCGTGACTTCGCGAGCCTCACACACCGGCGGAGTCTAAAACGGGAGAAGGGAACGCAGGGAGAGCAGCACGTTTCTTTCTAGCTAGAAGTGGTGTTTGGGCTTTAACACGACCCGACATTTTACTTATGTGGATGATGGAATGAGGCGCCTTGGATGATAGGTCATATAGGATCGGGAAACGTGTGTTCAGGAATAACTAATCTGCAACTCGTATGGTGGACCGGCCCTCTAGGATCCAAGGGTTAACTGCGGGGAATCCTGAGACATTAGCTAGAGTGTCTCGAATTGGTAAGGAGCTCCTCCCAAGCCTTGACTCATGATGGAAACCCAATTTCCAATACGACCTCATGCGGATTTGATTGTATTACTAGTATGGAAGCATAGTATTATGGTATCTATGTGTCCTAGGATTGATACATTTACTTTGAAATGTTTTTGAAACATATATACACTAATAATAATATCAAATTCGTTTTTATCGTATCAAGCATTTTTGACCATTATAAGGTAAAACCCTATCCTCCGGTTTGCGTTGCATTGTGTAATGGGACTTGGGTCTTATGATGGTTTCATTTTTCTAAAAAGCATTGCGTTGTTTTTAACGATTTACTTTAGTTTATGCACCGGCAATCCATTGGAGTAAACCCATTCCGCGTTAGCGGCGTGGTCATTGGATTTGCCTTATTACTATTAGTTAAATTAGTTAAGAATTCTCACACCAGTCCCATGACTGACCCGTTGTTTGTTTCCACCTTTACAAACTCGGGTGCCCTCTTTCCACATGGGCAGTCGAGTAGTTTGTCTATAGGTTCTTATCTCGAGTAGGATTCTGGATTGAAGCCTAAAGCTGTGTCCAGAGCATAGTTGTCTTCCGCTGCCTTAGTTATTTTATTTCCGCTGCAATGTGTTGAAATATTGTAATTTATCTTCCACTGTAGTTTTATTCAATATACTCTAATATTTTGTACTCTGATGTAACATTATTATGATGTTTATAAAAGTCTGTTGCTGTTGTTCTGATGTGTTGTAGCCCAAAGTAAGTGTATCCGGCGATTTCCCGCAAGGGCGATTTTCGGGTCGTTTCAACATGTGACTTAAGACTTTGGACATAACGCATATTTTGAATTAAGATCTGTTATAATTTAAAGTTCTAGATTGTTGGGTATATTTTTTTATAACGATTCATGACTTGAGATAAAAAGAGAATATGACTTAGGTGTGAAGATCTATATTTAGATTTGATAACTGTTAATTGTGAATAACACCTAAGTGGGAGATTTTTGAATATATGACAGCATTGAAATCGATGGCTATATTTGGTATAATTTATATGTGAATCTTTTGTACTAGGCAAGTTTAACTAAAATTGGGACATGTGTTATATGGTAAATTATGACCATAATCTATGCCACGTAAATTCAATGCAAACGTGGGGTATATGATCATATTGTGAATCATGACAATTATTTAGGCATGCGAACTTAGGCCAAATTTATAATTAGGCAAGATATGTCAATGAAACTTTAAGGAATGATTAAATCTGTTATATTGCCTAATCTGCTAGTTCTGTTATATTGCCTAAACTGCTAATTAGATTGAATTGCCTAATCTGCTAATTATGTTAAATTGCCTTATCTGCTAAATCGCCTAATCTGCAAGATCTGTTATCTGTTTAATCTGTTGAATGGCATAATCTGTTGGAACTGAAATGCTGAAATTTGAAGTATGTAAATATGTAGGCTCGATTTAAAATTGAGCAAAACTTGTTAATAGAACCTCGAATAATCTGCTGTAACTTGTACAGAAGTTAATTTGTTAAATTAGCATGATTAGTTTGATATTAGCATAGTCTGTGAATGAATGCATTGGCTAAACATGAAACATGGCTAACTGGAGGTTAGAATGAGTTTGCGGCGTAATCCTGCCCGGAACTGCCCGACACATCCAGTGGCCGCAAACAATAGGTTCTAATGTGAGAAGTTAGTCATAACGTGCTTGAAACCCGAGGTTAGACTCAGTTTGCGGCAGAAACCTGCCCGGAACCAACCGGCCTAACCAGTGGCCGCAAACTGTCAGTCTAATGTGAGAGGTCTGCGCATTAATTTTTAATTAATACAAATCTAAGATAAATATGATGTCTAAAACGTGTTGGGTGGATAGGGTTAAACCAATTGGACTAATGAATTTAACAAACCTCGTGAATCTGTAGGCCCAATTACAGAGTTAGACAAATCTGTAAATCTGTTAAATCCGTATATCTGATCTGTTAGTCTGAAAACTTGTCTGATCTGTGAACTAGTTGATCTGAACTTTGTATGTCTGAACTTGTAAACAAGTTAATCTGAAATCTGTTAGTCTGGGGACACAAGGTTAGGAGAGAAATTACTTGTGTCATCTGTTGTTTGGGACCCATATTAGTCAGTAACCCTTTCTGGTATCAAAACTTTGACCCAACAGTAGGTAGGGTCCGGGCATGCTTACTGAACTAATTATAAGCGGTTCATTCTAATAATGGCGAGGGGTGTTGATGGTGCGTTCCAACCGGGTCATTTGCGTGCATGGATCCCGGTATGCCTCTAAGGATGTAAGACGCCGTGACATCTGTAAATAGGTCTGTGTCATACAATGGTTGCCACTTTAGGGAATGATACACCCTTCTGTGGGGCTGGCACAGGGTATTTATGTATTAGGGAGCCGATCGCGTGGGGGTAGGACTTAGGGTACACTTAGCTCTGTCTGTTTCTGTGGGGTACCTCTGTTTCTGTTGGGTGGTAACACCCGTCTGTTTCTGCATGGTACCATCTGTTGGGGTGGTAAAGGCCCATTTACTAGTGTACACCTAATTCTACATTCTGTTCCCATAGGGATTAATCTGTTTCTGTACTTTCTGTTCGGGTGGTAAAGGCCCATTATTAGCATTTTGTTTCTGTACCTTCTGTTGGGGTGGTAAAGGCCCATTACTAGCATTCTCTTCAGTGGAAATTATTGTGTTCCCATTTCTGTTTAGTTTAGACATTAGGATAACCCTAATTCTGTTATACTAGTATTAGTGCAGAGAAATGAAAAGTAATATTATCCTGTTTCTTATGTTTAACCTAAGTACATCTGCTGCTCCTGTTACTGTTATCTCTTATCCAGCATATTTTCATGTCATAATTATTATTATCTGTTCATATGCTGAAAGTCATTGGACTTGCCAGACTTTATGTCTGACCTTGCTTGTTTTCGCCCCTTTTTCTTCCGTCCCCCCCCAGGTTTTCCAAGGAGGGAATACTTTAGCTTGATCTGGATTTCTTCTGCTTGAAGTGCGTAAAGTATGGCTTAACTTCTTATGGCATCTTCTGTGGGGATTATGATTTTAAAGTTTGTACTCTGATGACTTTCTGAACAAAGACTGATATTTATGTACTTGATTTTTTGGTAAAGATGTAACTATACTGATTTCTGTTTTCCGCTATGATAAAATTATAATTTCTCAAGTATTGTTTATCTGTCTTGAAATTTTCTGTTCTGTTTACTAAAATGCTCCACCAAAGTTAAGGCATTCCCTTTGTGAGTGTCCTTAAAGGAGGTGGGGTGTTACACAATCCAATTTGTCTTGATATCATTTTAATTCATTCTCAGTTACCACTTTACTGGCTTTACTTTAATTCAAATTTGCTTTCACAAATTTCTGTTAAATTTGTTTTTAATTCAAACAGTCTTTCCCTGGGAGTTTTTAAACAGTTTACTCTTTTCAAAAATCAACTTTTCCTTTTTGAAATTCAACACAACATGTCTTTCCCAAAACAAATTCAAAACAGTATCTCTAGTAGTAATTCGTCACTTACAACTCGAAAATGAATACTGATGATGCAGCTGTCATCATCAGAATCTATTTTCCAGCGATCGAAGTGAGTTCAATACTATAAAATCATTTCTAAACATTTCCACTTTGAAATTCATTTCAAAATATAATTCACATTGCTTGTAAAACAATTTAAAATCTCCCAAGATCTTAAATTTTCCTTATTTTTAATCCAAATCCATTTACAAACACTTATCCAATTTTCCAGAATTCTAATTCAATTTCTGGTTTAAATTTCAGATTTAACTCATCTGATTTCACGTATTTCACTTATATGAATTCTGATTGGTTATTTACATAACCATTTAATTTATAATCTTACTCGATTATAATAACAACCAATATATCCACTATATAATAATTTTGATATATATCTTCTCTATATCAAGATATACCTTGGATAAACTTATTTTAATTTACCCTCTTTTCAAAACATATCATGTCGAAACATCGTATTCGAGTGTTTAGTAACCCCTACCGATACAGTGGATCAAACTGATCGACCAGAACTCATAAACAACTCAACCAATAAATCACCACAATATAAAATTATTTTTATATCAAATAACAAATACGTTCACTCATATATATACACTCAACTCAATCTAGGGTATTTCTAACCCCATCTCTACTGAGTCACACCACAGAGCCAAGGTAATTCACTTAACCTTAAGCTCTGATACCAACTGTAATGACCCGAAAATCCGGTCCAATTTGAGCTGACTAAATAACACAAGTCCAACCCCAAATTGCACTGGAAACCAAGAAATTAATAGAAAGAAGACAGAGGGTGAGGAAAGATAAGATAGAAACTAAGAATAGAAGAAGAAGAAGAACACAACATAAGAGTAACACGAACCTCACAGCGGAACGAATAACATATCTTTGAAATAAAAGATTGTACTTGAATATACATATCATCATCAAGTACAACACTTACAACACAGCGGAAATAAACTATAGCTATATGATCCTGGAGCCTCCTGCTCTATCTCTTCAAGTATCTGAAAATCCCGACTACTTCACTGCCTGTACAAAATTGGGCACCCAAGAGTTTGGGGAAAATAAAACAAAATAAACTCCGGGTCAGTCATGGGACTGGTATGAGTAAAACAGCTTAAAACAGTTTGAGCCATTAAGTGATATCTCATAAGACCACGCCATATAACGGAACGGGTTTTTCCCTTATGAGAATCTAAAATATCTTTATATCAAAAACCTTTTGATATTATAATAATGTCTATCAGTCACAATTTAATAATCATCTAGCAGAAACGATTTCATCTCACGTTCTACATATATAGTATACAATCAAAACCGCAAGCACGTATTGGGTAATGGATTTCCAACTATGACAAGGTATGGAACCACCTTTCGCTAGTGTACCTCTAGAGAGGAATACACTGGGTTCAACAAGAACATCTTGCAACCCAGCCACACATGACCGACCACTCATTTCACTTGAGTGTATCCAATGTATATCACCAACGGTTGGGATCGGCAACTGTTTCCCAAATGGGACAGTATCAACAATAGATTTTTAGAAGTAAATGAAACTCTAGATCAGGTGATTGTACACCCTACTTCGGAGCGACCGACTTAGCCATGCTGCCTGCCCGATTTCTGTCATTTACCGGTTGATGAGGCTTGAGGTTACGCTTCATCATCACATCAGATTCACTTCGAATGCCACATTGTCAGATCCATCGAAAACCACTAATTGACGTCTACAACCATACATTACGTGTCAGCTAAAAGAAGTTTCCTTCTCCGCTTCCACTCTTGGTATGGTTGAAGAAATCAATGTACGTGACCTTTCTGGAAATACTCTGTCAGACATTCATCCATACAAGTCATCCAGGAACAGGATGAACCGAAGGTACTATTCAGTATATCCATCTTAGGCACTGTTATCTAAGATTTATACAACAGCCCTTGCACTTTACTCTGTCTTCAATTATCTTTGGCATATACGATTCGCAACGCTTATGCCAATACAGAGTGGTTCTTTGGATAATAATCCAATCGGTCTCTCCATATTAACAACGTAAATTGGTCAAAACTTCGATAGTCTGTGATTTAACTATCGAAGGAAAATATGTGTGCAAACAACGATATCATTTCCAGAAGGAAATTCTATCGATCAATCATCAATCACTACCATTCCACAACTATCAGACTCTACTGTAAACTAATAAGAGAACAACATCCCAAGTATAAACCCCGAAGGCCGAAACCAACATCAGACCGATACTCGGAAAACTATTCAACTTACAAATCTTTAGTCAGTTTATAATTTTGCTTAACTCTATTTCTTTAACTCTATTTGATTAACCTAACTGGTTTACTCTAACTGATTAACTCTAACTGGTTTAACTCTACGGTTAACTCTAACTGATTAACTCTAACTGGTTAACCCTACCTGATTTAACTCTAACTGATTAACTCGATTCGATTAACTCCTCTATTTATTTTCCAAATAAATAATCCTTTATTCTATTTATTTTTCTTAACATCTCTTTTATAACTTATTCAATTTCTAAGTCAATATCCCTTTATTATAACTTATTCATTTCCTAAATAAATAATCTGTTTAATATCCTATTTATTTATTTTGAATGTTTCCTTTAATAACCCTATTTATTTTGCAAATAAATATGCCCTTTTCTTATTTTATTTATTTAACAAATAAATAATCCATTATCTTATCCTATTTATTTAACAAATAAATATCTCACTTATTATCTCCTATTAATTATTTAACCAATAAATATCTCATTTATAAGATCTTCTGATTTTATAAATATTCCCTTTTCTTAAAATATCCTATTTATTTATATTCCAATTTATAAATAGTTCTTATTTATAAATATTCCAATTTATCAATATTCTGTTTTCAATATCACTTTGAAAATCTCCTTTTCCCATGCCGATATTTTATGGTACTTAACACATCATATCACAATGACCAATATCGTCCAAACACATATAATCAACCATAGATTATAAACCACATCATATATCACAATATATGAGAAAAACAATAAAATAACTGCTGAGGAATCCAGTCGGATTCCTCTAACCTGTTTCCCTGCATCCACAGATGTTACACAATATAATCAACATCACTTTCAGTTCATTATTAAATATTCTGTTAACAGAATCAACATATATAGATTTAACGGTTTATACATATATATATATATATAATATAATTTTCACTAACTGACTAGCAGTTCAATCAACAGTCAACACACAATCAAATCAAACAATATTTAACAGTTAAAAAAATACAACATGAAATTATAAACTGATAGAGTTAGTGAGATTTACTCACATTGGCAGTTCATCATTAAAGAACGATAAACTGTTGTTTGATTTGAATCAAACAGTTTATTTCTCCATAAATTCAAACGAGCTTCAATCCACTCCTAGTCAGTTCCATTGGGTAGTGTCCGTCCATACGATCCTGTCGGATCTTGTTTCGCTGAAAACTGACAACGTATGATAAAGTTATGGATTATACAAGTTTTGATATTCCTTTAAAATAAAATCACTTAGTTTTAAATTAAAAACTAGGCCTCACCCATTATTGAACCCGGCCCATCCCCACATTAAAACCCGCTCCATCGTTCTTCCTCCCATTGCCAACAACCAAACAACCCGTCCATTTTCCAACTTCAAACCTCGATTGCTCCTCCCCTTCTTCACGGAATTCAAAACAAATCACACCGTTACACCCCTTATCAACATCTTCACCCTCCCATCATCATATGTTGGAGCTCGACGCCCCTTTTCAATTTCTGTCGACAGTACTCAAACCCAAGCACCGACACTTTTTGTTTTAAATAAATCCCAAAAAATTATCAACCGACCTGGAAAACCTCCCTGATTACCAATTCTAACTCGATTTCACGAATTAGTTCTTCAATCCTCGAGAAATCCCAACCCTAGATTTACTGTCCAACCTTCGAACCCAAAAAGAAGCCGTCGCACCTTTGATTCATTGTACCAGGTTGAAGAGAAAATTTTAAAGATTGCAAATATATATCTTTGAAGATTTATAGAATTTTATTTCATTTTCCCTTTGATTTTCTTTCCATTTTTCTTTGTCTGTGTTTTTTTTTAGTTTTTGAGGATTTCTTCTGTGTATATATGTTGGAGTGTGCGGCTGAAATAAGAGTAGGCGTGGCTTCTCCTAGGCCTTAGAATGTGTTGGAGATATTTCACCCTTTTTATTTTATTAATTTTCTATTCCAACGCAGTTTTTGTTCGTCCTTAAAAATTCCTGCGGCCACACACGATACGCAAAAATCAGGAAACTTGACATGCCACTAGAGTTTGACATTACGGACCCAACGAAACTGGTTTCATCAAATTCCGACTTCGTTTTCTCACACAGCATATTTTTAAAGGTCAAAATACTGACTGTTTCTCACATTAAAATCCCGTACGGCCACATACTGACTCTAAAAATCATGAAACTTGACATCTAACAATAATTTAACATTGCGGATCCAACAAAATTAGTTTCGTCGAATTCCGACTTCGTTTGCGAAACTGGCTATTTTTAAAGCTCTAAATAGACCATTTAAATATATAAATATATTTAAATATAATTCAGTTTAATATTTAAAAATAAATATTATCGTCTATATTCACAGTGGAATACCATACAGTTCAGAAAACCCTATATGGATTTCTAACTCGATATTTCAAATCTGGGTCAACCCGATATTCGATTTATATAGAAATCCCTTTTTAAAATATAAATAATTCCTTTATAAATTATAAAGGAATTCCACAGCGACTTTTCTAAAATTTGATTTGGACATAAATCAAAATCTACATGACAAAATCCTGATTTTTCTCTTCCACTAGAAAGATATACTCCACCAGCTCCACACGTTTCTTGTTTCATAGAAATCCGGCTTAAAACGAATCCTGTACATTCAGTTGAAGTTCAAATCGCCAAATAGCGAACTGCCGTGCCATTTCCAGCTCGACTATAATTATATTATAATTTGTACGTTCAGCTGCCGTTTATATAATATATTCGTTATTCTAATTCAATTCTAAACTGAATTAGATATCACAGATGATCCAGTTCACACCATATCGTCGTTTCAGCCAATTCTGATTATTTCAGAATTAAATATATTGTTTAATTTTATTATTTTAATTAAATATTCACCATTATATAATTCAACGACCATGAAATCCTTTTAATTACCTTTTAAATAAATTAATATAACGCTGACAATGCGGGTCATTACACATAGGATCTTTAATAAAAGAACCAATACTATAGAAGTAAGCTTACATGTACCTTTTGATGAAAATTTTATGACAAATAAAAATAACGATGAAGAAGAAGTTGAAATTCAACATACTACAAATAATATAAATTCGAACAATAATGAAATATCAGCTACATTAAGATCACCACCTCAAATTTTAATAGATAATCCTATTAATTACATTATAGGAGATATAAATTCTAGAGTACTTACTAGATAACAATTAATTCAAATGAGTCATATTGCCTTTATTTCTACTTTAGAACCAAAGAATTATAAGGAAGCCGCAAATGACGAATCATTGATTTTGACAATGCAGGAAGAACTTAATCAATTTGAAAGAAACAAGGTATTGGAACTAGTACCTGGACCAACAGATCAATCTGTGATTGGAACAAAATGGGTCTATAAGAATAAAGTAGATAAAACTAGAAATATCGTTCGTAATAAAGCTCGACTAGTAGCTCAAGGTTATAACCAAGAAGAAGGTATTGATTACGAGGAAACATTTGCTCTAGTAACTCATTTTGAAGCAATTCGTACCCTAATCACTTTTGCAGTTCATCGCAATATTTTTTTTTATCAAATGGATGTAAAAAACGCCTTTTTAAGTGGTGGTTTTATAAAGGAACAAGTATATGTCAAACAACCTTTGCTTTTCGCTCATGAAAAATTTCCTGATCATGTTAATAATTTAAAAAAAGCATTTGGTATGAAAGATCAAAACCACATTTAGTTAACTCTTGTTTTGAAGTTGGTAAAGTAGATACAACACTATTTATAAAATGAATACAAAATGATATTTTGATTGTTCAAATATATGTTGGTGATATAATCTTTGGTTCAACTAATGAAAATATATGCGATGATTTTTCAAATATAATGAAAAATGAATTTTAAACATCTCATATGGGAGAATTAAATTTCTATTTTGGACTTCAAATTAAACAGTTAAAGAATGATATTTTTATAAACTAAGAAAATATTGTAACGATCTATTAAAATGTACTGGTATAGAGAAAACTTATGGAAACCCAGCACCAATGAGTACAATGCTTCATTTAGATAAAGATGGAACTGGAAGAGATTTTGATCAAAAATTATAATGTAGTATCATAGGATCTCTATTATACTTAACCGCAAATAGACCTGGCATTATGATGAGCTTCTGTCTTTGTGCAAGGTTTCAGACACAACCAAAAGAATCACATTTTAGAGCTGTAATACGTATTTTGAGATACTTAACCAACGTTAGAGGTTACAGTCTTTTCTATCCAAAAGGAAGCTCCTTCGAACTCGTATCATATAGTGATGTCGATTTCGAAAGATGCAAAACAGATAGAAAAAGTATGAGTGGTACTTGCAACTTTAGCAGTCAATCTTTTGTATTGTGGTTTAATAAGAAACAAAATTCAGTTTCACTCCCAACATGTGAAGCCAAACACATATCTTCTTCTCTAGGTTGTGCTCAAGTAATTTACATGCAACATACACTAAAAGATTTAGGAAAAAAACATTTTTAGCTTAGCTATTTATTTTGATAATACAAGTGCCATAAACCTGTTAAAAAATCCTATAAATCATTCCATAATAAAACACATAGATATTAGGCATCATTTTTTAAGAGATCACGTAAAGAAAGGAAATATAACTTTGGATTTTGTTACTATGGATAAAAAATTGCTGATATTTTTACAAAACCCTTAAGTGAAACTTCTTTCAATATATTAAGAAGAGAATCAGGAATATGTTCGTTTTCAGAATTATAAACAAAATATTTTTAACATAAATATTCCTTTATTTTCTCCTAATTATTTCATTCCCTCACTTTCTCAGATGGTTGAAATAATAGCTATAAAAACCAAAAATTATATATAGTAACTATAAAACTATAAATAAATGAAACTATGATAGTATAAAAACAAACAAAAATGTCATCTCATGATATAACATCCTTCTATGATTCAACCTCTCCCTCCTCTCACTCAACACATACCTCTCCACTTCTACCATCTCCAATTGCCTCACCTAGAACTCGATGGGGTTTCTCTCTACTTTACTTAAGATGCTCAGATAAGACAAACTGTGACACACCACGTTCGTTAATGTCACTCGTTAAGAGAATGCATTAAGTTTCGTGAAGCGTTATAGGTAAACAGAAACATTACAAGACAGGTATAAAATTGCAACGGAATAAAAAAACTTTTTTTAATCATAAAGCATCATTGTTCAAAACATCATTTGTCTGAAAATACATAAACCTAGTACATCTTAAAATCTCTGTCTTGCACTTAAAACATCACAGTACAAAAATAAAAGAAGCATAATCCCCAAATAAAAACACAGCCATAGTAGCAAAGATAGGAGCTTGATCAATAAGCAGCTCCAGCAAATGATAGCAGAATCCTGGTCAAGCTTGAGTATTCCCATCCTAAGAACCGGGGTGGGGGAACGGAAGAAAGAAGAGGAAACAAAAAGGATCAGACATAAAGTTTGGCGAGTCCAGTTACTTTTGGCAAATAAATAAGTAAAAGTATCATGACAGGCATATAAAGTGGATAAGAAAGGTAATACCATAAAAGACAGGTATGATAAGATAAACATGACAGAGTGTATACACTTCTCTAAAGATTACTCAGATTCTTCGCACCGATAATAGTATAACCAGGATGAGATGATCCCAACAACTACCTGATGGTAGACTTAGGCATATGTCTAGATGTAGTACTACCCTAATCGATCGGCTCCCTACTCCGTAGATACCCTGTGCCGGCCCCACAGTAGGAGGTATCACTTCCTAAAGTGGCAACCCTTCGTTGATGTGCACAACCATATCTACTCGTGTCACGGTCATCTTATCCTCCTCTGTGTGGACCAAACACGCACATGGCCCTGGTTGTTTTGTGCTTCCTACATTATCCTGCATGTTTGGATCTCTTACAATCATCCCAGTAAGCGTGTCCCAACTCCGTCCTATGACAGAGTACTCGTCTGATACTGTTCTATGGGTTACTGACTGAAATGGGTCCCCCACACCAGATGTTACAAGCTCTTCCCATTGTCGACAACTCGCCTGAAGGAGACTATACTTCCTTAGATAGAAAACCCCGCTTCTCTCCCTTCGCACTCGTTTACCGGTGGCTCTTCTTATTCATGATTATGTCGTTCATAGATATTCTTGGTCAAACTGACTGGGTAATTTGAGGATAATGTAAAGGCATATGTTCGTGTCATGCCCAATAGCTCATCATGAGCAAGGCTGGCAAACGAATGTAGTTAGCCAGTAAATGAATAAGCAAAGCTTAGCGCTTATACAATCGGTCTTACTAAATGCATCCCTGGCTAGAGCATAGTGTGGAATCCCTAAAAGGGTAGGTTTCACACATTATAATTTCCTTCAGGTTGGGTTCTCCACTCGACTAAAAGAAGAGGCTAAAGAGCCGTCCGAGAAAGCCAATGAAGAATGAAGTTGGCAGATAGGACGATGCCGGGCACACCCCTGTCCGTGGGACAATGGGGACAGAGCGAGATAATTCTCCAGATTTAGATCCATATTTAGGGAATGGTTGAACTCATTATGTCATGCTCTTCTGGCTAACTAGTATCTTTGGGCGAAATCTTTCGCATAAGCTGAATTCAAATTCTCAGGTTCGGGTTACTATACTTGGAGCTCTATGAAAAAAACAACTTTGGTAGGTAACTCTTTTTTTTAAAGATTCGATGAATTTAATAGGAGTGGTGGCTAAGACGAGAAGAAGCTCTTGGAAGAAGTCCTGGCTTACAGTCGGGTTATCAGTCAACAACAGGCTTAGCGCGTTAACACCTTTACGCCCTTCTTTCTTGTCAGAAGCAGATTCAATAGCTTCGGACGTAGAGAAGCAGGTCAGGCAGGTAAGAGATTCTACACTTGCTCGCGCGCATACACGAACGAGACCTCACCTAACGGTGTCTTTAATTACATAACCCAATCATTTCCACAGGTTATGCTTACCTAACAGTGTCTTTAATTACATAACCCCAATAGGTTAAGTTTGTGGGCCTATATATAAATATTACCCACCCAACCCAGATTTACTTAACCCACCCACTGTTTTCAAACAAGTCTACTTAACCCCTAATTAGGTTCATGTTCATACAATACATATGGATTCAACTAGGTTAAGTATTCCAATTCATTACCATGTACATTTATGGTTATAATGTGCTGGACCCTTCACATTAAGCCTACCACTTGTGGATGCTGGATATGCCGGTCGGTTCCGGACAAACTACTTCCACAAGTCGGGCCTAACCTTGTGTCTCAGCACGTCTCATATTTATGCACATAGACTCCTCACATTAGATTCACCACTTGTGGTCGCTGGATATGCCGAATGGTTCCGGGCAGACTTCCACCACATGTATAATATATCATCATGTCTAGGCGCAGTTAGAGTTTCTAATTATTGTAATCCTAGGCATTTTATTATTGGCCAATTTTACCTATATCACTATAGGTTTTCATGCCCCTTTTCCCCAAGCTATGTTCATAATAAACTATATGCCCAAATTCATGTTCATACATTTTATTCAAGTTATGCCCCAAATCCCCAATTACTAGTTATGCCCAATTTCAATGTTTTTCCCCTCGTTACCCATTTAACGTGTTCGCATATTTCAGCGACATGCCTAGACTCGAAAAGAGAGAGGCTATATAAAATAAAAAGGGAAAGATGAAGGGAAGATGATAGAAATGATCATACTAACTAGATTGACATATAATGGCATAAACATATAGTGGCATAATGACAAGACAAGCCCATAGGAACAGATCTGATGAACATATGATAATAGAACTGATTCTAATATAATAAGGATGTCATAACAGCATGATAAAATATAAACAATGATTTAGATGTCCAACTAATAACATATCCAATTTAACCACAAACATGATAGGGACAAGTATAAGGTGATCTAAACAGTGAAACGATGGCAGATATGACATGATAAATAGGTGAAAGTTTAGATCTAAATCATAATCATGTCATAACATCATAGATACAGGTTATAGCAGATCTGATTTGATTCAAATGGTCATAGGCATAGATCCAAGTTAATGTCATATCAGGTTTTACTTTTGATTATTCAGATCTAAAAGTAACTTAAACTCATAGTGTTTATATCCAGAAAACAGAAGGAGAATAATAGGTGTTGAATAACAGATCTACACTCGAATAACTTTAAACTTGATTAACTTGATTGTAGAAGAAGAAAAAGGTTTGATTCAGTCCGGGAAGCGATAGTATCTAGTCCTCCATTATTTTTAGTGTGAAGAAATTAGAGAAATAAGGCCATATTTATAGCAAAAAAGACCCCAAAACCCTAATCTGTCAATCTGTCGTGGGGGGTCGACCCTCCTTACGATGTCGACCCATGGTTCGACACCCCCTTGAGGGGTCGACCTAGGGGTCCACACCCCCTTAAGGGGTCGACACCCCTAGGGCGGGAATTTTACCGCCACGGAATTTCAATTTTTGAACGGATTTTTGATTTTCTGATTTAATTATATACATATAATGCTCTTGCATGTATACAAATTTCAAACCTTCATAACTTCTTCATACAGTGTCTGTTTTACGCAAACCAAGTGTCTATTTTGACCAAAATTTTGAGACGGACACAATGACACAGTCCATTTTCGTTAATTCTAAATTTTAAATTAATTATTCTTTAATTTGTCCTCTTTAATATTGTTAAAATTTTGGGGTGTTACATTCTACCCTACTCTAAGGATTTCGTCCCCGAAATCTACAAGTCAAGAAGAATGTATATCCTACCATCCATCACCCATCTACTCACCAATCACAGGAATCCATTATCCTTAAAACCTTCTAATGCTTATATGAACATATGTAAAGGTGTGTGTATATGTCCTAATACTAATGCGAAGATCAGATGGTCTACTGATACAGTTGACCTCCTTAATGCAATGTATGTTAGTGCCATGAATCCAACATATATGCAATAATCCTATTATAACATGTAAGTTCTATATGGGTGCACAATCATCCATCCAAATGCAACATCCATATGATGATACATCCAATTTCATCTATTAAAAAAATGCACACACATCCATATGCAATATGAGAGTGGTTGAGCCGATCTAGTGCCTAATGTGTGTGTATATGCATCCACGAGCAACCACGAGTAAACACTTGCATCCACTTGCATCCATTAAAACATAACATGTCTCAAACACATGTTTACATCCATGGGATTCCTACTTAAAGGTTGAAGATTCAATCGATAGGGCATAATTAAATGATAGAAACAATCATAAATAAAAGCTTAGGAAAAGGAAGTTAAGAACATACCCTTGAAAAGAAAAGGGTACGAAGCACGAATCTTGTCTTCGATCTCCCAAGTTGCATCCTATGGGTTATCTCCCCACTAAACTTTCACCAACATGACTTCTCTGTTTCGTAGTTTCTAAACTTCTAATCCAACAATACGGGTGGGAACTCGTTTGACTGTCGCCTTTCCCGTTCCACTTCTACTTCCTCCAATATACTTGGCTCAGCTACTTTTGTGGTATCATGCAAGCACTTCCATAAATGAGAAACGTGGAAAACATCATAAACGCCAGATAGTCTCCCTGGTAGCTTTACTCTATAGGCCATTTGGCCAATTCTTTCTGTTATGTTAAATGGCCCTACAAATCTTGGTGCCACTTTCCCTACAGATCCGAAACGAACTACATTCCTCAAAGGTGACACTTTAATGAAAACCATGTCTCCTACTTCAAACTCAATGTCAGTCCTTCACTTGTCTGCGTAAGATTTCTGCCTATCTTAAGCGGTCTTCATTCGTTGTATAATAAGATCAATCTTCTTGGATGTTTCTCTAACCATGTCTGGTCCAAGTAATAGCCTTTCTGTAGATTCCCACCAACAAGTTGGTGACCTACAGGGTCGTCCGTATAATGCTTTGAAGGGTGCCATGCCAATGCTAGCTTGATAACTATTGTTGTAGGCAAACTCTACTAAAGGAAGATGCACTTCCCAAGTCCCTCCGAAGTCTAGGATATACAGCCTCAAAAGATCCTCAAGAATTCTTTTCACCCTCTCCGTCTGTCCATTGGTCTGTGGGTGATAAGCAATGCTCAAACTTAACTGTGTACCTAATGCTTCTTTTAAGCTCCTCCAAAATTTACCGGTGAAGATAGGGTCACGATCGCTTACGATGCTGGAAGGTACTCTAAGAAGACGGACTATCTCACAAAACGTACATTGCTGCCAACCATGCTGTCGTCCTCTTGCTTTTAACTGGAATGAAATGAGCGTTCTTAGTAAGTCTATCCACCACAACCCAAATACTAGTGTTTCCTTTCTTTGATCTAGGTAAACCATCTATGAAATCCAAAGAGACGCTGTCCCACTTCCAATGTGGAACCTACAAAAGGATGAAGTAAACCACCGGGCTTCTTTTGCTCAGCTTTAACTTGCTGACAAACTAAACATTGAGAAACAAACGCTACTACATCTTTCTTTATCCCAGCCCAAAAGAAAACCCTCTTTACATCCCTATACATCTTATCATCGCCTAGATGAATAGTCATCTTAGAATGATGAGATTCTTCTAGGACTGTCTTGAACAAACTTCCAGTCTGGGGAACACAAAACCTTCCATCTTATCGTAACCACCCTTTAACGTTAATGGAATATCTATTGAGGTGACTAGAGGTCTCCCCTTTACTGAGTCTATCCAAGATGTCTGAAATCTATGGATTATCTCGCTGCGAAGCTCCTATCTGATCCGTAAGAGTAGGTCGTATCTCTAGCGATGCAAACAAACTAGGCAAAAATTCAGTAGAGGACCTAAAATCAAAAGTCGATATGAACTCCAAGCTTTTCCTCTCCACAACAGAGGACTTGAGGCCATCATCTACCTACTCAGTACGTCTGCCACCACATTACCCTTACCAGGGGTATAAGCAATCTCAAAATTATAAGAAGCTAGGAACTCCATCCACCTTTGTTGCCTTAAATTAAGATCCTTTTGCGAGAACAAGTACTTGAGAGATTTATGATCAGTGTACAAATCGAACTTCTCTCCAAGCAAATAATGAAGCCACATCTTAAGCGCGAATACTATTGCAGCTAGCTCTAAATCATGGGTAGGTTACTTCTTCTCATGAACTCTTAGTTGTCTACCCCCATAAACACCACCTTTCCTTCTTGCATCAGAACCACACGAAGCCCCATAACACATGCATCAGTGTATACTGTAAACACTTTGTTCCCATCAGGCAAGGTCAAGACTAGGGCTGTTTTCAAAGCCCTCTTCAATCGTTGGAAAGCAACATCACAATCTATATCCCATGAAAATGTCAAATTCTTCTTCGTCAGCCTGGTGAGTAGGGATGATATCTTTGCGAAGTCCTTAATGAACTTCCGATAATAGCCTGCCAATCCAAGAAAGCTTCTCAACTCCATTGCATTTTTCAAATTTTCCAATCTTGAACTGCAACTAATTTTGCGGGATCTAATGTTATCCCATCTTTGGAAACCACTTTCCCAAGGAATCTCACCTCCTTGCTCCAAAAATGGCATCTAGAGAACTTTGCCTTAAGCTGATGTGCATAGAGAGTTCTCAAAACTTCTCTCAAATGTTGGGCATGCTCTTCTTCGATCTTAGAGAAGATCAAGATATCATCAACAAAGACTACAATAAATTTATTTAGAAACTCCCGAAACACCGTAATCATCAGATCAACAAAGTAGGCAGGTGCATTCATCAACCCAAAAGGTATAACTTGCGATTCAAAGAAACCATCTGGAGTCCTAAAATCGGTTTTATCTATACAGTCCTTAGCCACTCTCAATTGATGAAACCCCATGGCCAAGTCTAACTGAGTAAATACCGAGGCACCAACAAGCTGGTCAAACAGATCATCTATCCTCGGAAGTGGGTGCCTGTTCTTCTTTGTGAGTTTTTCACCTCTTTATAGTCCACACATAATCTAACTAAACCATCCGCCTTAGTTGTGAATACCACTGGAGTACCCCATTCAGATATGCTTCGCCTAATAAACCCTTTCTCAAGTAGATCCCCTACTTTTTTGCTAAGCTCCTTCATTTCTCTTAGAGCCATATGGCGCACGGGTAATGCAACCGGCTTTGCATGGTCTACCAAATATATACGAAAATCGATCTCGTGCCTCAGAGTTAAGCCCCTACCTTATCAAAAA
>JASFAX010000332.1:0-67704 GCA_030737875.1 Allium sativum | reverse complement strand
AATACGTTTAGAATTGAAATCGATGAAATAGATATAATATATATATATTATATATATTAAATGGCCTGAATAGAACGCGCCGCACCGCGGCAGTTCGCGAATTTCGACCATTGACTTCGAATAGACGTTACGGGAGATCCGACCGTCGGATTCTCCTGAAACCAGAACCGTTGGGTTTGTATCGAAAAGAGCTTTCCAATGAATATTAGAAATTTGAAATCTAACAGTTGGATTTGGACATGCGTCCAAATCAAATTTAGAAAAGGTCGTTGTAAGTGCAGTTCGACGACCGTTATTGGAAATCGACTGTACGGGCCTTGATAAAATTATTAAAAATATCTATAATTTGTGTAAAATCATAATATATGAATTGGAAAGAACTGGGATGAAAAATTCCCTATTTAAAAGGATAAAAATATATTTTTATCGAGATGAACTAGGTTATAACTAGAATTATAATCGGATATTATTAAATAAATAAAATGGATTTGAAGTGGTTTTAAAATAATTGAAATGATCGGTAATGGAGTACCACCATTTTTGCTCCAAGCGATAGTTAAATCTTTAACTAGATTTGAACGTGAAATGGTAATTAATTTTACCGATAACACCGTGGTGTTAGATATGGAGTATCACCAGTTTTGCTTCATGGGATGAATAGGTTGGGATTGGGAAATAAAATAAATAATTACTTCGGTGTGGTGAGCTAATCCCGACTAGTTTAGAAAACCTTAATACGGTTTGATTTGATATCCAAATGAAGATTAAAGAATAAATTTAAAAGAATTTATCTTTGATAAAATTAATGGGAACCTTTCCCTAAGAATGTGAATATTAGAATAAATGAATATTCTGAATTGGAATGGGGCGTATGTTGTGTTTGTGTAACATTTGTTTATTATATACGCGGGTTATTTGGAAAGACTGGGTTTATACCCATTCTGAATAAACGATTCAACGATAAGTCAAAGATGAAGACGGTGGTTGAACACCGAGGGTCTTCACATCGTTTGGGTGATTACTGATGATCTTGATTGGGTTGTACACCCAAGAGGAGGGAATCAGTTGGTGATCGTCTAGACGTACTTGGAGATCAACGCATATGCGAGGAAAGTGCCTCCGGTTTCGTTCAGACCCAGAACGAACTTGTAAATGGACTGTGTTTTTGACATTGGATTTTATTCTATGTGATTGATTTCTGTTAAATATATATCTGTTTGGCGGCGAAGAATTTATTCTCTTGCTTAACGCCCTTCTCTGAGACGTACTAGCTTAAAGATTATATATCGATAGATATCAATCGCATGGCATGAATTGCCTGTGTGGAATGCCTAAGTGGCAATTGATAAAGGCTTCTGTTGAAAAGCAAATTCTTGTGGTTGATGATCAAAGCATGGGCTAAGTGGCACAGCTTTGTGTATAGCATGGACTCGCGAGCCTCACACCTCGGTATGAGTCAAAAACGGGATAAGGACCCAAGGAGAGCACGACGTTTCTTTCTAGCTATAGGTGGTGTCAGTGCTTAAACTGGCTGACATTTATATATTTTTCACCTGTGTGGTTGTTGGAATGAGGCGCCTCGATTATAGGTCCTATAGGGCCGGGAAACGTGTGTTCAGGAATTGCCAATCTTCAAAAACAAGAGAGGACCGACCTTGGAGGTTCCATAGGATCATAGTGGGGTCCTGAGACATTTGCTAGAGTGCCTCGAATCGGAGAGGAGCTGCCCCTTGCCTCGACTCATGATGGAATCCAATTTCCAATACATGATATTTTAGTTTTATTTGTAGAGCCTAGTATGGCGACATAGTGGTATGGGGCACTATGCCGTCTATGATTTTGACATTATGATTGAAGTTGTTTTCTTCACTTATAGTAATAATAAAAGATCAAATTTCACGTATCAAGCATTCTTTAGCTGTTATAAGGTAAAACCCTATCCTACGGCTTGCGTTGCTTTGTGTGATGGGACCGGGGTCTTATAACAGCTTCATTGTTCTTTATTTAGCATTGCGCTGTTTATTTATGCACTGGTATTCTTGGGGTAAAAACCCGTTCCATGTTATACGGCGTGGTCCCTTGATTTACCGAACCTTAAAATAAGAATTAATAACTGTTTTAGTTCTCACACCACACACATGACTGACCTGGAGTTTATTGTTTAACCTAAACTCTGGGTGCCCTTATTTTCCGCACGGGCAGCTAGTAGTTGGGTTTTGCAGATTTGTATTCACAGGGCCTAGTTTATAGCTGAAGTGATATTCGGAAAGCTCCGTATCCATGTATTTCTATCAGTTATGTTTTGTATTATTTTTCCACTATGGTAATTTATTTAAATCTCTGATATTTTCTGTTGTATAATATTTATTCATTTATACTCTGTAATATTCTTGTATTCTGATGGAATTGTTGTAATAAACAATGAAATGTTCTTCTGTTTGCGTTCTGATTTGTCCTATTCTCACACGATCAGGGGTTTTCGAACGGTCTTGGTCGATTCGGATCGAGCAAAACTCCCGAACGTCACATTTGGTATCAGAGCTTTGGTTTTGCAGAGCTCGAGAACAAGGCAGATTAGAATCAAATGAAAGAATTCATCAGAGATTGGATTAGTAATATCCAATAAGAATAACTCGTTAGAGATAGGATCTGCAGTATCCTAGAACGAGCCGAAAGAGAGTTATTTTTAAAATAAAAATGAAAACAAAGTTTTGTTTTGAAGATTTTATTCATTTTATACGTATTTGAATATTCATTTTATATTGAATTTGGACAATCCAATATATAAAGATTTTGCATATACGCCTTGCAAACGCATATTCGAAGTTTTAATATACTGGATAGATATAGAATCATACTCTAGTCGCCCGGAGATGATACTGATGATAGCGATCGCATCATTAATATTTATGTTCGAGTTTTGAAAGTGTGATATCTACATATTTCCATTAGGCTGGTGTGAGAACCAAAACTAGATAGGATTTATTATTGTGATTTGACATCAAAACATGATTTTCTATATATACATATCAAAGTTATGAATTTGAAACATTAATTCTCTAATTGATTGATGGTTGTATTTTATGATTATTGTTTTGATTATTTAAAATTTTGAATCATGTAGTGAAATGGTATCAAATATTAAACTAGATTGCAAATTATGTGAAATTGCATGCATATACATGTATATCCATTGAACAGGTCATTGCAAGGAGGCTAGAGAAAAGGAATAAAATTGTTTGCCCGACAAATAGGTACATGTTTATTGTATTTCTTTGGGTGATGAAGATTTTATGAGCCAATTGGCTAGCCGCTTTTCTTTTTCTTTTTCTTTTTATACCACCATTGGATTGGTGAGGGCCATGTGAGGCTATTTGAAATATCCCGAATCTCCCGGTGCAGGGGAGGTTACGGCGAAATTTTATAAATTTAGGGTGTCAGCCAAATTTTTGGAAATTTTGAAAAGTTCTTAGAAACTGAAAAGTTGAAGAACTTAAGCCGTAAAGAAAATAATGAAAGTGGAGTTTATTATTAAACAACTTTCAGCTTCGTTCCTTTTCGAGGATGAAAAGATTTTAAGTGGGGGAGATTGTAACAACCCGGAAAATCTGAGCCAGTTTAAAATTTTTATTTTGGCGAATTTAATGAATTTTGAATATTTAAAATGAATTATTTTAAACAATAACGACCGAAAATTTATTTTTGACGAAGTTAAAACGAATAATTTATTTTAATTATATAACGAGCCTGAAATGGCCCTGCAGTTCGAAAATTCGATTTCGAAATTCAAATGAATATACAAGATTCGTTTTAAGTCGGAATTGGACGAAACAACAAATATTTTAATCTGTTTAATAATATCTTTCTAACAAAGTTAAGAAACTGAGATTTCACTTTAGAGGTTGAGAGATATGTCCAGTTTAAAATTCAGAAAAGTCACTGTGGAATTTATATATATTTTAATATATATAACGACCCTTAGAAATGGAAATTTTGCAAACGACCTCGGTTTTCGACGAAACCACTTTTGTTGGATCCGGGATGTCAAATTATTGCTAGGTTCCAAAATTCATAATTTTCTGAATCAATATGTGAGCGTGGCGAATTTAAACATGTTATAACAGTTACATTCAATTTCGATCGACCATAAAATGGCCATTTTTCAAACGGTCTCAGGATTCGACGAAATTAGTTTTGTTAGGACCGTATCGACAATACGAAGCTAGATATAATTTTTCTGGAATTTTTAAAGTCTGTATGTGACCCCGATAATTTGAAACGTACGTTCAAATTGAAAATATAAAGATTTATATTTTAAATTCAATGGAAACTGATCGTAACGGCCAAACTGGCTTATGGGACATATCCCATTGTGTTCGGAATGGGGGTATTATGCCAGGGACAACAGTCGGTGGGTTGGATTTTGAGTTCAAAATAAAAAGTTGCTTTTTGAAATCAATAAATAATTAAATATATATATTTTATATAAACCCCTCCCCTTATATTCTCCTATAATCAGTCAACCCCCCCTCCGTTCTTATCAGTTCATATTGATAAAAGAAAATGAAAAAAAATCGCTCGAATAAAATCCCGTCGCCCCCTCGATTGAGCCGCCGTGGTCCTCCGCTCCCCGTTCACCATCGCTGACGTCCTCCACAGTCGGCCCCCTTTGATCTTCCCCTTTCCTTCCTCCTCCTCCACGCCACCTTCTTCTTCTCTCCCCTTTTTCCCAAACCTCCGCTCAGATGCGCTCCGACAGACCTCGTCGAAGCCCCCCCAGAACCGACGCAGCCACCCCTCCGCCTCCCTGAACCACCGCGATGGATTCCGCACCCAAATCTAGCGCCACCTCCGGCGCTGGCTTCTTGTGTCGAGCTCCAGTTCGACAGTGCTGAGCATAAAACAGTGAGCTTCTCCCCTTTTCCTTTCTCCTCTTTTTGTTTTATTGTATTTATTATTTAAAACTGAAATTAACGTGAATATAAAACAGAAATTAGCATTAGTTTTAAATATATTAAACATAGTTAAAAACACGATTTTTAGTAAAGAAAAAATTTCGTTTTTTTTAATTTTATTATGAATAACGCTTTGAAAAAGAGAGGGATGATTTGATTTTTAATTAGAAAAAGAATTGATTTTTATCATTAAAAAGATACGATTTTGAATAAGGAAAAGTATATAATTTTTACCATAGTAAAGGTAGGATTTTTATTAGAAGTGAAGGTATGATTTTTATCAATTTGAAGTAGCAATATAAAAAGAACAATTTTTGTATACATGAAGAAGTGACTTTCATATGAACGATATTGATTTGAAAATATGATTTTTATATAGTATAGATAATAAAAATATAATTTTTATATAAAGTAGATAATCAAAATATAATTTTTATATTATAGGAAGGTTCAAAATATAATTTTTATATTATAGAAAGGCTAAAAATATAATTTTTATTCGATTGGTAAGTTAGAAATATAATTTTTATATAATTATGAATATAAAAATACGATTTTTATATGTGTAGTAAAGCAAAAATATAATTTTTAGTGAAGATAAAAATTCGATTTTTATATACATGAAAGAATATACACGAAAGATATGATCTTTATTTGTTTTAAAAATATTGTTTTCGTATGCTTAGCACAATAAAAATTCGATTTTTATCTATGTAGAGTAGCGATAAAAATGTATAGAGCGATATAAAAATATTATTTTTATCTATGGGTTGATAATATAAAAATGTGATTTTTATATATGTACCGTACACGGACGACGAAAGTGACAGAATGTGAGCACGAAGAAGATTTCCTACAGATGAAGAGTCATGGCGTTTGGTTTAGCTCTTGGTGAGAACTTCTCACTTTAAAATTTTCTTTTCTAGTTATAAATATATACTAGGATGCAGACGGTGTTTAGTAGCTCCCGACACCCGTCGTCCACAGACCAAGGACGGCTTGTTTGTTTGATTGTGTTTGAATTGATTTGTTTTTGTGAATTCGGTAAGTGATGTGGAATGGAAAATAATATTCATGTGTTGAAATAAAATAATATTCATGTGTTGAAGTAAAATAAATATTCATTTACAAACCAAACGGTTTATTTATGTGCACCCATTTGACTGATTTGGATTGGGACGATAAATTTTACACATCGCCCAACTGCACAAATAATATTTATTGTTTGTGAATTGAAACCCCACACGGGTGTTGGGATGATATTTAACGTACACTAGTCCCAATTGTATAGTTGTTTGTCGATCGATAGGTTGATAGACAGTTGTGTTGTGCACATTAGATGTTGGTTGATTATTTATCGTTACTGTTATATACATATGTTGTATGGAATCCATATAATTAACATTATATGGTAATTGATTGGGCCTCATTCCAGTTTAGAAAATAAAGAAAATATATATTCGTGTGTTTAAAAAAAAAATATTCATGTGTTGAAATAAAATATATATTCGTGTGTTGAAAAAGGAAATATATATTCGTGTGTTGAAATAAAATATATATTCATGCGTTGAAAGGAAATATATATTCATGTGTTGAAAGAAAATATATATTCATGTGTTGAAGAAATATATATATTCATGTGTTGAAGAAGATATTAATTTGTCGAATAAAATAACGAAGTGATTGAAATATATAAAGCCGTGTTGATTAGATTTGCGCCATTTTAACGCGAACGATATTTATATCAATTTTATTCGAATGTCGAAAAGGAAGTGATTTCAAAATATAACGTTTTGAAGATATTATCATTTATATATATATCGATGATATGGATATTCAATTTTGACTTAAAATTGAATATGAAGTTGAACTTGTTTTGAAAATGAATTTAAAACGATTTATAAAATACATTAAGAACTGAAATCGACGAAATATATATAATATATATATTATATATATTAAATGGCCTGAATAGAACGCGTCGCGCCGCGGTAGTTCGCGAGTTTCAACCATTGACTTCGAATAGACATTACGGGAGATCCGACCGTCGGATTCTCCCAAAACAGGAACCGTTGGGTTCGTATCGAAAAGATCTTTCCAATGAATATTAGAAATTTGAAATCTAACGGTTGGGTTTGGAGATGCTTCCAAATCAAATTTAGAAAAGGTCGTTGTAAGTGCAGTTCGACGACCGTTATTGGAAATCGACTATACGGGCCTTGATAAAATTATTAAAAATATCTATAATTTGTGTAAAATCATAATATATGAATTGGAAAGAACTGGGATGAAAAATTTTCTATTTGAAAGGATAAAAATATATTTTTATCGATATGTACTAGGTTATAACTAGAAATATAATCGGATATTTTTAAATAAATAAAATGGATTTGAAGTGGTTTTAAAATAATTGAAATGATCGGTAATGGAGTACCACCAGTTTTGCTCCAAGCGATAGTTAGATCTTTAACTAGATTTGAACGTGAAATGTTAATTAATTTTACCGATAACACCGTGGTGTTAGATATGGAGTATCACCAGTTTTGCTTCATGGGATGAGTAGGTTGGGATTGGGAAATAAAATAAATAATTACTTCGGTGT
Organism: Allium sativum; assembly: GCA_030737875.1. Lineage (NCBI taxonomy): Eukaryota > Viridiplantae > Streptophyta > Magnoliopsida > Asparagales > Amaryllidaceae > Allium > Allium sativum. Next base: position 60,147 of record JASFAX010000332.1, on the reverse strand, counting down.
GGCGCGCTAATCCCGACTAGTTTAGAAAACCTTAATACGGTTTGATTTGATATCCAAAGTAAGATTAAAGAATAAATTTAAAAGAATTTATCTTTGATAAAATTAATGGGAACCTTTCCCTAAGAATGTGAATATTAGAATAAATGAATATTCTGAATTGGAATGAGGCGTATGTTGTGTTTGTGCAACATTTGTTTATTATATACGCGGGTTATTTGGAAAGACCGGGTTTATACCCATTCTGAATAACCGATTCGACAATAAGTCGAAGATGAAGACGGTGGTTGAAGACCGAGGGTCTTCACATCGTTTGGGTGATTACTGATGATCTTGATTGGGCTGTACACCCAAGAGGAGGGAATCAGTTGGTGATCGTCCAGACGTACTTGGAGATCGACGGATATGCGAGGAAAGGCCTCCGGTTTCGTTCAGACCCGGAACGAACTTGTAAATGGACTGTGTGTCTGACATTGGATTTTATTCTGTGTGATTGATTTCTATTAAATATATATCTGTTTGGCGGCGGAGAATTTATTCTCTTGCTTAACGCCCTTCTCTGAGACATGCTAGCTTAGAGGTTATATGTCGATAGATATCAATCGCATGGCACGAATTGCCTGTGTGGCATGCCTAAGTAGCAATTGATCAAGGCTTTCGTTGAAAAACAAAGTCTTATGGTTGATGATCAAAGCATGGCCTAAGCGGCACAGCTTTGTGTATAGCGTGGATTCGCGAGCCTCACACCTCGGTATGAGTCAAAAACGGGATAAGGACCCAAGGATAGTACGACGATTCTTTCTAGCTATAGGTGGTATCAGTGCTTAAACTGGCTGACATTTATATACTTTGACCTGTGTGGTTGTTGGAATGAGGCGCCTCGATTATAGGTCCTATAGGGCCGAGAAATGTGTGTTCAAGAATTGTCTATCCTCAAAAGCAAGGGAGGACCGACCTTGGAGGTTGCATAGGATCATAGTGGGGTCTTGAGACAATTGCTAGAGTGTCTCGAATCGGAGAGGAGCTTTCCCCTTGCCTCGACTCTTGATGGAATCCAATTTCTAATATGTGATATTTCGGTTTTATTTGTAGAGCCTAGTATGGCAACATAGTGGTATGGGGCACTATGCCATCTACGATTTTTACATTATGATTGAAGTTGTTTTCTTCACTTATAGTAATAATAAATGATCAAATTTCGCGTATCAAGCATTCTTTGGCTGTTATAAGGTAAAACCCAATCCTCCGGCTTGCGTTGCGTTGTGTGATGGGACCTGGGTCTTATAACAGCTTCATTGTTCTTTATTTAGCATTGCGTTGTTTATTTATGCACTGGCATTCTTGGGGTAAAAACCCGTTCCGTGTTATACGGCGTGGTCCCTTGATTTACCGAACCTTAAAATAAGAATTAATAACTGTTTTAGTTCTCACACCAGTCACATGACTGACCTAAAGTTTATGGTTTTAATCTAAACTCTGGGTGCCCTTATTTTCTGCACGGGCAGCTAGTAGTTGGGTTTTGCAGATCTATATTCACAGGGCCTGGTTTATAGCTGAAGTGATATTCGGAAAGCTCTGTATTCGTGTATTTCTATCAGTTATGTTTTGTATTATTTTTCCGCTGTAGTAATGTATTTAAATCTCTGATATTTTGTGTTGTATAATATTTATTCATTTATACTCTGTAATATTCTTGTATTCTGATGGAATTGTTGTAATAAACAATGAAATGTTCTTCTGTTTGCATTCTTATTTGTCCTGTTCTCACATGATATGGGGTTTTCGAATGGTCTTGGTCAATTCGTGTAACAACCCGTATTTTTTAATAATCTGTTATAACATAAACTGAGGCAGAATTAAATTATAAAATGGGAATCAAGGGAAACGGGCTATGCCATTGCGTTCGTCTCGGAAAAATACGCGAAATAGAGTCCGAGTTTTTGAAAATCGGAGTCCGTATGACCCAGTTAAGGCCCGTTGAAGTTTGCAGAAAATTTCTAAGTAAAAACAGATTTAAATTTAAAATTTAAAAACAAGGGTTTGGGCCAGCTGGGCCAAGGCGGGAAAAATCCCGCCAGGACCCGCATGTCGACAGGCCTGTCGACAGGGTCCTGGGCATGTCGACTGCCCTGTCGACAGGGGGTGCCCGGGCTGCTTAGCCTGGTGCACCATTTCTGATTGGGGTTGGGTCTTGTGGCTTGTTTCTAGAGAGTTCCGGGATCTGATGGCCCTAATTGAATCTAGGGTTAATCCTATGGTTCAAATCACTAACCTAATCTATAAATAAGACCCTAACCTACCCTAAATCATTCATTATTCATCCTAGTAACTAAGCTATGCCAAAATCCATCCTCTCATGGCCTCCACCCTCTTCATACAAATCCTAATTTAATTCCTAAGTGATTTTCCATGCATACAAGCATATTTAGGCTTGTATGATCCTCCTTAGCTTGCATTAAAGGCTTGTTTTTCAATTGGCACCATAAAAGAGGAGTTTTGATCAAGTTTGCTTGCATTTGGGGGTTGTAATTAGTTGCATAAGGGGTTCTTTACATTTGCTATAGTCATTTGAGCCCGCATAAGCATTGTAAGCCCTCTTACTTTCACTTTGTAAACTCTAAAGTTAATATGTGGTGAAAATTGAGATTTGTGTGAGTTTATTTGATTATGCTTGCTTATGCGAACTCACTATGCCATGTTTTACATGTTTCACAAGTTATGCATGCATATGCGGATTCACTATGCCATGTTTTACATGTTTCACAAGTTATGCATGCATATGCGGATTTACTATGACATGATTTGCAAGTTTATTTGAGTATCCATGTTTATGCAAGTTTGCTAAGCCTTGATTTGCAAGTTAAATGAGTTATGCATGTTTATGCATGTTTGCTAAGCCATGATTTACAAGTTAAATGAGTTATGCATGTTTATGCATGTTTGCTAAGCCATGATTTACAAGTTAAATGAGTTATGCATGTTTATGCATGTTTGCTAAGTCATGATTTACAAGTTAATTGAGTCATGCATGTTTATGCAAGCTTACTAAACCATGATTTGCAAGTTTAATTAGTTTTGCATGCTTATGCAAGTTTAAAATGACAAGTTGTGCATGTTTTGACAAGTTGTGCATGTTTTGACAAGTTGTGCATGTTTATGCAAGTTTAGTTGTGCATGTTTTGACAAGTTGCGCATGTTTTGACAAGTTGTGCATGTTTTGACAAGTTATGCATGATTATGGTAATATGCAAGTTCACTTTGCTAAGTTATGCAAGTTTAACACGTTATGCATGTTTATGGCAATATGCAAGTTCACTATGCTAAGTTGTACAAGTCTAACATGTTATGCATGGTTGTTGTGCAAGTTTATCATGTATGTTGTGCCAAGTTCCCTCTCCCTATCCTTTATGCGTTATTACGAATATGTAAGCGATAGAATGACGTTGGGGGTTTTGGGTAAACTTAAAATACATGAAAATATAAGATTGGGAATTTGCCTATTAAGTTAGGTCTACCCCTTGGGAATTTACCTATTAAGTTAGGTCTACCCAAGTAATTGTTGACTTGTAATTATGTTTTGAAATAAAGTGGACATGACACTTAGAAAACATAAGTGTGGCCAACTCGAGGTTGGGTTGAGTTTGTAGCGTAATTCTACCCGGAACCGACCGGCTTAACTAGTGGCTACAAACAATAGGACCCAATGTGAGAAGTTGGTCATGGGGTGCCAAGACCCGAGGTTAGACCAAGTTGTGGTGTAAAGCTACCCGGACCCGCCCGGCCTAACTAGTAACCACAACAAGGTCTAATGTGAGAGGTTAAGGTGCATTAAATTAATTAATGCCTCATGATTAGGGTTAAGTCAGGGTCCACTAATACTTAACCAATTTGGGGATTCGAGGGATTAGAATGTGGTTAAGTTATGAACCGTTGGGTGCACTTAATTAGTTTAATCCATTTGGGAGTTCAAGGGATTAGAATGGGGTTAAGCCACACTTAACCAGTTTAATCCAGGATTAGTGAAGGGTTAAATCACACTTAACCCTCTTAGAAACCCTAGCAACGTGGTCTGTTCCAGCAGTAATCCCAGTTTGGTATCATTCACAACCCTAGAGGCTAGGCTAGGGCGGGGCACGATTACTGGACTGATGTAAGCGACCAAAGGGCGATGGCCGAGTGGTACAGCGGTGCGGGTCCGGCGGGCTACGGACGTGCACGTAGTCCGATGTTGGACAAACTCGAGGCACGGGTACCAGTAGGTTAGGGCTGTGCATTATTGCTTAAGTGTCCGGGGTTGACACCCGAGGGCTTGATACACCCAAAGGGGGACCCAGCACAGACTATCTACAACCATATGTGGGCCATATGGACACCAACACTTGACGTGTTAGGTTTATAGGGAGCCGATCGACTAGACCGTGGCTGGACCTTATATTAAGGTCACTTCATGTTATTGGGCCAAAGTTTGGGCTAGGGGATCAATACCTGTTACGTTGGTTTGCTAGTACACCGTGGTGCAAAACTTAACCTTGTTTTATGCGATGACACCTCTATCTGTCTTGTAGTTGATTTATCATGCCAGTATGTTGTTATCTATGATCATCTCAGTTTCCATCATGATGTTAACTTTATTAGTTTATAGACTGATCGTAGCAGGGCTTACTCAGTCTTTTTGACTGACCCGTTTTGTTTCGCCTCTTTTCTTCCGTTTCCCCCCCCCAGGTTCTCAGGGAGGGAATACTGGAGCCTAGCTTGGATTCTAGCTGCTTCCTTGGATAGCTCGAGTATGCTTTGGACTTGAGCCGCTATGGTTTATCACTCTTATTTGGGGATAGCACTTATGTATTTCAGTTTATCAGATGATGTATTTATCTAGACTTGTAATTTTGGGAAATTGACATTTTGATGTACCAGACTTGTGTTTTGAAATGGTTTTTAAATCTTCCGCTGTTTTATTTACTTACTCTGTTTATTTACATATATATATATGTCATGTCTTGCCTTGCTATATCATTATGCATGTTTACCAATAATGCCCCTCCAAAGCTAGTGCATTCCTTTGCGAGTGACCCTAGTGGAGGTGGGGTGTTACATTTGGTATCAGAGCATATGGTTTACGAGAAGGGATAAAAAGGTTTTAAAAACTTTTGAAAAACTATTTTCAAAACCAAGTATAAAGTATTTTCCAAAGAAAAGTCTAGTTATTTTTAAAAGGCTATTCCCCAAAAGCCATTAGCACTATCCTTTGACTCCTCGTTTGAACTCTTTTCTTTTCGTTTCCAACATGTCTGATAATCTCATCTTGTTCGAAGGAGTAACGATACCCGATTGGTTTCGTCGGTACTTGGAAGACACGGCACCGGTCCCGGGTGTCCCTCATATTGTCTCCCCAGTCGAGGCCGCTGTTCCTCCTCCTCCTCCTTCCGTAGTTGATGTTCCTCTTCCTCCTTCCCCTCAGCATCCTCGAATTGACTTCGCCGAGATTTGCCAAGATTTTAAGGCGATGGGTTGCAAGAATTTCTTTGGAACCGAGACTTTTGTAGAGGCAAGGAATTGGTTGAAAGAGACCGAAGATCTTTTAGCCACCTTTGATATAGGTGACCGCAGGAAGGTTTTATTGGCAGTATGGTTGCTAAAGGAAGAAGCTGCACGTTGGTGGGTAGTCACCACCGCTACTAGGCCAATTGAGACTTGGGATGACTTTAGAGGAAGGTTTGGACTAAGATTCTTATTACTAAAGCAAGGGGACATGACTATTAGGGAATACATAGATAAGTTTAATCAACTGGCTCAGGACGATTTAGACTTGGTTAATACAGCTCAGAAGAAGGCCCTACACTTTGCTCTAGGATTAAACGAGCCATTACATGGTTTGGCCATGTCTCATATACCCTTGGGGGCGACTTTCGAGAATTTGGTGAATATGGCCCTACTTCAAGAAGAAGATAACAATGACAAGAAAGAGGTCAAGGCGAATGAGTCTCAAGGCAAGAGAGTAAATTCCGGGAAACGGGGCAAGAATAACCACAACCGCAAGAACAAGCCAAGAGGGAGTAGGAAATACAACTTCTGTGGTAAGGTTGGACATATAGCCAGGGAATGTAGGAAGAAGGAAAAGAGAAAGCGGGGCGAATGCTTTGATTGTGGTGAGTTTGGACATTTCAGCAAGGATTGCCCGAGGAAACAAGGGCAAGGTCAGACTCAGTATGCAGGACTATCTGGAGGGCGAATTCATCCCCTCAACACCGTTCTTCCAGCTCATGATAGAGGTAGTGTTTCTGTTGAAAATCTTGTTTACATTTTCTGATTTTCCCTGTTCGAACTTTGTTTGATTCTGGCACATCGCATAGTTTTATTTCATCTGATCCAGTTGAAAGTTTTGCACCTAAGTACTAGTATAGTTGATGATCCCGTATGTGTTTCAAATCCAGTTGGGGGTTCGGCCCGTTTGTCTATGGTCTGAGTGGATTTGAAAATTTCTATCTTGAGTATAGAATTCTCGTGGGATGTTTACATTCTCGGTTTCAGGGGATATGGGTTGGTTTTGGGCACGGAATGGTTGTCCTATTTTGGAGCCATTCTGGGTTTTTGTATATAGGGTTGTGAGGCTCATGACTCGCCTCAGCCGTACCCTTAGAAATTTCTAGCAACCCTAGGGGTCCCGTCATGTTATGTTATCTTGTATCCCTCAACTCGTCTATCGATAGTTTGCAATCTGGGAGGGTGGTCCGAGAATATCCTGATATCTTGGGAAAAAGGGGTTATCCCTAGACGTGGGATAGATTTCCGTATTTTCTGGTTGGTAATACCAAGCCAGCTTCGTGGCCGGCTAGGCACGTGACCTCGCGAGATGAGAGTTAAGAAAGCAAGTCAAGGAGTTGCTTGAGAAGAACTTCCTGAGACGAAGCATTTTCGAGTAGGGTGCTCCAGTAGTATTCGTTACTGATGTGGACGGTTTGTGTCGCTTATATGTTGATTATCGTGAGATAACCCGTACCAAGGATCAATGATTTGTTTGATCAGCTTGTAGGAGCATCTGTTTTCTTTTGATCTAGCTACCGGATTCCATCAGCTTAGAATGGCTGAGGATGGAATTGACAAGACTGCGTTTAGGACTCTGGATGGGTTTTAGAATGGCTAGTCATGCTATTTGGTTTGACTAATACACCCGCATATTACGTGAACTTGATGGGTAGGGTGTTTAGGAAGTCCTTGAACAAGTTTGTCAGGGTCGTCGAAGACGATATTTTTATCTCCTCAAAAACAACGAGGAAGAGCATGCTAGACATCTCGAGAAGGAGATGGATACACTTAGAGCCACCAGTGGAAGGTCAAGTTCTCCAAATGTCACTTTGGAGGAAAGAAGTTGGATTTCTTGGGCACATAGTTCCTAAGAAAGGCTTAGCGGTGGATTCTGAGGAGGGCAATTGAAGTAAGAAGCCTCCTCAGTTTGGCTAGTTAGTTAGCATTCCCGGAGCGTAGACTTACTCTTCTGGATCAAGAAGGGGGTTTCGCAGGAAGAAGATCCGCAATTAGTCAAGAGCATGGACCAGTTGATTCGAGGCGAGATGTTAAGTCACCTCGTTTGATATATTATAGATGACAAGGGATGACTAAGGCACGATGAGAGATTATGTGTTCCTCGAGTGGAAGACTTGGTAAAGAAGGTTCTTACAGATGCACATCACTCGAGGAGGTGGCCGAGTTGGTCTCGGGATGCATGTTGTGCCACCAAGTTAAGGCCAAGTCATAGAAGCCCAGTGGGCCATTACCTCTATTGGAGGTTTCGCAAGGGAAGTGTGAAAACATCTCGATAGATTATGTGGATAGACTACCTAGATCAAAGAAAGGGAATACGGGTATATGGGTCATAATAGGTAGACTCACGAAGAGTGCTCATTCCAGTCCGGTAAAGAACGAAAGGACTGCATCATGGTTAGCAACGGTTTACCCTCAAGAAGTTGGCCAGTTTGAAAATAGCCTATAGGAAGCCATGGGTAGGCAACTGAATCTAGGTATGGCCTATCACTCATAGGCGGATGGTTCATTTCGATTAAGCCTGAATAATAGAAAATCGCGTTTATAAGGGGCAATTGGCAACGCGGATTGGTATTTTCAAGGGAAGTTCTGCTGCATGGAATACTTTATAGTAAGTAGACGAGATCCAGGATTCACTAGTGGATTTTGGAGAGCTTGCACGAATCATGAGGTTATAATTATGTTTAAGCCAAGTATACAGAAGGAAGAATAAGTGGAAAAGAAAGACGAGAGGCGATAATGAAATGCGTTCCAACTCGAATTTGGGAAATAGGAGTTAGGAAGCCAAGGAATCATGAAGTGAAAGATAGTCAAAGCACAGTAGAGTTAAGCTCAAGGAAACGTAACTAAGAAGAATGAAGACTAGGTACGCGCATCATATCTCTTTTTAAGAGTACATCCTTGATCCTTGTTTTCCTGTGAAGCTTGCTTGCAAGTTATCTTTTGTATATATCCTCTCGGTCCCATTCTCGATCTTATTTCTGTTGTAAACTCCATAAGGGGGTTAAGACTCATCGGTTAGTACTATATGTCAAAGTTTGAATGGATTTCTTGTAATCCAAAAAGGAGTTTATCTAGTTTATCTAGTTTATCGTGTTTTATCTTGTCATGAGGTTCTTAGGTAGAAACCCTTTGGATGAAACATGTGTTTGAAACATGTTATGTTTGATGGTTGCAAGTGGTTGCAAGTGTTTGCAAGTGGTTGCTCGTGGATGCATTATACACGATTAGGCACTAGATCGGCTCACACACTCCTCATATTGCATGCGCATGAGTGTTTATGCTTATTCTTGGATGAAATTCGTATGCTATCACATGGATGTTGCATATGGATGTATGATTGAGCACGCATGTAGATATTATACATTATGTTAGGAATTTGCATACATATGGATTCATTTCACTGACATACATATGCATTAAGGAGGTTTACTGTATCAGTAACCGCCTGATTTACATACATATGCATTAAGGAGGTTTACTGTATCAGTAACCGCCTGATTTTTGCATTAGGTAAGTACATATACACACACTTTTGCATATGTTCATCCAGCATTTAGAATCTTGTAAGGACAATGATTGCTCGTGGATGATGCTTTGAGTAGATGGATGATTGGATGGTAGGATACGTTCTTCCTAACTTGAAGATTTCGGGGACGAAATCCTTTAAGGAGGGGAGAATGTAACAACCCGTATTTTTTAATAATCTGTTATAACATAAACTGAGGCAGAATTAAATTATAAAATGGGAATCAAGGGAAACGGGCTATGCCATTGCGTTCGTCTCGGAAAAATACGCGAAATAGAGTCCGAGTTTTTGAAAATCGGAGTCCGTATGACCCAGTTAAGGCCCGTTGAAGTTTGCAGAAAATTTCTAAGTAAAAACAGATTTAAATTTAAAATTTAAAAACAAGGGTTTGGGCCAGCTGGGCCAAGGCGGGAAAAATCCCGCCAGGACCCGCATGTCGACAGGCCTGTCGACAGGGTCCTGGGCATGTCGACTGCCCTGTCGACAGCCCTGTCGACAGGGGGTGCCCGGGCTGCTTAGCCTGGTGCACCATTTCTGATTGGGGTTGGGTCTTGTGGCTTGTTTCTAGAGAGTTCCGGGATCTGATGGCCCTAATTGAATCTAGGGTTAATCCTATGGTTCAAATCACTAACCTAATCTATAAATAAGACCCTAACCTACCCTAAATCATTCATTATTCATCCTAGTAACTAAGCTATGCCAAAATCCATCCTCTCATGGCCTCCACCCTCTTCATACAAATCCTAATTTAATTCCTAAGTGATTTTCCATGCATACAAGCATATTTAGGCTTGTATGATCCTCCTTAGCTTGCATTAAAGGCTTGTTTTTCAATTGGCACCGTAAAAGAGGAGTTTTGATCAAGTTTGCTTGCATTTGGGGGTTGTAATTAGTTGCATAAGGGGTTCTTTACATTTGCTATAGTCATTTGAGCCCGCATAAGCATTGTAAGCCCTCTTACTTTCACTTTGTAAACTCTAAAGTTAATATGTGGTGAAAATTGAGATTTGTGTGAGTTTATTTGATTATGCTTGCTTATGCGAACTCACTATGCCATGTTTTACATGTTTCACAAGTTATGCATGCATATGCGGATTCACTATGCCATGTTTTACATGTTTCACAAGTTATGCATGCATATGCGGATTTACTATGACATGATTTGCAAGTTTATTTGAGTATCCATGTTTATGCAAGTTTGCTAAGCCTTGATTTGCAAGTTAAATGAGTTATGCATGTTTATGCATGTTTGCTAAGCCATGATTTACAAGTTAAATGAGTTATGCATGTTTATGCATGTTTGCTAAGCCATGATTTACAAGTTAAATGAGTTATGCATGTTTATGCATGTTTGCTAAGTCATGATTTACAAGTTAATTGAGTCATGCATGTTTATGCAAGCTTACTAAACCATGATTTGCAAGTTTAATTAGTTTTGCATGCTTATGCAAGTTTAAAATGACAAGTTGTGCATGTTTTGACAAGTTGTGCATGTTTATGCAAGTTTAGTTGTGCATGTTTTGACAAGTTGCGCATGTTTTGACAAGTTGTGCATGATTATGGTAATATGCAAGTTCACTTTGCTAAGTTATGCAAGTTTAACACGTTATGCATGTTTATGGCAATATGCAAGTTCACTATGCTAAGTTGTACAAGTCTAACATGTTATGCATGGTTGTTGTGCAAGTTTATCATGTATGTTGTGCCAAGTTCCCTCTCCCTATCCTTTATGCGTTATTACGAATATGTAAGCGATAGAATGACGTTGGGGGTTTTGGGTAAACTTAAAATACATGAAAATATAAGATTGGGAATTTGCCTATTAAGTTAGGTCTACCCCTTGGGAATTTACCTATTAAGTTAGGTCTACCCAAGTAATTGTTGACTTGTAATTATGTTTTGAAATAAAGTGGACATGACACTTAGAAAACATAAGTGTGGCCAACTCGAGGTTGGGTTGAGTTTGTAGCGTAATTCTACCCGGAACCGACCGGCTTAACTAGTGGCTACAAACAATAGGACCCAATGTGAGAAGTTGGTCATGGGGTGCCAAGACCCGAGGTTAGACCAAGTTGTGGTGTAAAGCTACCCGGACCCGCCCGGCCTAACTAGTAACCACAACAAGGTCTAATGTGAGAGGTTAAGGTGCATTAAATTAATTAATGCCTCATGATTAGGGTTAAGTCAGGGTCCACTAATACTTAACCAATTTGGGGATTCGAGGGATTAGAATGTGGTTAAGTTATGAACCGTTGGGTGCACTTAATTAGTTTAATCCATTTGGGAGTTCAAGGGATTAGAATGGGGTTAAGCCACACTTAACCAGTTTAATCCAGGATTAGTGAAGGGTTAAATCACACTTAACCCTCTTAGAAACCCTAGCAACGTGGTCTGTTCCAGCAGTAATCCCAGTTTGGTATCATTCACAACCCTAGAGGCTAGGCTAGGGCGGGGCACGATTACTGGACTGATGTAAGCGACCAAAGGGCGATGGCCGAGTGGTACAGCGGTGCGGGTCCGGCGGGCTACGGACGTGCACGTAGTCCGATGTTGGACAAACTCGAGGCACGGGTACCAGTAGGTTAGGGCTGTGCATTATTGCTTAAGTGTCCGGGGTTGACACCCGAGGGCTTGATACACCCAAAGGGGGACCCAGCACAGACTATCTACAACCATATGTGGGCCATATGGACACCAACACTTGACGTGTTAGGTTTATAGGGAGCCGATCGACTAGACCGTGGCTGGACCTTATATTAAGGTCACTTCATGTTATTGGGCCAAAGTTTGGGCTAAGGGATCAATACCTGTTACGTTGGTTTGCTAGTACACCGTGGTGCAAAACTTAACCTTGTTTTATGCGATGACACCTCTATCTGTCTTGTAGTTGATTTATCATGCCAGTATGTTGTTATCTATGATCATCTCAGTTTCCATCATGATGTTAACTTTATTAGTTTATAGACTGATCGTAGCAGGGCTTACTCAGTCTTTTTGACTGACCCGTTTTGTTTCGCCTCTTTTCTTCCGTTTCCCCCCCCCCCCAAGGTTCTCAGGGAGGGAATACTGGAGCCTAGCTTGGATTCTAGCTGCTTCCTTGGATAGCTCGAGTATGCTTTGGACTTGAGCCGCTATGGTTTATCACTCTTATTTGGGGATAGCACTTATGTATTTCAGTTTATCAGATGATGTATTTATCTAGACTTGTAATTTTGGGAAATTGACATTTTGATGTACCAGACTTGTGTTTTGAAATGGTTTTTAAATCTTCCGCTGTTTTATTTACTTACTCTGTTTATTTACATATATATATATGTCATGTCCTGCCTTGCTATATCATTATGCATGTTTACCAATAATGCCCCTCCAAAGCTAGTGCATTCCTTTGCGAGTGACCCTAGTGGAGGTGGGGTGTTACAATTCGGATCGAGCGAAATTCCTGAACATCACAATAATTATTTATATTTGATGCTTATGCAGTTGAGTAGTGCACTCTGGATGATGGACGATTGTTTATCGTTGTTGTTATATACATTAGTTGTATGGAAATCCATAGAAATAAAATCTATGGTAATTGATTGGTTTTCATCCCAATTTGAAAAATAAAGAATATTTTAAAATAACAAATATTTTAAAACAACAAATATTTTAAAATAATATTCAGTGAAGGATTTAAATGTGAATTTGATGTCTGATTTTGGAAGGACACGAAAATATTGAAATGTGTAAAGCCGTATTGAAAAGATATACGCCATTTTAATGTTTATGATTTTTACATCGATTTTGTTCATTTTTATAATGAATATCGATAGGGAAATGTTTTCAAAATCAGATATTCTGAAAATATTATCATTTATATATTAATGATATGGAATATTCAATTTTGATTTAAAATTGAAATGGAAATGGGAATCGTTTTAAAATGAATTTATAAAATACATTTTGATCGGAAATATATATATAATTTATATATATAATGGCTTGAATAGAAGCAGCGACCATTCACGAATTTCAACCATTGACTTTGAATTGACATTACGGGAAGTTCGACTATCGTATTCTCCTAAAACCGGAACCGTTAGGTTCATATCAAAAAGAGTTTTCACATGAATATAAGAGATTTGAAATCTAACGGTTGGATTGTGAATTATGTCCAAATTAAATTTGGTAAAGGTCGCTGTGGATGCAGTTCGGTGGCCGTTATTGGAAACCGACTGTACGGGCCTTGATAAAATTATTAAAAATATCAATAATTTGTGTAAAATCATAATAAATGATTAGGAAATAATTTGGAGGAAAATTCCATGTTTGAAAAGATAAAAATATATTTTTATCAAAGTGAATTAGTTAATAACTAGAATGATAATTCAATGTTTTAAATAAATAAATTGGATTTGAAAATGGTTTTAATCTAACCAGAATTTTCCAATGTATGAATTGGAATGGATTTGAATAGAAATCATCTTCGGGATATTTCGATATTGGATTTCGTGGCTATACGGAAATTGTTGTGGAATTTGGAAGATATATATATATATATATATATATATATATATATATATATCGTTATTCCCCATACGATATGTGTTGGTTTCAGAATTTGATATTGAATATAAGCCGATATAATTTCTATTTAGAGCCTTATATGATATATCAAATTGGATTTTGGGTTTTTCGTGAATGATGTCTTCAATAACACTGTTCTTAAACCCCATGTGGAAAGAATAAATCTTTTAATTAAGACTATTAGAGTTTCCAGTTATATCTTGTAATTGGAATAAAATGGAATGTGAATTGGGTTTATAGTGAACTATGTTTTTAAGGGCATTCATTCTTTAACCCGATTGACATTGAAATGTGATTTGGAATGTATAAATCTTTTATTAAGATTTAATGGAATTTTCCAAAGTAAAGCTTTCCACGTTAATTGATATTTAAATTGGAATTGAATGGAATTCGATTTGGGAATAATCTAAGTGAGCTTCTATGGAGGAAGACTATTAATATAAATGGAATTTAAAAAGCTTTATCATTATTCCATTTATATTTTTAGTTGGATACGGAAATTTGTATTAATTATATATAATGATCTGTTTTCCGTGAAGATTCCACAATTAATGGAATGTGAATTTGGGTTTATCGTGGACGGTGTTTTAAATGACACTCGTTCTTTAACCAAGTTAAAGACAGGATCTATTTCCTAAATTTAAATAATCATTAATATTGATTGTTGGAAAATCAAAACTAAGCGGAGTTTTAATGAATCTTTAATTAGATTGAAATGGGAAAGTGATAATTTAAATTATCAAATTTGGTAAATGATCGAGAATGGAGTATCACCAGTTTTACTCCAGGCGATAGTTAAATTTTTAATTAGATTTGAACGTGAAATGGTAATTTATTTTACCGATAACACCATGGTGTTAGATATGTAGTGCTATCAGTTTTGCTCCATGGGTTGAATAGGTTGGGATTGGGGAACAAAATAAATAATTACTTCAGTTAGGTTCGCTAATCCCGACTAGTTTGGAAAACCTTAATTTGGATTAAAATTGTGAAAAGAATATTTGAATAAAAGAATATTCTGGATTGGAATGAGGCGTATGTTTGTGTTGTATAGCACTTGTTTATAATATACACGAGTTATTCGGAAAGGTCGGGTTTATACCCATTCTGAATAACTGATTCGATGATGAGTCGACGATGAAGACGGTGGTTGAAAACCGGAGGTCTTCACATCGTTTGGATGATTACTAATGTTTTGATTGGGCTATACACCCAAGACAAGGTAATAAGTGATGATCGTAAAGACATACTTGGAGATCGACTGGATATGCGAGGACCTCTCTCCTGTATTGGACATATGGGACGAGGAGTAAGGTGCCTCCGGTTTCGTTCAGACCCAGAACGAACTTGTAAATGGATGTGTGTCTGACATTGGATTTTATACTGTGTTGATTGATCTCTATTAAATATATACCTGTTTGGCAGCGGAGAATTTATTCTCTTGCTTAACGCCCATCTCGGAGACATACGAGCTCAGAGGTTATATATCAATAGACATCAGTCGCATGGCGTGAATTGCCTGTGTGGCATGTTGAGATGCCAATGATCAAGGCTTCTGTTGAAAAGAAGAGTCTTGTGGTTGATTAACAAAGCACGGCTTTCAATAGCATAACTTTGTGTATAGCGTTAATTCACGAGCCTCACACCCCGGTGTGAACCAAAAATGGGAGAGGACCTCAGAAAGGACATGCATTTCTTTCTAGCTAGGAGTGGTGTCATGGTTAGAGCCCAGACATTTCACTTAGGTGGATGATGGATAGCGAGGAGCCTTCGATATATCAGTCACTACGGGGTCGATGGATGACATGGTCGACATACTGATCAGACTTACGCCCCATAGGGTGGGGAAATGCATTGTTCAGGGATTATTAATCCACTTCGTGTGGACCGGCCCTGACGATCCAAGGCTTGACTGAGTACTTGCCTTAGACATGGTAGGCTAGATTGTCTCGAAGCGGAAGGACGATCCCTTGCCTTGGCTCACAGAGGGAATCCAATTTCCAATACGACATTTCAGTTTGAATTGCAGAACTATTATGGCGACATAGTAGCATGGGATACTATGCCGTCTATGATTGATACATTTATATTTGAAGTGATTTTGACACTATACACCAATAGTAATAATAAAAGATGAAATTTTGCGTACCAAGCATTATTTGGCTATTATAAGGTAAAACTCTATCCTCCAGCTTGTGTTGCATTATATGATGGGACCTGAGTCTTATAATAGCTTCATTTTTTTTATTTAGCATTGCGATGTTTATTTTATGCACTGGTATTCTTGGGGGCAAGCCTGTTCTGTGTTATGAGGTGTTGAAACACCCCACCTCCGTTAGGGTCACTCTCAAAGGGAATGCCCTAATTTTGGTGGAGGTTTATAAATATAAGTCACAGATATACAAGACAGATATAAGAACACATATTTTTGAACAGCGGAAAACAACAATAACTTTTATTTCAACAAAATTCGTGTTACACAAACCATGTCATAATTTGTCTTACAATACTTCCAAAAATATAACATCTTCATAACTGTCTTGATTACATTATTTAAAGAAGCATAAAAACATAAGTAAATTGCATAAGTCCCATAATTGCTGTCCAAAGCCATAGTCCAAAACGAAAAAGATCCAAGCAATACATTCTTTCTCTTCAAGCTGGATGTGAAAACTGGTAAAGCTGCGGTATTCCCTCCCTGTGGACCTGGGGGGGGGGGGGGGGGAATGAAAGAAAAGAAGATGAAAGAAAAGTAGAGTCAGACATAAAGCCTGAGTAAGTCTAGGACTATTCAGTCTATGAATAAAGAACTGGGTATGATAAGTATAAACTGGACATGGGAAAGCACCCTAACTAAGTTAAGTTGTCTACAGTCGAATATACTACCGTACCCCATATTAATCTCTGTACCCATATAAACTAGTTCCCAAGAGGCACCCCATAATAGTGTGAAGTGATCCATTTCTGATGATCGGCTCCTACTCGCATAGTTACATGTGTCTTACGGCCCCCGTTGTCGTAGTTACCTATGCTGGTCCCACCATGGGGTGTATCAAGTCCCATGGTGGCGGCCCGACACAATCCTAGGATGCACAGGTATGCTACTGGTGCCCAGTGCCTTATTTTTCTGCGCCGGAGTGTGTGCACGCCCGCACCTCGTTAGAACCTACACTGCTGCACCACCGCCGTCGATTTGACCTCTTACAGTCAGCCCAGTAATCGTGCCCCACCCTGTCTAGTTCAGGGTATCCTGATACACCTTGTAGGGTTACTGCTGAAAAGGTTCCCCCGCTACTAGGTTTTCTATTTCTAGCCAACATGCTAAGTTGGTTAAGTGTTTTGTAAACCTAACCCCCAATCAGTCTGCATAGTTTAGTATGTTCCATTTTGATTAAGCATTAATTTAATTTACTTAATCCTATTTGTCCTGACTCAGCTTTAATTGTCTTATTAAAGCCTCGACCTCTCACATTAGACAGGTATTGTTGTGGCTGCCTGTTGCCGGTTGGGTCCGGGCAATCTTACGCCACAACTCAGTCTATCCTCGGGTCCTTATTGGGCTATGTGTTTAACCACCCACATTGGATAGGTATTGTTGTGACTACTGGACAGCCGGGCTGTTCCGGGAAGGTTTACATCACAACTCAATCCAACCTCGGGTTAAACACATCGTATTTTCTACATTTACATATTTTGTCTCTTTTCTTTTTATATGTAAATATTTGCGGCCCATTATTCAAATTCATCTTTATTGGGTGAAATTAATTTACACCGCTTAATTGTTTTTCAAAGTCGTTGGCATGCGTCAAACATGCCAACACATATGTTTTATATTTTAACCCAAACGCCATTACCCCCGTTTTATACGTTTGCTACAATATAACATATGTTGAGTTTAACATTTAAACCCAACTTAGCCACATGAAAAAGGGGAGGCTTATAACATGGTGTTTATATATTCTAAGCAACATAAAAAGGGGAGTGTGAACGCATGAACTTGCAACATAGCAAACTAATTAACATAAATTAGGCACTTGTGAACTTGCATTGTAATAGCATATAATTATGGCATAAACATACCCAAACATGAATCATGTTTTTTATTCTATTCATAGAATTATGGCATAAACATACCTAAACTTGAATCATGGTTTTTGATCTATTCATATAATCATGGCATAAATATACCTAAACATGAAATCATGGTTTTTGATCTATTCATGTAAACTTGTAATTGGAATGTAAATCTAACTTAATTTATGTGTTACATATATCACCATATGATTTCTATAACAACATAGGCCTAAACATGGTTTCAACTAGGCACAACACCAAACATAGTTTAGTCATGTTCATACAAATGCTTACTTTTGTTTCTAATACAAAAGTATGATTTTCCAATTCCAACATAGATTCATATAAACCATAGTACTTAGTCGAATCCAATTACACACTGAAAGTGATCGTAAAAGTATGTACATCATATTGGCATAATAGTGAATCATATACTTGCATGAAACCCAACTAAAATACCACAACATATGGTTGTTAACATAAATCATATACTTGTATGAATCCCAAATAAAATACCACAACATATGGTTGTTAACATGAATCATATACTTGTATGAATCCCAAATAAAATACCACAACATATGGTTGTTAAAATGAATCATAAACTTGCAAATATCCAATCGTATACCACAACATTTCCAAATCATTTAGAATCAAAGCAACATACAAATATAGATAATTATCGCGACAATTCCATTTCTCACTTTACACAAATCAAAACACAATTATTTCTTCACGTCGGAATAGCACTCTACTTACAACGTATGACGAATCTTCAATTCAGGAATCTGAATTCTGAATTTGGAGATGTTATCCTTTGTTATAGGCGTTGTTTTGGTTTAATTGACGTTGCTTTAAGCTTTCGAATTATCTCCTAATTGTCTCTCAATTTCTGACGGCTATTCCAAGTCTTTCCTCAGCAGCATGACGGTCTCATCTCCATTTTAGTTTGTGTGAATTAGGGTGAGTCTTAGGTCCTTTTTATAGAGTTTGTGAGTTGATTAGGACCGTCGATGGAGCTTGGTGTAATAATAGCCGTTCGTTTGAAGGAGAGACCAACCAGGAGCTGACACCTAGCCCTAGTGACAAGGCAAGGCTCAGAAAATCGACCAAACACAGACCAGGCCAGCCAGGGGGGCTAGGTTCGACCTGGCTCAGGGGCCAGGTCGACACGCCAGTCGACACCGTGTTGACTTGGCAGTCGACACGGGTGACCCAGGTCGACTACCCAGTCGACCTGGGTGCCTTGGGTGGGAAAATTCCCGCCCTGGCCAATCCGGTCCGATTTCGAATTTTGAATTGGTTTTTCTGAGCTGTTTTGGTCTGTTTGAATTTTAAACTGAATTCTAAAACTTCCGGAGGCCATATCTTCTTCATACGGAGTCCGTTTTATGCAAACTCGGACTCTATCTCAAGCAGAATTCCGAGACGAACGCAATGGCATATCCCGTTTCCCTTAATTCTTTAATTTGAAATTAGTTATACTTTAATTTGTGAATTTCACTATTATAGAATACACGGGTTGTTACAGGTGTGGTCCCTTGATTTACCAAAATTTAAAGTAAAGTTTTAAATTACTGTTTTAGTTCTCACACCAGTCACATGACTGACCTGGAGTTTATTGTTTTAACCTAAGCTCTGGTTGCCCCTATTTTCCACGTGGGCAGCTAGTAGTTTTGGTTTTGCAGATTTATTTTTATAGGATCCTGGTTTACAGCTAGAGCTATATTCGTAACGCTCTGTGTCCGTGTAGCTCTTTCAGTTGTGTTATGTATTATTTTCCGCTGCTATGTATTTAAATGTAATTTAAATCTCTGATATTTTTTGCTGTGTATTATTCATTCATACTATGTTATATTCCTATTCTCTGATGTAAATTGTTGTAATAGCAATGAAAGGTTCTTTTGTTTGCGTCCTGATTTGTCGTGTTCTCAACTCAATCCGGGCTTTCCCGTAAGGGGAAGTTTGGGTCGTCTCAACTTTCCTCGCTGGAGCTTCCTATGAAGAATTCCAGCATCTCCACTATAACCGATTTAAACTCCACCACCCACTCCTTCTACATCACGTCGAACGATGTTGCATCCATAGTGCTACATCTCCACCAACCACATCAAACTTCTCTGGTACTCTGAACCACATCCCGCTAGTCAGACCAACCATCAACGAAGACAACACCCATCGTCAGACTATATACGCACCTTTGATGAACCACGCTATGCTCTGACACCATACTGCTCCATGTTCTTGCGCTCTGCTCCCCCACGTTCAGACTGTTAAACTCGCGTCCAATCTTCCAAGACGCAGTTCGAACCCGGCCGCATATTCCCTTACCTAGCTATTGACCAAACACCAAATGAAAATGCCATTAGCTCGCACCTCGCTGAGTTGCTATTCCACTTCATTGATGTTGTGCTCCATGTTAACATCCACGCAACAATTCACGCAACATTCCACATAAAAACTCCACTATTTTAAGTCATGGCCTTCACCTCTCATAAGGAGATAATTTCCTGAAGCCTACCTCACTTTTTACCATAAAAACTCTCCTGTGCAATTTCCCTTATTACTGTTAAGTTTTTTCTGGGTTTGAAAACTCACGTATTAATTCGAAGAGGGTGAGAGGCTTGCTGTTTTTTTTTTTGGGAAGACAAAGGAGAATGATGGTGTTTATATAAGGTTGATTCTTCCAATGGAAGGAACGGAGATATTTTTGTTTAAATTTTTATTGTTGTCACTTCGCCTGATGTGAGTAGAACGTGGAGGTGTTATGGCTAAGAAAATATGGTATGTTTGGCTTTAATTGTTGCACGAAACGATTATATTGAATGTTATTTTTGTTTTGCCCCTTTTTAATTTTTAGTGGATAGTTCAGGGTTTCCACAGTTGAAAAGAACTATTGCTTTTCCACTTTGAAGATGACAAAGATATTTAGTTTTAAAGTTATCATACCCCGCTATATAAAACTTCTGTCCGCATATGATTCGCTATTGACAAAATAAAAATACCACTATGCATAGTAGTGTGCCACGGTCACAACCATATAATAAAACAGACGAGTTAAATAGTTCTGTGAAACTCCAAAATGTTGATATAGGATGTAAAACACTCCAAATAAAATGTTGCTTATTCTACAAAATAAAATTTACAGTAAAATTTTAAAAATTAAATTATAACTACGTCTCAGAAATCTTGTCCAAATTCAAAACCAATATTTAATTATATTAAATAAACCATTATGGCTTATAAACGATTCCATAACGACTATTTCAGAATTTGATTTGGACATAAAACAAAATATACAATATGAAAACTCAATTTTTCGGTTCCATTAGAAAAATATTATCCAATAGATTCGGACGTTTCTTGTTTCAAATCTGACTTATATTGGATCCAGTACACCCATTTAAAGTTCAAAACTTTATATTACGAACTACCGCGCCACTGCAGTTCGCTTTATAATTAAATTATAAATTAAACGTTCTAATATCGTTTAATAAACGAATACGTTATTATAATTCAATTATAACTTAGTTAAATATTTACATATTGGTCAGTTCATATAATATTGCAAACTCAACCTACTCTGACTATTTCAGAATTATATTATTATTCCACAAAATATTCAAGACCATTAAATTCAACTATTTAAATTCCCAAAAAATATTTAAAACCATATTTAAATATTAAATAATACAGTTAAAATCTGGGATGTTACAACATACAACTAAACAATTGGGATTAATGTACGTCAAAAATCATCCCAATACCCGTGTGGGGTTTCAACCAACAAATACTGAATATTATTTGTGCAGTTGGGCGATGTATAAAATTTATCGTCCCAATCAATGTTAGTTAAATGGGTGTACATAAACAAATCATCCGGATTGTAAATGAATATTTATTTTCATTACAGAAGAATTTTATATCGTTTATACATACATTAAAAATTATATTGTTAACAATAAAATAATTATTTCAACACTTGACTATTTTATATAGTTCATCCATTCAGTAAAAATGATATTTTTATTGTTCAAATATTTTATTCAACATATGAATATTTTATATAGTTTGCTTACACATTAAAAATGACATTTTAATGAATACACATTTATTTCAGAAAATTTTGGCATTATAACAGCGTGATATTGGAACAGGAATAATGTCTAGCATTATCCCTCTCCTAATACTGGCTCGTGTCATACATAATAATCAATCACATCCAATACACCAAAATACAATCAATAACCACAATATAGTCAATTTCACCACAATTCAATCCAAACAAACATCCATGGTTTGTGCAATAAATAGTGACAGGAGCTACTAAGACCCATTTACATCCTTGTGTATATTTAACTGTAAAATAATTGAGTGAGTAGGAGTTCTCACATTGGGATCCACTCCGCCATTGTTTTTTGATGCTCCGATTTGCTGTTCTGGTTCCAGAATTTGCAAAGGAGCTACAATCTTCACACGGTTTTTTTTCTAGATTAAATGCGTCGTTCTGAACAACTTTCGCCTAGTGGTCTTCCATCCAAAAAATGCTCCATTTCTTCGGAATTCGCGAAAGAAAATTATTTGGACTGCTGCCTTTGGACGCGTTTTCCGGGTGACTCTGCAATCCAAAACATAGCTTCCATATAGTCAAATCGAAGAGAAAATCGTGCTCTTCGATTTTGGCACTGTGGAGTTTTGGCCATAGGGGCTCGGATTGCCTGATATGGGCTCGGGAAGGTCAGGGGGAAAATGTAAAAAAGAAAATGGGTAAAAATTAGATTTTTATTTGAAGGGGGCCTACAGTTGGAGTAGGAGGCTGAGGGCGGCGTAGGGTTGGAGGTAGTCGGGGGTTTCGATGGTGGTCGGTGACCGACGTCAGGGGTCAGTGGCGACGGGTTTTGCCAGGGTTCGGGTGCTTTGGGTTCGATGAAGAAGGATGGAGGTTGAAGAGGAGGGGTGGAATCGGAGGGGAGGGTGGCTGACTTGGGCATTGGCCGGTGGTGGCGGCGGGCCTAGGGGCGACGGCAGCGAAGGGAAAAGGAGTTAGCGGGGTCAACGCGGGGTTTTGTTTTATGATTTTAACCAAACGGGGAGAGAAATGAAAGGGGGATTATATAATTCATTTAATTATTATTTTTTATTTTTTTTCCAAAAAGTTAATTTTTCCTTCAAACTCCAAATCGAACACAAAGATTGTTGTCCTGGCCAAATACGCCTATTTCAGACACAATGGGATATGTCCCATAAGCCAATTCGACTGTTTCATTTAGTTTTCATCAAAATTAAAATATGAATTAATATAACGTTCAAAATAGATTTCAACGTACATTTTAATTTACCGGGGCCACATACTGACTTCAAAAATTACAGAAAAATAAATCTAGCTATGTTTTGACGATTTGGTCCTAACAAAACTAATTTCGTCGAATTTGGATACCGTTTGGAAAATGGTTTTTTTTCCAGTCGATTAAATTTAGACTCAAATTTCAAACACGTTTAAATTTTCCACACTCGCATATTAAATTCAAAAATTATGAAAATTAAATACTGACAACAATTTGACATTCCGGATCCAATTAAAGTGGTTTCGTCGAATTTGGAGGTCGTTTGCAAAATATCCATTTTTAAGGGCTTATATATTAATTAAAATATATATAAAATCCATAACTACTATTTTAAATTTTAAACTGGATATAACCTTCAATTTATATTATGAAATATGGATTTTTCACATCCGTTAGAAGGACATAATTAAATAGATTCTAACATTTCTGGTTTTAATGAAATCCAATTTATTTTGAATCATGTACATTCTATTGAAATTTAAAATCGAAATTTCAAACTACAACGCCATTTCAAACTATATTTATAATTAAATTAAATTTATACGTTTTAACTCTAATAAAATTTAATTTTTAGCCGTATTATTTAAAATAAACCATTTTATATATTCAAAATCCACTAAAAATAGCTAAAATAAAAAAATTAAATTGGTTCTGAAAATCCAGGTTGTTACAATCTCCCCTACTTAAAATCTTTTCATCCTCGAAAAGGAGCGGAGTTGAAAGTTGTTTAAGTAACCAACTCAACTTTCATTCTGGCTTTCATTCTTCAACATTTTAGTTTCTAAGAATTTACTAATTTCTCAAAAATTTGGCTAACACCCTAAATTTTTGAAAAAAATCGCCATAACCTCCTTTGCACAGTTGGTATTTAAAACCGCGATGTGCCTCACAAGGCCCTCATCAATCAAGAAGAAAAAGAAAAAGCCAAACGGCTTGCCAGTCGGATCATAAAATCATCAAACCCAAATAAAACAATAAATATGTACCTATTTGTCGGGCATACAATTTTATTTCTCTTCTATAGCCTCCTTGCTAAGACTTGTTCATGATAAATACATGTATATGTATGCCATTCCAACCAATTTTCTATTCAGTTCAATATTTGATTTGATTTGGCTAATTTTACCTTCCATTGTCATATTGGTTTTATTAGTGGACTCAATAATCATGCATCACAACCAGCAATCAATTAGTTGATTAAATTTCCAAATGTATAACTTCTATACATACAAAAATCAAATTTTTTTATGCTAAATTACAACAATATCCTCTAACTATGGTTTTGGTTCTCATACCCGTCAATTTAAAATATATAGATATCCCATTTTCGAAACTCGAACATAAATGCTAATGATGCCGTGCCATCATTAGAATCATGCTCGGGCGACTAGAGTGTGATCCTATATCTATCTAGTATATTTAAGACTTCAAATACACGTGGATTAGACGTATATTAAAATCTCCATATACCCGGTAGTCCAAAATGAATCTAAAGTAAAATATTCAATTACGTATAATTGATATAATTTCAAAATTAAAGCCGTTTTCATTTTAATTTTTAATAAATAATACTCTTCCAACTCATTCCAGGATACTACTGATCTAATCTCTAACGAGTCATTCCTATTGGATATTACAAAACCAATCTCTAAGGAATTCTTTCGTTTAGTTCTAATGTATCTTATTCTAGAACTCTGTAAACCAAAGCTTTGATACCAAAATGAAACAACCCAAACTCACATGTATGGGAAAGCCCGGATTAAGTTGAGAACACCGCACGTTGGAACACAAACAATAGAAAATTTTATTGCTGTTACAATAATTTACATCAGAGTACAAGAATATTTCATAGTATGAATGAATAATATATATCAGAATAATATCAGAGATTAAAATACATTGCATAGCAGCAGAAAAATAATACATAACACAACTGAAAGAGATACACGGATACAAAGTTTTCAGAATAGAGCTCCAGCTGTAAATCAGGATCCTATGAAATAGAAATCTGCAAAACCAAAACTACTAGCTGCCCGTGTGGATAATAGAGGCACCCTGAGTTTAGGTTAAAACAATAAACTCCGAGTTAGCCATGGGACTGGTGGTAGAACTAAAACAGTTAATAACTTGTTCGTAAAGTTAGATATATCAAGGGACCACGCCGTATAACACGGAACGGGTTTACCCCCAAGAATACCAGTGCACAAAACAAACAACGCAATGCTAAATAGAAAATCAATCCATTATAAGACTAATGTCCCATCACACAATGCGACGCAAGTCGGAGGATAGAGTTTTACATTATAATGGCCAAATATGCTTGTTACACGAAATTCATCTTTTATTATTACTATAAGTGAAGAAATCAACTTCAAATATAAATGTATTAATCATAGATGGCATGAGTACCATATAGCATGCCGCCATACTAGGCTCTACAATTAAAACCGAAATGTCACATATTGGAAATTGGATTTCCATCATGAGTCAAGACAAGGGATGGTCTCCTTACCAATTCGAGACACTCTAGCACATGTCTCAGGGCTCGGACTCTGGCGAACCCTTGGAGCTGTCAGGGCCGGTCCTCACTTTTGAGGATTGGTTATTCCTGAACACCTGTTTCCCGGTCTTATCGGACCTATATATATGAGCCATAGGACTCAATATCCGAGGCGCCTCGCATCTATCATCTACGTAAGTAAAAATATCTAGGCTCCATACTATGACACCACTTCTAGCTAGAAAGAAACGACATGTTCTCCCTGCTTTCCCTATCCCTTTTTTGACTCATACCGAGGTGTGAGGCCCGCGAATTAACGATATACACAAAGATATGCTACTTAAAGCGGTGCTTTGATCATCATCCGCAAGACTTTGTTTTTCAACAAAAGCCTTGATCATTTGCATCTTAGCGTGCCATATTGACAATCCATACCATACGACTAACGTCTATCAATATATAACCTCTGAGCTCATACGTCTCAGAGAAGGGTGTTAAGCAAAGAATAAATTCTCCACCACCAAACAGATATATATTTAATAGAAACCAATCATCACAGAATGAAATCCAATGTCAGACACACAATCCATTTATAAGTCCATTTTAGGTCTGAACGAAACCGAAGGCACCATATTCCTCAACCTATATGTCCAATATAGGAGAGAGGTCCTCGCATATCACGTCGATCTCCAAGTACGTCTGGATGATCACCACTTATTACCTTGTCTTGGGTGTACAGCCAAATCAAGACATTAGTAATCATCCAAACGATGTGAAGATCTCCGGTCTTCAACCACCGTCTTCATCGTTGACTTATCGTCGAATCAATTATTCAAAATAGGTATAACCCGGCCTTTCCGAATAATTCATGTATCTTATAATCAAGTGCTATTAAAACACAACATACACCTCATTCCAATCCCGAATATTCTTTTATTCAAATATTCTTTTCATGTTTTAAACCAAATTAAGGTTTTCCAAACTAGTCGGGATTAGCGAATTTTACCGTAGTCATCATTTATTATATTTCCTAATCCCAACCTATTCATCCTATGGAGAAAAACAGGTAATACTCCATATCTGATACCACTGTGTTATTGGTAAAAATTAATTACTATTTCACGTTCAAATCTAATTAAAGATTTAACTATCGTTTGGAGAAAAACTAGCGATATTCCCTTCTCGATCATTTCCCAAATTTGATAATTTAAATTATTACATTCTCATTTCAGTCAAATTAAAGATGCATTAAAACTCCATTTAATTTTAATCTCCAAAAAAAATCATTATTTAATGATTATTCAAATTTAGGAAATAAATCCTATCGTTAACTGTTCCGGTTCTGGATTTGCTGTTCTGGTTCCAGAATTTAGGAAATAAATCATATCTTTAATTAATAATATTTAAACGCTCTGATTTGCTATTCTGGTTCCAGAATTTGCAAAGGAGCTCCAATCTTCACACGGTTCTTTTCCTAGATTAAACGCGCCATTTTGAACAACTTTCATCTAGTGGTCTTCTGTAACAACCCGGATTTTCAGAACCAGTTTAAAATTTTTATTTTGGCTAATTTAATGAATTTTGAATATTTAAAATTATTTATTTTAAATAATAACAACGAAAAATTTATTTTTGACGAAGTTAAAACAAATAAATTTATTTTAATTATATAACGAGCCTGAAATGACGCGGTAGTTCGAAAATTCGATTTTTAATTTCAAATGATTATACAGAATTCTATATAAGTCAGAATTGAACGAAACAAGAAATATTTGAATGTGATGAACAATATCTTTCTAACAAAGTTAAAAAACTGAGATTTCACTTTAGAAATGAAATGTTATGTCCAGTTTAAAATTCAGAGTAGTCGCTGTGGAATTTATATATATTTTAATATATATATAAAGCCCTTAAAAATGGAAATTTCGCAAACGACCTCTGTTTTCGACGAAACTACTTTTGTTGGATCCAGGATGTCAAATTATTTCTAGATTCCAAAATTCATAATTTTCTGAATTAATATGTGAGCGTAGCGCATTTAAACATGTTTTGACCATTTCAGTCAATTTAGATTGACTGGAAAATGGTCATTTTTCAAACAGTATCATAATTCAACTAAATTAGTTTAGCTAGGATCGTATCGTCAATACGAAGCTAAATTTTTTTTTTGGAATTTTTAGAGTCTGCATGTAGCCCTGGTAAATTAAAATGTACGTTAAAATCAATGTTGACCGTTCTATTGATTTATATTTTAATTTGAATGGAAACTGATCATAACAGCCGAATTGGCTCGCGGGACATATCTCATTGTGTTCGGAATGGGGGTAAGTAGCTAGGGACGAAAGTTGTTGGGTTCGATTCGGAGTTCGAATGAAAAAGTAACTTTTTGGAAACAAATTAAATTAAATATATATTATTATATAAAGTCAACCTCTCTCTTCTTTCTCTCCCAATCGTTCAACGCACGAAACAAAAAAAAAGAACGCACTGGAACCCGTCGCCCCCCCTGCGCTGCCACCACCGCTCCCCCTAGCGCTGGTCACCCTCCTCCTCTCCTCTCTCCTCTTCTTTCTCTCTCAATTTGCGAAACCCTAACCCCCAAATTCACAAACCTGGCTGTCGTGGGCCCCTCCGGCTCCTCCACCACCTTGCTGCAGCATCCCCACGCCCAATCAAGTCCGGCGCCCCCCTCTGGCCACCCTACTCCAGCCGTGGGGTCCCATTCACCAAAAACCCATTTTACACAAAATTCCCGTTTTGCACAAAACACCCTGTCACTATTTCTCCAATAACTCCCAAACCGTGCATTTCTAGCCAAAGTTCCTCAGACCAATGTTGTAGGGCACGATTTTCTCTTCGACTTGGATATATGGAAGTCGTGTTTTGGAGTTTGGAGGTGCTCGGAAAATGCGTCCAAAGTCTGCTTTCCAAATTCTGTCAAAATCTTGTACTTTCACGAATTCTGGCGAATTGGAGCATTTTCGGCAAAAAGTCCATTAGGCGAAAGTTGTTCAGAATGGCCTTACGCTAGAAAAAAAATTTGTGACGGTCCGCCCCAGACCAGCCGATATTTCCTCCAAAAGTGCGTTGTTCACATGTCCAACTGGCACAGGACGGTCATCAGAAGAAAAGAAAGGAGAGAATGAACGAACAAGGAACTTGTAGAATGTCTCACAGCGCATGGAACAAAATATAATAATAACATAATCTTGACATAAAACAGGCGAGACAGTGCATAAGCTGAAAACTAAACCAACATAGCAGCGAAAATCCAAATACAGCTTATTACAACTTTCAAAATACTGTCTCTAAAGCAAAAGAAAGCTAAAGCAAAAGATGCACTACTAATGCCCAAATAGTGATCTTCAACAACACAGGAAGAATATCTATATATATCATTCGTGGAAGCCTCTTGCTCGTCTCCGGATCAGCTAATCTTGCATACCCAGCTAACCTGTCTCTAGTCTGCTCGTGAGAGCACCCAGAGTAATAAGAAGAGACATAAAACTCTGGGTCAGACAAAAGTCTGGTATGAGCGATAAGCAGCTAAACAAAACAATAACAGGTATACTTAACCATACCTGGACCTGGACCTGCAATTAGCACAACATACAGCTCAATACTCTAAGGTGCCACTAAACATAAGGTGTCAAGATAACTGGGGTTGGGGTGTGCATGTCACAGTAAAGGCAAACAAATCAAGCATAGCAACCATCCTCACATCTCTCACTCAGTGTGTAAAGCATACGATGTCCACCACTATCAATCACTAGACCCATCGAAGTAGTGACGGAGTTCGACTTGTACAACTACTGCTACTACCAAGCTTGCCTCATGGAATCATGACCAAACCTTTTCAATGATCCCACTTCATTGGTCTATAGCCCCTTTAGTTGTACCTAGGCCATTGTGGCCCTGAATCCGTTCAGTTACCTCCTATACATAGTGATCCAAAGTTATAGACATCGACAACCCCTTTGCACACATCCCGCAGCAAAGCCCAACTCATGAAATGAACTCATTGGTTCCCAACTGGATCCTGAGCTCCAACTTCCCAATTGGACTACCATTGAATCTCGGGTTTTAGTCTCTTCCGGATCGGTTCGGATCTCCTCACAGCCATCGGTTCAGTTCGGGCTTCAGTATTCCCCACGGGATCGATTCGTTCCAAGCTTCTTCGGTTTGGATCGGAGGTCTTCATATGATGATGGATCGGATCGTCCTCCTTCAGTTCACACCGGGTCGGGTCATAGCTTCCAAGTCCAGTCGCCATCACCGGTTCGGGTCGGGGTCCTTCTGGCGGGTCGGGTCGGAGATAACTCTCTTCTAGGCCTAGTACAAACGGTTCATGCCCACCATCCATGTATGGATCGGGTCGGAGCTGCTGGCGGGTCATGGGGAAGAGTCTTACATCGGTTCGGTTCGGGTCTCCATTGCCGATTCGATCCGGTCCAATATCCTGCTATTTCCTGCAACTTCCAGCGATGGTTTATACGCCTCTCGATGGCGTTTTCGGTCATTCTAACTATTCTAAACAATCACAAAGCATACCAAAAAGTCATAGCAACAAGTAGAAGTGACCTTAAACACCAAAACATCAATATTATGGGTTAAAATGGATCAAACACAGAAAAAATCCCATATTTTCCCTTAAGCATGTTTAAGAACAATTAACAATATGATTGACAAAACTTAACCAAATCAAGCCCAACTTCTAACAGAGATCTAAAACATCATTTCGAAATTTATAAATATTTTTCCAGAATTTATTAATGTATAAATTCGCTAATCTTCACTAATTACCCCTAATTAGCCGTAATTAGTGTATAAAGGATGCTAATCACTCACCTTGGCCGCAATTAAACTTTAGATCTGAAATAATCTACTGTTATGGCACTGTCCCCAGTGCAACTCAGAAGCTCTAACCTTGCCTTGGTGCTATTTCCCTTTATTTTAATGTTGATTAGCCTAATCTTCAATTAGAAAGTGATTTGGGGTGTTTTTAGATGTTGGAGGCCATTACTAGGTTTGAGAGGAGGTTAGTGGCAGCTGAAAAATGAAAATTAGATCGTTCTCTACCTGATTTCAACCTCCCCATAACCCTAATCCCGAAATTCCCCTTTGGGCCTAGCTGTTAATCACTCGGTTAAGCCCAATTAAGCAGTTTTTCACCATCTGAAACTTGTTCCAGCCATATCTCCTAAACGGTAAGTCCGTTTGGCTATTAAGACCATTCTATGGAAAGATAAACAATAAAACAATTCTAATGGAAGTGGTTTCAGGTCAAAACTCCTTGCCAATCAAAAGTTATAGACGAAAAAAGATCAACTAGGGGCAAAACGGTCATTTAAAAATCGACAAAAATCATGAACATGGGAAATGACCGCACTAGTCGTTCCCCAAAAGTACATGACCATACGACTTACTAAGAAAAAGAAATAAATATTCTACGATCCTCCGATGCGTAGAATGCGGGTCGTTACATTCTCCCCCCTTAAGAAATTTCGTCCCCGAAATTACTTAACGCAAGACATACATAGAATCTCGCATGCCTACCAGCCATGTACAACAATCAAACATGCAAAACAAGCAAAACCAGCCAATCCTAGCATGCAGAAACTAAATCGCAATTAGAACCTTACCAGGCAAAGAGTTCTGGATACGTCTTCCTAATGTTCTCCTCTGTCTCCCAAGTACAATCATTCTCGTCCTCGCCCCACTGAACTTTGACTAGCTTCACCGCTTTCCTTCGAAGTTGCTTCGTATCGTCCCCGACAATACGAATTGGCTTGCGATTCCCAACCGCCTCGGGTTCTACCTCGAAGTCCTCTAACTGATTAGGTAAAATAGTCATATCTGGGTCGTGCACGAACTTCCTTAATTGGGAAACATGAAATACTTTATGAACTCCTGCCATCTTGTTTGGCAATTCAACTTTATATGCCAAATTTCCAACTTGCTCAAGAACTGGGAACGGACCAACGAACCTTGGTGCTAGCTTACCTCTCCTACCAAAACGAATCACACTCTTTAACAGAGAGATCTTGACGAACACTAGGTCACCAATTGATAATTTCAAATCTCTTCGTCTCTTATCAACATAACTCTTCTGCCTATCTTAGGCAGCCTTCATTCGCTGTTGAATGATCTTGATCTTGTCTGAAGTTTCTCTTATCACATCTGGTCCAACCACAAACTTCTCAACAGTTTCTAACCAATATGACAGTGAGTTTCATGGCCTGCCGTACAAAGCTTCAAATGGAGCCATACCGATACTGGATTGATAACTGTTGTTATAGGCACACTCTACTAGATGCAAATGGTTATCCCATGATCCACCGAAATCCAATACACAAGCTCGCAGAAGATCTTCTAACACTCGATTCACCCTCTCCGTCTGACCATCGCTTTGAGGATGATACGCGGTACTGAGATGTAATTCTGATCCTAACGCCTCTTGTAAGCTCTTCCAAAATCCACTAATGAACAAAGGATCTCGGTCACTTACAATGCTTTTGGGTATTCCATGAAACCTCACTACCCACTCCATATATAGTTCAGCTAACCTAGCTGCCTTTCTATTTGACTTGACTGGTATAAACCTTACGCTCTTAGTCAATCGGTCCATGACTACCCAAATGCTATAATGGCCCGATCTAGTCCTCGGTAAACCATCGATGAAATCCAGTGAAACTTGTTCCCATTTCCATTCTGGAATTTCTAATGGTTGTAACAAACCACTAGGCTTCTTTTGCTCAACTTTAACTAATTGGCAATTCATGCACTTGGATATAAACTTCCCAACGTCTCTTTTCATCCCTTCCCAGTAGTAGGTTTGCTTCATGTCTCGATACATTTTGTTACCACCGGGATGTATGGTCAGTTTTGAGTGATGACATTCTCTAAGCACTTCATCTCTCAAGTCATTGACATTGGTTACAACCAGTCTTCCATTCTTTCTAAGCCATCCATCTCGATCATGCCCATACTTGCTCATCTCCTCATCGATACCCATCTCTAACTTGGAAATGATTTCCAGTAGATTAGGATCGTCCCTCTGCTTGGAACCAATCCGCTCAATCAAAGTGGGTCTGATCGTCAAACTTGCTAACATCACTGGATCCAACTCGCACTTTGGTCTGAAGTCATACCCTGCGATGTACTCCAGTTGCTTCCATTCAAGAAACATAGCCCCTAAACTGGCATGTCTTCTACTAAAGGCATCAGCTACTGCATTTCCCTTTCTTGGTGCATATGCGATATCGAAATCATGCGAAGCCAAGAACTCTAACCATCTTTGCTGACGGAGATTTAAATCCTTCTGAGAGAAAAGATACTTTAATGATTTATGATCAGTAAACAACTCAAATCTTTCTCTTAGGAGATAATGTCTCCACATCTTCAATGCGAATACAATCGCTGCCAATTCCAAATCATGGGTAGGATACTTTTTCTCGTGCGGTTTCAGTTGCCGACTTGCATAAGCTACAACCCTACCACCTTGCATCAATACGGCACCTAGTCCGGTACCACATGCATCTGTATATACCGTCATCTCTTCATTCCCTTTAGGAATGACTAACATTGGTGCACTCGTTAACTTTTCCTTTAGACGCTTAAATGCATACTCGCACTTCTCGTCCTAAACAAAAGCTTGATTCTTCTTGGTCAACTGAGTCAACGGTGCTGCTATCTTGGAGAAGTCTTGGATAAACTTGCGATAATATCCAGCTAACCCCAAGAAACTTCTTATGTCTGTTGCATTCCTGGGCATAGACCAATCTTGCATCGTAGCCACCTTCGCAAGATCCACTGCAATACCATTCTCTGAAAAAACATAGCCCAAGAATCTCACTTCCCTCCTCTAGAAGTGACACTTAGAAAACTTTGCTTTTAATTGGTGTTTCATTAACACCTCCATCACGGTCCTCAAATGTTCCTTGTGTTCTTCCTCGTTCCTCGAGTAAACCAAAATATCATCCAAGAACACAAGATCAAACTTATTCAGTTGATCTCTGAATACCCTATTCATAAGATCCACAAAATATGCCGGGGCATTGGTCAGCCCAAATGGCATAACCAACCACTCATAGAATCCAGACGGCGTTCGAAATGTCATTTTATCTGTACTCTCAGCTTCTACTCTAAGCTGATGAAAACCTGTCACGAGATCCAACTGAGAAAACACTCTCGCTCCACTCAACTGATCAAACAAATCATCTATCCGCGGCAGATGATACTTATTCTTCCTCGTCACTTTATTCAACTCGTGATAGTCTACATACAATCGAAGGGAACCATCGGCCTTGGTAGCAAACACAACTGGTGCTCCCCACTCAGAAATACTTTTTCTGATAAATCCCTTCTTCAAAAGATCACCGACTTGCGCCCCGAGCTCTCGCTGCTCCCTTGGTGCCATACGACGAAGTGGCATCACTATAGGTCTGGCATCTTTCTCTAAATCAATACGGAACTCAATCTCTCGGTGTGGTGGAAGCCCGATCACTTCCTCGAAGACGTCCGGATACTGGCCAACCACGGGCAAACCTGACAACTCATCATGCGGGATGTCGAGGGAATTTAGGAAACTAGCCATCACCCCGTCACTAGGCAAGCTACCAAACACTACCCTCCACCCATCGTCCGCTCTAGCTGTCACCAAAATCCCTCACAGTCTACCACCATCCCGTATCTTCGGAGCCAATCAACTCCAAAAATAATCCCAAACCCAGTAACGCCCAAAACAAAGCAATCACAAACAAACATGCATCCATGACTCGATAAGACAACATTACGGCAAATCATGCTAAGGCTAGTCGAATCTCCTATCGGGTTCGTCACAACTAAAGGTCTACCGACTATCTCGGGTTCCAATCCTAACCTATCTACCAGGTCACTAGATATGAAGGAACTGGAAGCTCCGGTATCAAACAAAACTCTTACTGGAACATCATAAACGGAAACCATACCTTGGATAACGACATTCTTTCCCTTCTCCGCCGCAGTTGGTGCATTCAAAGAAGAAGGAACAGCATTGATAGCATATGCTTTCACAATCTGCTTCTCTTTCAAAGGTTGTCGACACTTATCCTTTTGATGTCCGACTTGGCCACAATTAAAGCACTTCCTATCCGCTGTTTTGGCCCGACACTCTTTGGCATAGTGGCCCTTCTTACCACAGCTGAAACACTCAACGTCTTTCTTATTCTTTTTCTTCAGGCCATCTGTGGTCTGATTCTGCTTTCTCTTATTCTGAGAACCATTCTTGCCTCCACCGCTTGCTTGCGGCTTTGACTCCTCTGCAGATGCAGCCTCAGTCTTCGGCATAGGGTAAAGACTTTCTGATCATAAAGCATTCCCCACAATCGATTCAAATGTCTCATCGATGTGGTTAATAAGCCTTTCCACCAAGTATCCATCTAAACCAGTTATAAACATTTCGTTCTTCTTCTCGGCAGTGTCAATCAAAGATAAACCATATTTCGATAAAGTGTCGAACTCGGAAACATACTCTGAAACTTCCCTTCCATTCTGCTTAAGCTCCAGAAACTTGCTAAATAGTTCTGACTTCTGAGCAGTTGGGATAAACTTATCGCTAAAGCGAGCCTTAAACTGATTCCATGAAATCTGATCATCTGGCGTAGCTGCCTTTATAGCATTCCACCAATTCATTGCCCGTCCTTGTAGCTGACGGGAGGCTAGCCTTCTCTTCATCGCATCCTCGATACCCAATTCTTCGAAGATACGCTCGCAGCTATCCAACCAATCCTAAACATCTGTAGCCAACTCCGTTCTGTGGAATGGCTTTCCACCAAGGCTAGTATAATCCTTGTTCATCTTGGCAAAATAGGACCTAGGCGCCTGCACTGCTGCACCACCACCATTAGCAACATTAGGTGCTACTCTCTAGACATCCCTAAGCATCTCTCTCATGAGGTCAGTGAACATAGTCCTCATCTCAGCAGCATTCCCATTGTTGGCTCCTCTACCGGTACCCCTCGTATCTCGGCACATCGTTCAATCTGTGCAGAGAAAACGATTAACCATCTTCTTTGTGGTGTCAGTGCAGTGCAACCTTATTCCTATCTATATTAGTAGTATATATATATAGCTTTTGAAAACAAAAGTAATCACAAATACGCGCTCTCATATACGTATACTAACTCTTCCTGATGACTTTCCCTAGGTTAACTACGCAACCTAGAGCTCTGATACCAAGTGTGATGGCCTGCCCCAGACCAGCCAACATTTCCTCCAAAAGTGCGTTGTACACATGTCCAACTGGCACAGGATGGTCGTCAGAAGAAAAGAAAGAAGAGAATAAACTAACAAGGAACCTGCAGAATGTCTCACAGCGCCATGAAACAGGCGAGAAAGTGCATAAACTGAAAACTAAACCAACATAGCAGCGGAAATCCAAATACAGCTTATTACAACTTTCAAAATATTGTCTCTAAATCAAAAGAAAGCTAAAGCAAAAGATGCACTACTAATGCCCAAGTAGTGATCTTCAACAACACAGGGAGAATATCTATATATATCATACGTGGAGGCCTCCTGCTCGTCTCCGGATCAGCTACTCGTGCTTACCCAGCTAACCTGTCTCTAGTCTGCTCGTGAGAGCACCCAGAGTAATAAGAAGAGACATAAAACTCTGGGTCAGACAAAAGTCTGGTATGAGCGATAAGCAGCTAAATAAGACAGTAACATGTATACTAAACCATACCTGAAACTGGACCTGCAAACAAAGAGTTAGCATAACATACAACTCAATACTCTAAGGTGCCACTAAACATAAGGTGTCAAGATAACTGGGGTGGGGGTGTGCATGTCACAGTAAAGGCAAACAAATCAAGCATAACAACCATTCTCACATTTCTCACTCAGTGCGTAAGGCATACGATGTCCACCACTGTCAATCACTAGACCCATCGAAGTAGTGACGGAGTTCGACTTGTACAACTACAGCTACTACCAAGCTTGCCTCATGGAATCATAACCAAACCATTTCAATGATCCCACTTTATTGGTCTATACCCCCTTTGTACCTAGGCCACTATGGCCTGGAATCCATTCAGTTACCTCCTATACATAGTGATCCAAAGTTATAGATCTCGACAACCCCTTTGCACACGTCCCGCAGCAAAGCCCAACTCATGAAATAAATTCATTGGTTCCCAACTGGATCTTGAGCTCCAACTTCCCAATTGGACTACCTTTGCATCTCGGGTTTTAGTCTCTTCCGGATCGGTTTGAATCTCCTAACAGCCATCGGTTCGGTTCGGCCTTCAGTATTCCCCACTGAATTGATTCATGCCAAGCTTCTTCGGATCGGATTGGAGGTCTTCATATGATGATGGATCGGATCGGCCTCCTTCAGTTCACAACGGGTCGGGTCGTAGCTTCCAAGTCCAGTCGCCATCACCGGTTCTGGTCAGGGTCCTTCTGGCGGGTCGGGTTGGAGATAACGCTCTTCTAGGCCAAGTACAAACGGTTCATGCTCACCATCCATGTGCGGATCGGGTCGGAGCTGTTGGCGGGTCATGGGGAAGAGTCTTACATCGGTTCGGTTCGGGTCTCCATAGCCGATCCGATCCAGTCCAATATCCTGCAGTTTCCTGCAACTTCCAGCGACGGTTTATACGCTTCTCGACGGCGTTTTCGGCCATTCTAACTATTCTAAACAATCACAAAGCATACCACAAAGTCATAGCAACAAGTAGAAGTGACCTTAAACACCAAAACATCAATATGATGGGTTAAAATGGATCAAATATAGCAAAAATCCCATATTTTCCCTTAAGCATGTTTAAGAACAATTAACAATATGATTAACAAAACTTAACCATATCAAACCCAATTTCTAACAGAGGTCTAAAACATCATTTCGAAATTTATAAATATTTTTCCAGAATTTATTAATGTATAAATTCGCTAATCTTCACTAATTACCCCTAATTAGCCGTAATTAGTGTAAAAAGGATGCTAATCACTCACCTTGGCCACAATTAAACTTTAGATCTGAAATAATCTACTGTTATGGCGTTGTCCCCAATGCAACTCATCAGCTCTAAATTTGCCTTGGTGCTATTTCCCTTTATTTTGATGTTGATTAGCCTAATCTTCAATTAGAAAGTGATTTGGGGTGTTTTTAGATGTTGGAGGCCATTACTAGGTTTTAGAGGAGGTTAGTGGCGGCTGAAAAATGAAAATAAGATCGTTCTCTAACTGATTTCGGCCTCTCCATAACCCTAATCCCGAAATTCCCCTTTGGGCCTAGCTGTTAATCACCCGGTTAAGCCCAATTAAGCTGTTTTTCACCATCTGAAACTTGTTCCAGCCACATCTCCCAAACGGTAAGTCCGTTTGGGTATTATGACCACTCTACGGAAAGGTGAACCATCAAACGATTCCGATGGAAGTTGTTTTAGGTCAAAACTCCTTACCAATCAAAATTTATAGACGAAACAAGATCATCTAGGGGCAAAATGGTCATTTAAAAATCGACAAAAATCATGAACATGGGAAATGACCCCACTAGTCGTTCCCCAAAAGTACAAGACCATACGACTTACTAAGAAAATGAAATAAATATTCTACGATCCTTCGATGTGAAGAATGCGGTTCGTTACAAAATTGATTGAAGATTAGAGCTTGTATGCGAAGTCTGGAACTCGAAAAACAATTCAGAAAGTCAAAAAACGTGTTGGAATAAAATCAAGGTGAGAACTTCTCACTTTAAACTTTATTTTCTAGTTATATATAAATACTAGGATGCAGACGGTGCTTAACAGCACCCGACAACCGTCGTCCACAAAACTTGGACGACTTGTTTGTTTGTTTGGCTGTGTGTTGATTGGTGTATTAGTTTGAATTGTTGAGACACGAGAATTTCGATTGATAACAACAAAATAAAGATCAATGGAAATCATGACATGGAGCTAAGATTATGGATATATAGATGTTTAAAGGGAGACAGAGCTTATATACAGGGGGGGATAGCAATAAAGATTAAAATATCAAGCTGTATTGTCATCAATCAAAAAGGGGGAGAATGTTGAGTCAACGGTTTCAATGTTTATTTTGATTAATGACAAGAAGAAGCTTCATGATCGACAAAAAGAAGATTCAATGGTTTCATAGGTTAGAAGTTGGTTATTTAGAGTATTTTGTGTTAAAATCTATCCTCAAATAATCATACTTCTTATTGCTTTCAAAATTATACATGAAAACTCGTTTTTACTGTATATTGACAAAAACAGGTCAACCTGTTAAAAATAACAGGTCAACCTATTTTTAAATATAACAGGTCAACCTGTTAAAATTAACAGGTCAACAGCTTTTTGAAATAACGGTCAAAAACCTGTCAACCTATTAATTTTTCCTGTCGACCTATTTTTGAATTTCATGAAGAGTCATCTTCTTTCGTGAAAAGTTGCATCCATTTCTCTTCATTAAAAATCACTTCTTTTGATTGCAACTTTTCATGAATGATTGCATCTTCTCAAACTCTATAAATACATCAAGATTCAATCATTAAAATTGCCGATTAACCGATTCTTGCTCTGATTTCTGATCTTACTTTCTAAATACTCTTGCATTCTAAAAAGCTCCCAAATTCAAGTTACTTATTGAATCCTTGATAATATTTCTCATATTTTGATTCAACAAGCAACTAACTTCCATCAAATCTTCGCATTCAATTCATATACTTGAGGATAAGATTATAGGAAGGGTGTACTCAATCGTTGACAAATCAGTGTTGAAAGAAGAACACAATCAGAAGTCAAACTCTTGTAATTGTCCTGTGTGGGTAAGCTTGTAGCCCGTGAAATCAAGTGGGTAAGCTTGTAGCCCGTGAAATCAAGTGGGTAAACTTGTAGCCCGTAAATCAAGTAGTGTTGTGAACCTGTTCCTCCGGGTGAAGAGAGGATATTGCTTAGTTGAAATTCCGAAGAGGAGCTTCGGGACTGGACGTAGGACTGGAGGTCCGAACCAGTATAAAAATCCTGGTGTCATTACTCTACTTTACTTTACTTTACTGCATTTATAATTATTTGTGATATATATATTGTTTGCGAATATTTATTCGCATAACTATTGAATAGCTTAAGTTATCACATACATTCCGCATAGCCATATTATAGATCCTGCACAAGTCGTACACAACCGACTTTTTCAAATGATCTCCCGAAGGTACTTTAAATTATGTCTTATATTCGATTATTGTTCTATCATGATTTTTTTTTAATCAATAACAAAGAGGGAGAAATATGCATATATAAATAAGTGTTGTTGGAGTTTGAAAATTTAAAAGAGAAGCCAGAAAAACAGTTTTCAACAGAACCTGTCGACTGGTATGAAAATTCCTGTCGACCGGATAGTCTTTAAATTGTTTTTTTAAACTAACCAGAGACTTTTCCTGTCGACCGCTTCAAATTTTTCTGTCGACCTATAATACTTCAGACAATGAAGATGTCGACCAGTTCAATTTTTTCCTGTCGACCGATACATATTTAAACTGTTTATTACTCAAACCAGAGAGTATACCTGTCGACTGCCATTTCTCTCTTGTCGACCGTTTCTATTTCTGTTTGTAATTTGTGAAACCATAGAATAAACCTGTCGACCACAGATAAAAACCCTGTCGACCGGTCAAAAAATATAGGTCGACCGGTTTTGTTTATTCACAATCCAGAGAGTTTTTAGGTCGACCGGTCCATGAATATAGGTCGACCGGTTTTTGTTCCAGGAAGAAAATCGGTTGACCGATTGAACATTTAGGTCGACCGGTTTGTACTATTCCTTTAATTTTCTCCTACCCGAAACTTTTTAGGTCGACCGCCTTGATTTTATAGGTCGACCGGTCTCTTTGAAAACTTTTTTTTATAAAGACACATCGTTTCAAATTCCAAACTCAAACACCATTTCTTATACTATTTTAAAACTATACTACTCTCGATTATTGAGGTTATTATGATACTTATTCTTTTTAATTGATGACAAAGGGGGAGAAACATTTTACATATACTATTTAAAATATATGTGCTTAATATGGTAAAAGTATATGTGTGCTAACATTTGTTAATGCAGGAATCAAAAGGTAAGATTATTTACTAACAAATGTTGTAGAAATTCAGGGGAAGCTTTATATTCAAAGGGAGAAAATCCAAGATGTTGTCATCAATCAAAAAGGGGGAGATTGTTGAGACACGAGAATTTCGATTGATAACAACAAAATAAAGATCAATGGAAATCATGACATGGAGCTAAGATTATGGATATGTAGATGTTTAAAGGGAGACAGAGTTTATATACAGGGGGAGATAGCAATAAAGATTAAAATATCAAGCTGTATTGTCATCAATCAAAAAGGGGGAGAATGTTGAGTCAACGGTTTCAATGCTTATTTTGATTAATGACAAGAAGAAGCTTCATGATCGACAAAAAGAAGATTCAATGGTTTCATAGGTTAGAAGTTGGTTATTTAGAGTATTTTATGTTAAAATCTATCCTCAAATAATCATACTTCTCATTACTTTCAAAATTATACATGAAAACTCGTTTTTACTGTATATTGACAAAAACAGGTCAACCTGTTAAAAATAACAGGTCAACCTATTTTTAAATATAACAGGTCAACCTGTTAAAATTAGCAGGTCAACAGCTTTTTGAAATAACGGTCAAAAACCTGTCAACCTATTAATTTTTCCTGTCGACCTATTTTTGAATTTCATGAAGAGTCATCTTCTTTCGTGAAAAGTTGCATCCATTTCTCTTCATTAAAAATCACTTCTTTTGATTGCAACTTTTCATGAATGATTGCATCTTCTCAAACTCTATAAATACATCAAGATTCAATCATTAAAATTACCGATTAACCGATTCTTGCTCTGATTTCTGATCTTACTTTCTAAATACTCTTGCATTCTAAAAAGCTCCCAAATTCAAGTTACTTATTGAATCCTTGATAATATTTCTCATATTTTGATTCAACAAGCAACTAACTTCCATCAAATCTTCGCATTCAATTCATATACTTGAGGATAAGATTATAGGAAGGGTGTACTCAATCGTTGACAAATCAGTGTTGAAAGAAGAACACAATCAGAAGTCAAACTCTGGTAATTGACCTGTATGGGTAAGCTTGTAGCCCGTGAAATCAAGTGGGTAAGCTTGTAGCCCGTGAAATCAAGTGGGTAAACTTGTAGCCCGTAAATCAAGTAGTGTTGTGAACCTGTTCCTCCGGGTGAAGAGAGGATATTGCTTAGTTGAAATTCCGAAGAGGAGCTTCGGGACTGGACGTAGGACTGGAGGTCCGAACCAGTATAAAAATCCTGGTGTCGTTACTCTACTTTACTGCATTTATAATTATTTGTGATATATATATTGTTGGCGAATATTTATTCGCATAACTATTGAATAGCTTAAGTTATCACATACATTCCGCATAGCCATATTATAGATCCTGCACAAGTCGTACACAACCGACTTTTTCATGAATTTGGTTTGTGGTGTGAAAAATGAATTGATTAGAATTGGTATGTACATGACGTGCGCCATTATGAGGCAAGAGATATGGCTAGACCTTATCTCGGTTCTAGTGTCGCGCCGTTATGCCACCGAAATTTTCTAGAATATGTTAGAAAAATAAAAATATCATTTTTATTAGATAAATGAATAAAATAAAATATTCATTTACAAATCAGACGATTTGTTTATGTACACCCATTTGACTGACATGGATTGGGACGATAAATTTTACACATCGCCCAACTGCACAAATAATATTCAGTATTTGTTGTTTGAAACCCCACATGGGTGTTGGGATGATATTTGACGTACACTAATCCCAGTTGTTTAGTCGTATGTTGATCGATTGGTTGACAGGCTGATGTAAGCGTTAATTATTTATAATTAATGCTTATGCAGTTGTGTGGTGCACTCTGGATGATGGTTGATTATTTATCATTGTTGTGATATACATGTGTGGTATGAAATCCATATAAATCACTTTATATGGTAATTGGTTGTGTCTGATTCCAATTCAGAACTGAAGAATATTTTAAAATAACGAATATTTTAAAATAATATTCAGAAAAGGATTAAAATAATATTCAGAAAAGGATTAACGCCATTTTGATGTGAACGATATTTATATCGATTTTATTCGTTTTTATAATGAATATCGAAAAGGAAGTAATTTAAAAATCAAATATTTTGAAAATATCATCATTTAGATTATAATGATGTAGAATGTTCAATTTTGTATTAAAAATTGAAAATGAAGTTGGAGTCGTTTTAAAACGAATTTATAAAATACGTTTTGAATGGAAACTGACGAAATATATATAATATATATATTAGTGGCCTGAATAGAACGCGCCACGCAGCGGCAGTTCGTGAATTTCGACCATTGACTTCGAATTGATGTTACAGGAGATCCGACCATCGGATTCTCCTGAAACCAGAACCGTTGGGTTCGTATCGTAAAGAACTTTCCAATGAATACAAGAGATTTGAAATCTAACGGTTGGATTTGGAATTATGTCCAAATCAAATTTGGAAAAGGTCGTTGTAAGTGTAGTTCGATGACCGTTTATGGAAATCGACTGTACGAGCCTTGATAAAATTATTAAAAATATTAATAATTTGTATAAAATCATAATAAACGATTTGAAAAGAGTTGGAATGAAAAATTCCACATTTGTAAAGATGAAAATATATTTTTATCAAAATGAACTAGTTATTAACTAGATGTGAAATCCAATATTTTTAAATAAATAAAATGGATTTGTGAATGGTTTTAATATAACCAGAATTTACAATATAAGAATTGGAATGGATTTGAATAGAAATTATCTTCGGAATATTTCGATATTGGATTCCATGATTATACGGATATGGTGGAGGAATTTGAAATATATATATATATATATATATATCGTTATTCCAATACAATATTCGTTGGTTTCAGAATTTGGTATTGAATATAAGCCGATATATTTTCTATTCGGAGCCTTGTATTCAATATCAAAGAGGATTTTGGGTTTGTCGTGAACGGTGTCTCAAATAACACTATTCTTGAACCCAGTTGTGAAAAGAATAAATCTTTTAATTAAGATTTAAAGAAGAATTACCAATTGATTGACGGTTAATTGGAATTGAAAATGGAATGTGAATTGGGTTTATCGTGAACTGTGTTTTAAATGACATTCGTTCTTTAACCCGATTAACAGTGAAATGTGATTTGGAATTTATAAATCTTTTTATTGAGATTTAATAGAAATTTTCCAAAGTAAAGTTTTCCAATATATAATTGGAATGGAATGGAATTCGATTTGGTAATAATCGAAGTAAGCTTCTGTGGAGGAAGACCATTACTATATATGGAATTTAAAAGGCTTCGCCATTATTCCATTTATATTATTGGTTGGATACGGAAGTTTATATTGATTATATATATTGATCTGTTTTACGTGAAGATTCCATAATTAATGGAATAAGAATTGGGTTTGTCGTGAATGGTATCTTTAATAATACTGTTCTTAAAACCAATGGAGTTAAAAAAATTAGAAACTAACTGGAGATTAGCTAAGTTGAATGGTTTCCTAGGTATTGATCTGATGTTGGTTTCGGCCTTCGGGGTTAATACTTAGGGAATTGTTCTCTTACTAATTTACGGTTAGAGACTAATGGAATGTGATAACTAAAATTATCCATTCAAGAAAAAGATCGAGAATGGAGTACCACCAGTTTTACTCCAGGCGATAGTGTAACGACCCAACTTTCCAGTACCTCGGAAGTTGTATCATTATATAAGAAAAGAAATAGATATAAGAATAGAACTAAGAAAAGACATTATAATCTCACAGTGGAACTTGGGACAATATATATATATATAACCCAAAATATTACATATCATAAGTCAAGTACATTAGAGTACTACATACATACGGATACATGTCATCACAAATTACATACTTAACATCTGTGATACTGACTTGCAGATGATTATACATAACATCATAGATGAACCACTTGCATATAATTATACATAAAAACATGATAGATAAGCCAACATTCAGATCCTTCCCATCCAGCTACTCCAAAGGTTAAGTCAAGACCTGGATTACTAGTTTATTCATAACAAGTGTTATGAATACCCAAGAGTTTAAGGAAAACACAGAAAAATAAACTCCGGGTCAGTCATGGACTGGTATGAGTAAACGATTTTTAAAACAAGTTTTAAGAAATCATAATAACTCATAAGACCATGCCGTAAATACGGAACGGGA
Source organism: Allium sativum (assembly GCA_030737875.1). Lineage (NCBI taxonomy): Eukaryota > Viridiplantae > Streptophyta > Magnoliopsida > Asparagales > Amaryllidaceae > Allium > Allium sativum. The sequence continues at coordinate 15,300 of JASFAX010000332.1, read as the reverse complement.
TTTTACCTTATGAGGAACAAAACAGTTTGTATATTAAACCAGATATTATGATAATGTCTAGGGTTCCACAAATAATCTATTATCCAGTAGAATGATTGCATCTCACATTCCACTTACATAATATACAAACAAAACCCGCTTGGCACTTAGGGATAATGGGTTTCCAACTATGACAAGGTATGGAATCACCTTCTGATAGTGTACTCTAGAAACGATACACCGGAGTTAAACAAGAACATCTTGCAACTCGGCCACACATGACCGCCCACTCATTTTAGCTTGAGTGTAGCGATTATATTATCACCAACGGTTGGTCTCAAACCACCGTTTCTGAAAGCTGCAGCAGCGAAATATAGATGAGAAGACAAATAGGAATTTCTCTAGATGGTGATAATACACCATGCTTGGGTATGACCCACCTAGCCATGCTGCCTGCCCGATTTTTGTCATTTCCTGGTTGTGAAGCTTGAGGCTAAACCTACCTTGACACTCTTTTGATTTGCTTTGAATGCCACATTATCAGGACCCGCCAATCTCTAATTGACTTTCCCAAAAATATATTATGAGTATAAAGCAAGAGGAACGAATTCCTCTACCACTGCATAAATACGTTTGAAAAGTTAAACGTACATGATTACTTAGGAATTTTCTGTCAGACATTCGTCCATACAAGTTGTCCTGGGACTGGACAAACCGAAGGTACTACTCCGTACAGCAATCCTAGGAAAATCTTTACCTAGGGCTTATACAATAGCCCTTGCACTTTACTCCGTTCTTCAATTTTCTTCGGCGTATTTGATTCGCCATGCTTATGCAAATACGGAGTGGTTCTTCGGATAAGAATCCAACCGGTCTCTCCATATTAACAACGTTTAAAATGGTCAAAAACTTTGATATTTGGTGATTTAACTATCAAATGAAAACATGTCTGTGTACACACAACGATCTTATTTCCAAATGGAATTATCGATCCAATCATCAAACATATATATATATACATATATATATATATATATTCATATTTCCTTATTTTCTATACTTAGAAAATATATATTATTGTCACTGGAAAACATTTCCATGGCTCATTTACGTATCACTATTTCTTCACATCTATTAGTCCCTAACTATAACTAGCAAGAGAAAAACTTCCTAAGTATAAACTCCGAAGGCCGAAACCAACATCAGATCGATACTCGGAAAATCATTCAAACTTACAAATTCTAGTCAGTTTCTAATTTCAGTAACTCCATTTAAATCCCTATTTCAAAAATCCAATTTCCTTCAATATTTTTGTTTCGAAAAATATTAGCTCAACTCCCTTATTCAATATCATACTATACTGTATGCGAAGCACGGGCTAAACCTTTCTAATGTAAAAATCTTCTTTTATAAAACCCGGGGTTAGAACATTTGGGTCTAATATCGATAGTAAATACTTTCTCTTGATCCCCTTTTATTTTATTTGTCCTTGTTTCGATTTAATAAAACAATTCCTTTCCTTAGATTAAATTATTTAAAAATAATTTACACATCAATTTCCATTTTTCTGTATATGATCAAAATGTCCGACGATACTATATATATAAATCCTCCCTAATTTACATAATTAATTAATTTTTTATTTATTTAATTTATTATTAAATAAACTAATTAAATAAATTCTCGAAATCATTTTCTTACTTCTTTTTTTCATTTTAAATAAAAGAAATTTATAATTTATGTAAACTATTTCTTTTACATAAATGTTTCAAAACCCGTCGACTTCCTATAGTCGAGTTCTGCACTTTGTGTTCTGCTATTTTCCTCCTCTGCCACCGTCTATGCCACTTTAAATAAAACTTCTCTTTTTATTTAAATATTAAATCTTCCTTTATTTTATTTTCTTTCCTATCTTTAAATTAAACTATTTTAATTTTAACTTCGTTTAAAAATTCACTTTTTCTCTTTTTTTATCTCTTATTTCCTTTTTATAATAAAGCTTACTTTCGCAGGCCAAAAATCCCTGCCCAAATCCTCGAATTGCTTCATGTTGTTTTTGTTTTTAAATGCATACATAATATAATAACCTAACGGTATGGGTGTGCTTCATCTACAATAGGTATTCATTGTTAAAAACTACAGTCCTTATTTCTTTACCTCATTGTCTCGTGACCCACCAATTTAAGCCCACCCATCATTCCTTAACGTTGCCACATGTCCTATACCATGGAAAAACCACGCCCAGTTCATAAATAAACCTCGGTGAACTGCTACCGAATATTTACTATTCTTTCCATCCCTCATTTACTGATATCCTCTCTTCTTCTAATCTACACTTCAAAGCTCCTCTTTTCTCACCGTAGGCCACTGCTCCCCGTCCAAACTTTCGGTTCCAGTTATCAGGGTTCCACGTCCATTCGCCTTTCACCGACCATTTTCAAGATGTCACATCCATGTTTCACTTTACACTTACTGGTATGCTCCTCCCCTTGCCATACTTACTCTTTATCCCTTCTACCCTTGCTGCTGTGAAGCTTATTCCTCCACCCAAGCTCCAGCTCCAGCGATTCATCTTCCACGTCCTTGTTTCAAGGCTCACGCACCCTCTTAAATCAAAATGCCGAGTCCTGTACTGATTTTTACTAAATTATGTTTGCTATGTAGCCTACCAAACCCACGGCAAAACAAGAAGAAGAACCGTCCCTTAAAAACTGATTAGCCGAGACTTGCTGCTTTGTTTTACTCCAAGACTTCATCTCCTTTCTACCGTTTTACTTTGCTTCCCTCCTTTCATCATTTGAGACCACGATCCCTTCTTTACTTCCGCATCTCTCTCTTCTTCTAAAACACTCGCCTCCCTGCTAAAAACCACGTCCCCTTACTTAATTCACTACTTAAAAGACCAGCTGTTAATGTTTAGTTCTTTAGTTTGTTTCCCTTCCTGTTATCCTGTATTCAAAACATACTCCCCCCTATGCATGTCTTTAGTGTGCACGTGCACACTCAACATGAGTCGTAACCAAGCCTTGTTACTACTCCGACATGTGCACTGTCTGAACTGAAGTCGTCACCACTGCTCGGACCACCATTCGGTCATCTTGATCAGAAAAACACGGTTTGTTGAACCAACGAAAAAGAACTCCAAATTGCCGATCAAAAATCGCCTACTTTCTTCGTTATTCACCATCAATTTACTCCATACTCCCGCCACGTATTGCCGATAACATGACCGATCCTTACCCCAAATTTCTTCGACACTCGTCACCTCAAAACGCATCAATTCCTAACTGCCGTTATTGTATGTATTTAAAAGAAATATACATATATTTTATTCTAGTTGTTTATGTTTTAAATGTTATTTATGAACCTAAATGATAATTTTCCTGAACCAAGCATAATCTATACTAGGACAGAAATATAGCATAGAAATTAAACAGAGCAAATGTTTTTAATAGGATGTACATGGTTGCATTACAGTGGATGCCTTGGTTGTGAACAAACATTATGGGTAAAGCAATAAAGTTTTGTGATTACCTCATAAACAGTATAACATGTATAAACGTGGAAAGAACTTGCATGGTTTTATACAAATAATTAGTGATTGTTTACTCGCCATAGCAGCTCGGTTTGATTGTGTATAAATTGTTTCCAGTTTTCCTTTCTTTAGCTCAGTTTGCAGGTGAAGGAAAGTGAAGATCTAACAGCTTATTTATAGGCTAAAACAAAGCATATAATAATGTTTCTATTATCCAAATAAATAGGAAAAATCCTTTTAACACCCCACATCCGCCAGGGTCACTCTTGCAAGTACACTTGCTTTGGAGGGGTGTTGGACAAGGTAATCATGTATGAAGATATCACAGGATAGAACATATAAGTAAAACAGATTAAATAAAGCAACGGATAAAACTACCATTTCAAAACCATATTCAACTTACATCAAAAGTACAAAGTCTTTATTTTCCAACAAATCAAAGTCTAGAAACATAAACTGAAACTGGAAATAACATAAAGTAAACTATCTCCAAAGTAGACGTGGTAATGCCATAGCGAGCTCAAGTCCAAACCGTACATGAGCTATCCAGAAAGCAAGCTAAAGATCCAAGCTAGGTGCTAGTGTTCCCACCCTGAGAACCTAGGGGGGTTGGGAAACGGAAGAAAAGAAGCGAAAGAAAACGGGTCAGTCAAAAAGACTGGTAAGTCCTACCTACTATTAGTATAAAAACTAATAAAGTTAACTGGATATGTAAAACAGAGATGAAACATAGGATGATAACTAAACTGGCATGGTGAATAGTTGAAAAGATGGATCAAGTATGGCATCGCATATACAAGGTTAAGTTGTTGCACCAAGTGTACTAGTATTCTAACCCATGTCAAGCATAAACAAGAAATGATCCCTTGGCCCAGTCTTGGCCCATTATCATGAGATGACCTAAATCAAGGTCCAACTACACGGTCTAGTCGATCGGCCCCCTAAAAGCCTAACTCGTTAAGTGTCGGTGTCATACGGCCCAATCACGAAATGTAGTCAAACTGTGCTAGGTCCACCCTAGGGTGTATCAAGCTCTCGGGTGCCAACCACTGACACAAATCAAGCACGCACAGTCTAAACCTACTGGTGCCCGTGTCTGCTTTTTCAACTCCGGACTATGTGCACGACCACAGTCCGCCCGAACCTACACCGGCGCACCTACCCAGCCGTAGTTTTGGTTGCTTACATGTCAACCCAGTAATCGTGCCCCACCCTAGCCTAGTCCCTAGGTATCGTTGATACAACAAGAGGGTTACTGGTGAAAAGGACCACGTAACTAGGGTTTCTAATGGGTTAAGTGTGGTTAACCCTATCCAATCATGTATCAAGTTGTTTAAGTGTATCCAAGCGGTTCATGACTTAACCCTTCCAACCCAAGTTCAATTGGTTAAGTATTCAAGAAGTCCATGACTTAACCCTATCATGTGGCATTAATTACTTAATGCACCCAACCTCTCACATTAGACCTTGTTGTGGTTACTAGTTAAGCCGGGCGGGTCCGGGTAGCTTTACACCACAACCCAGTCTAACCTCGGGTTTTAAGCGCGACATGACCAACTACTCACATTGAGTCCTATTGTTTGTAGCTACTAGTTAGGCCGGTCGGTTCCGGGTAGATTTATGCTACAAACTCAACCCAACCTCGAGTTGGCCACTTTCATGTTTTCTAAAAGTCATGCCCATGTTCATGTTTCAAGCATAATCACATGTCACATTTTCAAGTCATGTTTCATGTCATTTTAGTTTACCCATAACGTAACCCCATCGCATGTAAGTTCGCATCAACACAAATAGATCAAAAAGGGGAACATAATGATATGACAAGTTGGCATAAAGTGGCAAAGTCTATCACAAGTTAAACATGATGATATATGAGGCAAAGGTGTTCATCAAAACTTGCATATAGCATTATTGGCCTCAAAACATGTATGACATCAACTTAGAAAATAGGTGATAACATGGTCATAGTTGACAAAAGATGATAACTTGTGATTAGCATATATGACATCATAGGCAAGTTAACATAAAGATCATGAGGGGATCTATGTTGCATTTATGCAAAATCACCACATAAAGCTCATAGCTTTCCACCCAAAAGTCAACATATATAGTACTAGATTCATGATAGATAAACATTAGGTGCATAAACATAGATCAAAAGGATCATGAATGGATCTATGCATGCAATCCAAGGCAAGCATAACAAAAAAGTCTCATTTCAACTTGCTACATGTCATATTAAGTTCATAGTTTAAATCTAAGAGTGGAGTAGGGCTTACAAAGCTATGTAGACTAGAACAAAATAAAATTAGATTGAGACGAAGCCACTAGAAATCGCCAAATGAATATAAGCTCCAAGTTATCTTGAGAAATAAGAAGCTCCTTTGATTTGTATGAAGAAAGGTGGCTCTTTTACTAGCTTAGAACACTCAAGCTTTCATGAAGAAGATGGAGGCCATGATTTGAAGGTGGAGGCCATGATTAGGGAGCATTTTGGCATAACCTAGTTGTAGGATTGATTTATGATGGTTTAGGCTAGTTCTTAGGGTCTTTTTATAGAAGATTATGTTAGTTTAGGCCATAGGATTAACCCTAATTCAGAACTGAGCCATCAAATCACGTCACTAGCCAATAAAACGAGACCAGGAGCCAAAACAAGTGCACCAGGCCAGACTGGCCCGACCACCCAGGTTGACATGGGTGTCGACTGGGCAGTCGACACCAACTGGGGGGTGTCGACTCCCAAGTCGACTCCCTAGTCGACTTGGGGGCTGGGCGGGAAATTTTCCCGCCCTGTCTTGTTGGCTCCAGATTTGATTTTTGAACAGTTTTTAAACTTGGATTTTTCTAAAAACTTCTATGGGCCATAACTGGGTCATACAGACTCCGATTTTCGAAAACTCGGACTCTATTTCGCATATTTTTGCGAGACGAATGCAATGGTATATCCCATTTCCCCTGATTCAGATTTTAACATTTAATTCTGCCTTGATTTATGTTATAACATGTTATTCAAAATATGGGTTGTTACATTCTCCCCTCCTTAAAGGATTTCGTCCCCGAAATCTCTAAGTTGGGAAGAACGTATCCTACCATCCATCATTCATCTACTCAAAACATCATCCACGAGCAATCATTGTCCTTAAAAAGATTCTAAATGTTTTATGAACATATGCAAAAGGTGTGTCTATATGTACTTATCTAATGCGAGAATCAGGCGGTTACTGATTAAGTAAACCTCCTTAATGCAAAGTATGTTAGTGAAATGAGTCCATATGTATGCAAATTCCTAACATAATTCATAACATCTACATGAGTGCGCATAACATTCATCCATATGCAACATCAATGTGATAGCATAACAAGTTTCATCCATGAATAAGTATAAGCACTCATGCATATGCAATACGAAAGTTTGTAAGTCGATCTTAGTGCCAAAGGTGTATCATGCATCCACGAGTATCCACTTGCAAACACTTGCAACCACTTGCAAACATCAAGCATAACATGTTTCAAATACATGTTTCATCCAAAGGGTTTCTACCTAAGGTTCTCAAGACAAGATTAACGAGATAACAAGACAAACATGGATAGCGAAAGAAAGATATGCTAGTTAGGAAAAGAGATCGAGAATGTACCATCAAAAGAAATGGATAAAGCCCACGCATCTTCTCCTCGGTTTCGCAAGTTGCATCTTCCTCGGCTTCACTCCACTGAACCTTTACTAACTTGACTTCTCGATTCCTTAGCCTCTTTATCTCCATTCCCAAGATACGAATCGGAGCTCTCCTCAAGGTTGCCTCTTTCTCTACCTCCATGTCTTCAAGAATGCTAGGCTCAACCACCTCGGCTGATTCATGTAGGCACTTTCGGAGATGCGAGAAATGAAAGACATTGTGCACTCCGTCCAGTTTCTCGGGCAATTCCACCTTATAAGCCATCTTCCTAATCCTATCTATGATAGGGAAGGGTCCTACGAACCTTGGTGTCAGCTTCCCAACTGCTCCAAAACGAACCACATTACGCAGAAGAGAAACCTTCACAAAAACCATATCTCCAACTTCGAATTCCAAATCTGTCTGTCGCTTTTCAGCATAGGATTTTTGTCTGTCTTGGGTCGTTTTCATCCTCCTTCGAATCAACTCTACCCTCTCGGATGTGTCCCTTATCATGTCGGGCCCAAGTAAAAGCTCATCCGTTGTCTCCCACCAACATGTTGGTGACTTGCACGGCCTCCCATACAAAGCTTCAAATGGTGCCATCCCTATGCTTGCTTGATAGCTGTTATTATAAGAAAAATCCACGAGAGGAAGATGGTCTTCCCAAGTACCACCAAAATCAAGAATGCATAGCCTCAACAGATCCTCTAGTACCCTATTCACCCTTTCGGTCTGACCATCTGTCTGTGGGTTATAGGCCGTACTTAGATTCAATCGCGTACCCATTGCTTCTTGCAAACTATTCCAAAACTGGCTAGTGAAAATTGGGTCACGATCGCTAACTATGCTAGAAGGAACTCCATGCAATCGCACTATCTCTCGAAGATAAACATGTGCTAGCCATGATGCGGTCCTCTTGTTCTTCACCGGAATAAAGTGAGCACTCTTTGTAAGTCTATCAACTATGACCCATATGCTCGTATTTCCTTTCCTTGACCTAGGCAATCCATCCACAAAATCCATAGAGATACTTTCCCACTTCCATTGCGGGACCTCCAACGGATGTAATAGCATACCGGGTTTCTTCGACTCGGCTTTCACTTGTTGGCACACCATGCACTTTGAAACATACTTGGCCACATCCTTCTTCATACGAGCCCAAAAGAAAATGCGCTTCATATCCCTATACATCTTATCTCCTCCGGGATGTATAGTCATCTTCGTGTGATGCGCTTCTTCGAGAACTTTATGCACTAAGTCTCCCACTTGTGGAACACATAGTCTTCCATCACGCCTTAGCTACCCCTTGTCATCAATAGCATATCTAGCGAGGTTACTAGACGTCTCACCACGAATCAACTTGTCCATGATCTCGACTATCTGTGAGTCTTCCTTCTGCGAAGTCCCTACTTGATCAAGAAGTGTAGGACTAAGCTCAAGAGATGATAACGTGCCAATCATCGACTCAACAGAAAGTGTAAAATCAAAGGTTGTTAAGAACTCTAGATTCTTCATCTCAACAAACAAAGGGCTCAAAGTCAACCTTTTCCTTCTTAGCGCATCCGCCACGACATTACCCTTGCCAGGGGTATAAGCTATATCAAAGTCATAAGATGCCAAGAATTCCATCCACCTTTGTTGCCTTAGATTCAAATCCTTTTGTGAAAAGAGATACTTCAGAGACTTATGATCAGTATATAACTCGAACCTTTCGCCAAGAAGATAATGGCTCCATGATTTAAGTCCAAAGACGATCGCCGCCAACTCCAAATCATGCGTGGGATAGTTCTTCTCATGATGCCTACCCCCATAACATATCACTCTTCCTTCTTGCATCAAGACAGCGTCTAATCCCGTGCCACAAGCATCGATGTACACGGTAAACATCTTACCCCCATCGGGTAATGCTAGAACTGGAGCTGTGGTGAGGGCTCTCTTAAGCCTTTGAAAAGCAAGCTCACACTCTAAGTCCCATGCAAAGACTAAGTTCTTCTTCGTTAACTTGGTAAGAGGAGCTGAAATCTTAGCGAAGTCCTTAATGAACTTCCTATAATAGCCTGGCAGACCGAGAAAGCTTCTTACTTCGGTTGCATTCTTAGGAGTCTTCCAGTCTTGAACTGCAACCACTTTCATGGGATCCACAGCTATGCTTGCTTATAAACTATATGTCCAAGAAACATAACTTCCCTTCTCCAAAAATGGCATTTGGAGAACTTGTCTTTCAACTGATGAGCTCTAAGCGTATCCATCACTTCCTTGAGATGTCTAGCTTGTTCTTCCTCGTCCTTTGAGAAGATCAGAATATCATCCAAAAAAACAACCACAAACTTGTTAAGGAACTCCCGAAACATCCTACTCATCAAATCAACAAAGTAGGCGGGTGCATTAGTCAAACCGAACGGCATGATAAGCCATTCAAAGAATCCATCTGGAGTCCTAAACGCAATCTTGTCAATACTATCCTCGGCAACTCTAAGCTGATGGAATCCGGTGGCTAGATCGAGTTGAGAGAAAACAGAAGCACCAACAAGCTGGTCAAAAAGATCATCAATTCTCGGTAGCGGGTGCCTATTCTTCTTTGTCAGCTTGTTCAACTCACGATAATCAACACATGGACGAAGCGAACCATCCGCCTTAGTAACGAATACCACAGGAGCGCCGCATTCAGAAATGCTTCGCCTAATGAAATTCTTCTCAAGCAACTCCTTGATTTGCTTACTAAGATCTTTTCTTTCTCGCGGGGCCATGTGCCTAATGGGCAATGAAACTGGCTTGGCATTATCAACAAGATAAATGCGGAAATCTATCTCGCATTTAGGGGGTAACCCCTTCACCTTATCAAAGACATCAGGATATTCTCGGACCGCCCTTACAGATTGTAGATCATCGATGGACGAGTCGACGGATTCAAGATAACATAACATGACGCGATCCATAGGGTTACAAGAAATTTCTAGGGTATTAACGAGGCGAGTCATGAGCCTCACCACCCTATGCTCACAATCAAGATTGGCTCCATAACTGGACAACCAATCCATGCCCAAAATCAACCCATATCCCAAAAACCCAAGAACATATGCATTACACATGAATTCTACGCTCAAGATAGAAATCCTCAAATCCACACAAATCATCGATAAGTGGGCGGAACCCCCAATTGGATTTGATACATTGACGGGATCCTCAACTAGACTAGTACTTATGTGCAACTTTTCAACAAGATCAGAAGAAATAAAACTATGCGAGGCGCCAGAATCAAATAAGGTGCAAACAGGAAAATCAGAAATGTAAACAAGGCTTTCTACAGAAATACTACCTCGATCAAGAACTGGAGCGGTGTTGAGAGCATGCACTTGCCCTCCAGAAGGTCCTGCTCGCTGAGTCTGTCCTTGCCCCTGTCCTTGCTTCTTAGGGCAATCCTTGCTGAGATGTCCAGTTTCTCCACAGAGAAAGCATTCGCCCAACTTCCTCTTCATCTTCCTACAGTCTTTGGCCAAGTGCCCAGTGATCCCACAGTAGTTGCATTTCCTTGTCTCCTTTGCCTTGTTGTTGTTGTTGCCCTTGTTACCATTCTTGTTATTCTTGTTGTTCTGGTTGCTCTGATTGCCTCCCCACTTGGAATCTACCTTCTTGGTTTGAGTCTCATTAGCCTTGACTTCTTTCTGGCTATTCTTATCATCCCCTTGAAGCAATTCCATATCCACTAAGCTCTCAAAAGTGGCCCCCATGGGTATATGAGACATGGCCAAACCTTGCAATGGCTCATTCAATCCTCAAGCAAAGCGTAGAGCCTTCTTCTGAGCCGTGTTAACCATGTCTAAACCGAATCGAGCAAGCTGGTTGAATTTATTCACATACTCCTTAACAGTCATGTCCCCTTGCTTCAAAGATATAAACTTCTCCATTTGCAGATTTTCTTCAGCAGATGATAGAAACTTAAGCCCAAACCTCGTCCTAAAGTCGGACCAAGTCTCTATAGGCCTAGTAGCGGTGGTGACTTCCCACCAATAAGCGACTTCCTCTTTCAATAGCCACACCGCCAACAGAACTTTCCTTTGGTCATCTATACCAAAGATAGCAAAAAGGTCTTCAGTTTCCTTCAACCAGTTTCTGGCCTCAACAAAAGTCTCCATCCCAATAAAATTCTTGCCACCGATCGCCTTAAAGTCCTTGCAAATCTTCGCGAAATCCGCTTGTGGAGGCTGAGGAGGAGGAGGAACCTCAGCTACGGGAGGAGGATGAGGAGGAAAGTCTGCAGGGCCTGCGCCATTAGCCCTAGCTTCCAAGAACCTACGGAACCATCCGGGTATGGGTATCCCCTCGGGAAGGTTAAGATCGGCCATGCTGAAAAACAAAAAGGAAAAGATAGATTCAGAACAAGGAAACAAAGGAAAGTGCTAATGGCTTTTTGGGGAATAGCCTTCTAAAATAGCTAGACTTCTTTGGAAAAATACTTCTTTATAATCGGTTTTGAAAATAGTTTTTTTCAAAAGGTAAGTTTTTAAAACTTTTCTTTAAAAACATTTGCTCAATCTTGTAAACCTTATGCTCTAATACCAAATGTAACACCCCACCTCCGCCAGGGTCACTCTTGCAAGTACACTAGCTTTGGAGGGGTGTTGGACAAGGTAATCATGCATGAAGATATCACAAGACAGAACATATAAGTAAAACAGAGTAAATAAAGCAGCGGATAAAACTACCATTTCAAAACCATATTCAACTTACATCACAAGTACTAAGTAATTATTTTCCAACAAAACAAAGTCTAGAAACATAAACTGAAACTGGAAATAACATAAAGTAAACTATCCCCAAACAGACGTGGTAAAGCCATAGCGAGCTCAAGTCCAAACCGTACTTGAGCTATCCAGAAAGCAAGCTAAAGATCAAAGCTAGGTGCTAGTGTTCCCACCTTGAGAACCGGGGGGGGGGGGAACGGAAGAAAAGAAGTGAAAGAAAATGGGTCAGTCAAAAAGACTGGTAAGTCCTACCTACTATTAGTATAAAAACTAATAAAGTTAACTGGACATGTAAAACAGAGATGAAACATAGGGTGATAACTAAACTGGCATGGTGAATAGTTGACAAGATGGATCAAGTATGGCATCGCATATACAAGGTTAAGTTGCTGCACCAAGTGTACTAGTATTCTAACCCATGTTAAGCATAAACAAGATATGATCCCTTGGCCCAATCTTGGCCCATTATAATGAGATGACCTAAATCAAGGTCCAACTACACGGTCTAGTCGATCGGCTCCCTAAAAGCCTAACTCATCAAGTGTCGGTGTCATACGGACCAATCACGAAATGTAGTCAAACTGTGCTAGGTCCACCCTAGGGTGTATCAAGACCTAGGGTGCCAACCACAGACACAAATCAAGCAAACACAGTCTAAACCTACTGGTGCCCGTGTCTGCTTTTTCAACTCCGCACTATGTGCACGACCACAGTCCGCCTGAACCTACACCGGCGCACCTACCCAACCGTCGTTTTGGTCGCTTACATGTCAACCCAGTAATCGTGCCCCACCCTAGCCTAGTCCCTAGGGTATCGTTGATACAACAAGAGGGTTACTGGTGAAAAGGACCACGTAGCTAGGGTTTCTAACGGGTTAAGTGTGGTTAACCCTATCCAATCATGTATCAAGTTGGTTAAGTGTATCCAAGCGGTTCATGACTTAACCCTACCAACCCATCGTGTTCAATTGGTTAAATATTCAAGAAGTCCATGACTTAACCCTATCATGTGGCATTAATTACTTAATGCACCGAACCTCTCACATTAGACCTTGATGTGGTTACTAGTTAAGCCAAGCGGGTCCGGGTAGCTTTACACCACAACCTAGTCTAACCTCGGGTTTTAAGCGCGACATGAACAACTACTCACATTGAGTCCTATTGTTTGTAGCTACTAGTTAGGCCGGTCGGTTCCGGCTAGATTTATGCTACAAACTCAACCCAACCTCGAGGTGGCTACTTTCATGTTTTCTAAAAGTCATGTCCATGTTCATGTTTCAAGCATAATCACATGTCATATTTTCAAGTCATGTTTCATGTCATTTTAGTTTACCCATAACGTAACCCCATCGCATGTAAGTTCGCATCAACACAAATAGATCAAAAAGGGGAACATAATGATATGACAAGTTGGAATAAAGTGGCAAAGTCTATCACAAGTTAAACATGGTGATATATGAGGCAAAGGTGTTCATCAAAACTTGCATATAGCATTATTGGGCTCAAAACATGTACGACATCAACTTAGCAAATAGGTGATAACATGGTCATAGTTGACATAAGATGATAACTTGTGATTAGCATATATGACATCATAGGCAAGTTAACATAAAGATCATGAGGGGTTCTATGTTGCATTTATGCAAAATCACCACATAAAGCTCATAGCTTTCCACCCAAAAGTCAACATAAATAGTACCAGATTCATGATAGGTAAACATTAGGTGCATAAACATAGATCAAAAGGGTCATGAATGGATCTATGCATGCAATCCAAGGCAAGCATAACACAAAAGTCTCATTTCAACTTGCTACATGTCATACTAAGTTCATAGTTTAAATCTAAGATTGGAGTAGGGCTTACAAAGCTATGTAGACTAGAACAAAATAAAATAAGATTGAGACGAAGGCACTAGAAATCCCCAAATGAATATAAGCTCCAAGTTGTCTTGAGAAATAAGAAGCTCCTTTGATTTGTATAAAGAAAGATGGCTCTTTTACTAGCTTAGAACACTCAAGATTTCATGAAGAAGATGGAGGCCATGATATGAAGGTGGAGGCCATGATTAGGGAGCATTTTGGCATAACCTAGTTGTAGGAGTTATTTATGATGGTTTATGCTAGGTCTTAGGGTCTTTTTATAGAAGATTAGGTTAGTTTAGGCCATAGGATTAACCCTAATTCAGATCTGAGCCATCAAATTACGTCACTAGCCAACAAAAAGAGACCAGGAGCCAAAACAGGTGCACCAGGCCAGACTGGCCCGACCACCCAGGTCGACATGGGTGTCGACTGGGCAGTCGACACCAACTGGGGGGTGTCGACTCCCAAGTTGACTCCCCAGTAGTCTTGGGGGCTGGGCGGGAAAATTTTCCGCCCTGTCTTGTTGGCTCCAGATTTGATTTTTTAACTGTTTTTAAACTTGGATTTTTCTGAAAACTTCTATGGGCCATAACTGGGTCATACGGACTCCGATTTTTGAAAACTCGGACTTTATTTCGTGTATTTTTCCGAGGCGAACGCAATGGCACAGCCCGTTTCCCCTAGTTCAGAATTTAACATTTAATTCTGCCTTGATTTATGATATAACATGTTATTCAAAATACGGGTTGTTACAATCCTATTTACTCTGAACAAGTATATTTGCGCAGGTTCTTAGCAGCAAAGGAATGTTCATTGATAGCTACATTTGGTTTGGAGTTACATGCGCAAGGCATGGTTGGAAGACTGGTGTCCATACAACGGTTTTCTCCTTAACAAAAGCTTTCAATGCCTGTGTCATTCTTCTAGAGGAATTCATTAAATATACTTTAGTTTCCATTGCTAAGAACTCACGTATAAATTCACTTGGCCTCTACCTTTACACCACTTTAAATGAATTAAAACTTAAATCAAAAGAGGCTAAATCCTAGTGCAAATTGCATTAAATGTTGCTGCGCAAATCCTCTTGAATCATGGCAAATAATATCTAAAACACTTAAGTGTTAATCCTCTAAATTACCTGTCACTATCCCCTTGTCCTTTTATACATCTCTATGAAGTATTCTTTTACTTATGGGCTTTTGTTTCAGCTGGAAATGTTTGATTCTTGCGCACACATGGGCTGAGAGAAGGCCTTGCAAAGCTAAAGCTTTAACTATGGTTTTTGCTAGTTTAGACAATGTGTAAAAGTGTAATGATTTTGTTCATTAATTCCTTTATTTTTGCAGCAGGGTTCTTCTTGTTCTTGCGCAGAACATTTGTTTGAGGTTTATGCTTTAATATGTTAAGTAATTTGCTAATAAATTACTTAGTTTGCTTAACTTTTTGTTGTACTGTTTTTGCGCCCGAAATCCTGCTTGTTCATTCTTTCAAATGGTTAAGTACACTGTCAACTTGCTAATCAA
>JASFAX010003230.1:0-43199 GCA_030737875.1 Allium sativum | reverse complement strand
TACTTACCATTCATTGATAGCACAATCACTTTGAATGCCACATTGTCAGATCCGTTAATCACTAGTTAAGTTTGCACAAATATTCTGGATGTTATGCTAAGGGAATAAATCCGTTGCAACCATATATATTTATACAGACCAACCCATTTGATCATTGGAAATACTCTGTCAGACATTCGTCCATTTACGTTCGTTCTGGGATTGAACGAAACCGAAGGCACTATTTCTATGTAATAGAAAAAGTCCTTGCACTTTACTCCGTCCTCAATATATTCAGCATACTTGGTTCGCAACGCTTATGCCGATACGGAGTGGTTCTTCGGATAATAATCCAACCGGTCTCTCCATATTGACAACGATGGTCAAAAACTTCGATAGTCTGTGATTTAACTATCGAATAAAACAAGTGTTCATCCAAACATATCAAACAAATCACTGGGCTCTTTAATTAATATTTCATTAATTAAATCTCTTCTCCATTTCCTTATCAATATTTGTTAACCAAATATTTTCAATAACCATATTGGTTTCTTATGCCATTTGGAAAACGTTTCCCAATATCAACCCCTTTTATTTTCTATATATTAGAAAATATCTCTATTTGCAATTGGAAACAATTCCAATCACTTATCTCTATCCCGACTATTTTAATTATACTCAGGAAATATTTACTGTTATATTTCCAAAATTCCATCACTTGGGTTAAAACGAATGTTGTGTAAAACATCGTTACAACAACCCAAAATATTTTATTCAACTAACTCTTTTCAACCACTTCTCTTCGAGACTGGATCTTGCTATTTATCCATTAAAAATGAAATCAATCAAGTTGGGGTAAAATTACCTCTCAGACCTTGACTGAAAACATCCTCAACTTCAAAACGGCAAAACCACTTACCTCGAATAAACACACTATACAATCCAATTATTCATTTTTAAAACATGTATAAAGTTCGCTTTCTATTTCTAATTTATAGATTTGTTTACAATATTCGATTTTTTTATATTCACTTACCTATCGAATTTTATACGTCGATGCAATGATTTCTAACTATCAAAATATCTTAAAAATATTCTAACTTCTTAAATTTTCGGAAAAATTCGCCATAACCTCCCCTGTATCGGGAGCATCGGGAAATTTCAAATAGCTTCCCGGTAACTTCTCATCTCAAAAAGAAAAAGAAAAAGCCAAGCGGCTTGCCGATACGGCGCATAAAATCTCATATATGAATTAAACATGTACCTTTTTGTCGAGCGCATTATTTATATACCTGCATTATCCTTGTCCCATACCTGTCTCCTGTATGTCTATACCTGTCCAATTTATTTCAACTTCACACACTCGTTTTACCCAACTCGTTAATTAACTCGTTGCCTATTTCGCTTGTATATTGGAATATAACATATTTCAAATATATTTCAACATACTTATCAACTAATTGAATTCAAATTCCAATTTAAGCGCTATGTTCGATTTCGAATATATATATTTTACGAACGCCAATTTACTTTTCAAGGTTCGACTTTAGTTCAAACTCGATTAACTAATTTCTACTTGACTTAGTTAATCCTAAATAATAGGGTTACTGTTTCAAAAATCTCTTTACTTACTTCACTTGAGCTCGCCTTTATTTTTCTAACTCAAGATTTGGCTTTTCAAATGGGAATTTGGATTTTTATTTGCTTAAAAATCCTTATATTTATATACAAAATCCATTATGGTTTATAATGGTTTCTGGCGCTGCACTTTTGAAATTTTGATTTTAACATATCTCAAAATCTATTCGACGGAATCCAGATTTTTCGCCTTCATTAGAAAACTATTATCTAACTGGTTCTGACGGTTCTTGTTTCAAAGAATTCCGACTTAATTTTACTCCGATATACTCAAATGAAGTTCGAGTCGCCAATTTCCGAACCGCAGCGCTGCGGCGAGTTCGTTTTAATTTTATATATATATATATATATATATATATATATACTTTTAAACTTCGTTTAAAATAAATTCAACTCCATTCTAATATATATATTCCAAATTCCATTTGAATCTTTTACATTTCAAATTCCATAGTTTAAATCTTGTATTCAAATCCCCTTTGAAATCCTTTATTCGAATTCCATTTCAAATCCTTTATTTAACTTCCACTTTAATTCTACTCCTTTTTGAATTTCTATATTTGAAATTCATACTTGAATTTAGATATTCAAATTCCATTTTGAATTCCCTTTTGAAATTCAAATATTCAAACTCCATTTGAATTTCTATGTTCAAATCTATTTCCAACTCCATTTGAATTAAAATATTCCAATTTTCTTTCAAACACTATTTGAATTCTAAATTCGAATTCATTAGTTAAACTCCATATTTAATTTTCTTGAATTCCAATACCCTATTTTATTCCTTTGAATTAAATTACACTTTAAATTCTATAATCAAATCCCTTTTGAATGGTTATATTTGAAAATCATATTTGAATTTAAATATTTAAACTCCATTTAAATTTCTATTTGAAATCTTATATTTAAATCCTCTTTATTTAAAACCCATTATTTAAATCCCATTTGAATTTCTCCATTCAAATCCATTTGAATTCCCTTGAATTCAAATTCAATTTCAAAACCATTTGGATTTCCTATTCTACTTTGAAATCCTATTTTCGAAGTTTATTTCAAATTCTATTTTGAAATTCTATATTCAAATCCCTATTTGAATTTCTTTATTCAAATTCTATTTCAATTTTCTTATTCAAATTCCATTTGAACTCTCTTATTCAAATTCCATTTTGAACTCTCTTATTCAAATGCTGTTGAATCTCTTATTCAAACTCTATATTTAAAATTCCATTTGAACTTCCATATTCAAATTTCTATATTTGAATTTCATTCGAATTCTATATCCAAATCTCTATTGAAATTTCTTTATTTGAATTCCTTCGAATTCAAATTCTATTTTTATCCCTTTGAATTCAAATTCTATGTTTCATTCAAATTTCGTCTATTCAAATTTTATTTGAACTTCTATTTGAATTTCTAATATTAAATCTCCTTTTCTTTTATTTAAAATTCAAATATTTAAACTCCTTTTCTAATTCTACTATTCAAATGTTATACTCAAATTTCATTTGAGTTATATATTTAAAAATTTCATTTCACATCCTATTTTGAAATTTCATTTCAAATTCCAATTTCACACTTGTATTTCTATTTCTGAATTATCAAATGATATTTCTTTTCACTTCATTTATAACTTCGTTATAAAAGAACTATTTATAAACTTCGTTTATAAAGAAACTACTTGTTTTATTTTTCAAAAAAGACAAGTTTATATTTTTATTCCATTAAAAATTCAAATTCTATTTAAAAATAGAATTTTTCCTTTTTAAATCCCAAATATCCTTCCACGATAGTTTTAAATATCATTACTTAAGCCCAGTGATATTTAAACACACAAAGCAACGAATTATTTATTTTTCTAACACATCATATATAAAAATATATATGCAAACCAATAAACAAACAAATAATATATTTTTGAGGAATCCAGTTGGATTCCTCCAACCTGTTTTCCTGCATCCATAGATGTTAGTACATAAATAATACCAATTCTGCTTCGTGGCAGAATATCGCGGTATAGAAGGTCATCCACTAATCATAGCGTGGGGCGTATAGGGTAATCATCCGCTATGAAACTGCGGGCATCCGCTAATGAGACTGCGGGAACCCAACCAATCAATCAACCCAGTATATATATATATAGCCTAAATAACTAATATATATAACAACCAGAAAACATTCACACAAGCAACAGAGAATTATTTTTAATGAAATAAAAACAATTCTAAAGGTGAGTGAGATTTACTCACCTGGTTTTATTTGCCGAATATCCAATGAAGCCAACTATATAGATTTCACAGTGATTTCTCCAATCGTATAAATCTCGTTCCTCTCCAATTGAAATGCACCGAACACGCACCTTCTTCTTTCCATCATAAACAAAATAGATCAAACACCAGATCCACCCAAAAGCAAAAAGAACGATGCCCAGGACAGCTCACTTTCCTTTTTCCATGCCCCTCTTCCTCTGACTGAGTAGCACACTCCCTTTCAAGAACCAAACCGACCCGACAAACTGCCAAAGTCGCGATAGTGAGCTCGACCCAAAACCCAGAAATCGACAGCCTTCAAAATAGGATCACTGTCTTCGAATAACACCTTGTATCGAAGACTGGACCTCACCAAAACCCTATTGACCTGCCGCACCCTTCTTCAAGGTCAGACGCTCCTTTGTGAACCCACCGAACAACCCTTGCTTGCCTCCGACGATGTAGTTCGCCATCGCAGATCCAAATCCCAATATTGATGCCCAAGCTTTTTGCCTAAATCGCGACTGGACTTGCCCTAGACCACATCGAAGATGTCGAGCTTCATACGCCATCGCGTCGACCCTAAACCCCCAAATCGATGTACACCCCCTTGCCTGAATCACGAAATCCCTTCCGTTCCCTTCCCACCGATGACTGCCGAGACCACGACCTCCCTCACGCGCCCGCTCCAACATGAGTTTAACACCCGATGGACTCCTCGCATCAGCTGATTCCAGGGTTTTCATAAAGGAAGAATGAAAATAATAACGAGGGTGAGAGCTTATTTATAGAATGTGAAAGGGGACAAACGTACTACCATTAAATCAATGTTTCTCTGATATTGGAAGGGGGAAGCAAATATATCAGCTCGAGAAGAAGTAGCCTGTACAATTTTATAATGTAGGTCGGCATGTTGGCTTAAATTCATACATTAATTGAATTAAATTGATTTTTATTTTAATTACAAACTAAAATATCTTGCGGTCTTTTAATTTAATATCCTGAACCAATATTTCAATGCAACCACCGATGTTACAAGATTAAAATGCTATTCTGAACCCACTGGCACCAATTCTGAAATTTAATTCGGTTGTGTAGAAGAGATAAAAATATTACTATTGTTCTAGTTCAATATAAAATTTAAATAGATTGACCAAATTGTTTCAATCCAGTTTTTAACAGTGAATTCAATTGTTATCATTTCATGTTTCGATAATTAGATATATTCGAAATAAAATCTTATATCGATTATTAAACTGATAAATTCAATATGTAAAAATCAACTTATTATCCAAATTAAATATTTAAAATAAATTTAAATATCAATTGGCTAAAAATCTAGGATGTTACACGCAAGGCCCATCAAGAGTGTAAAATTTTATTCTTATAAAACTTATGTATACATATATTGAATCTATTGCTATATAAATATTTTGTAGACTCTAATATTTATATAAAATTTATTCCGCTGCAATTATTGTGTACTGTGAGATTCTGTGTAAATTCTGTTAAACCCACTAAGCCAATAATGAGTTGTCGTTTTGAACGTTCCGAGTTGGTTTAATTACTGACTTCGAGCAGTCGAAATGACATGTCGTTACAAGTAAGCTGCTTCTTCCCTGTAGAAGCAATTGCATATACATGCAAAAAAACTTCATTATAAAAACGATTTTTCAACAAAATCATAAGAAATTGGATTAGATTTTGAGTATAAAGTGAAGTAACTGCTATTAGAGAGATATTAGACACTAAATTCTAAAGTTTGCAAGTGGATTTGAGGCTAGAAAGTTAATAGAAATGAATTTCCTAATTTTACTCTTTACTGGTGCTTTTAGGAAAAGGAGAAGGAAGGAGAAGGAATGTACGTTACCTTCCTTCCTCCGGATATTTATCTTAACTTAGTTAGGTAGCTAGGCCCATTAAGATGATTTGCAAGCCCAAGTTCCGTAATTAACCACCAATTGAAGCTATTAGGCCATGTTAATATGTTATTAGTCCATAAAACCATGATTTTCACCAAGTTTTACAATATAAATTCAACAACCATCATGGTTTAACCTCAACAATATTAAATCAATTTGTTAACATCACTATTGAACATTTTAAAGCTTAAAACTTTTATTTTTCACAAAATTTACAATTTTGCAACAAATTTATACAAGTTACACACATTTAAAAAATTTACTTAATTTTGTGAAATCTTTATAACACATACAAAAAAAATATTATAGATGACACATTTTTAACTTAATAAATCATTAAACATGTCAAAATACACATTTTTATATTTATTATTTACAACCATAACTTTAGCATTTATGGTTTACACAATATCACATGTTTATACCCAATATGTCGATAATTATTTTATTAATCAAATATTTACAATTATTGTCATCAAATCATAATAAAATAGTTTAACTCAAAAATTCCCACATAAGAACACTTTTACTCTATTATTTCAACACTAAAACTTATATAAACATTTGTTAATATTTTAAATCTTTTAAATACCCAATTGCTCACAAAATTCAACATTACACTTTTTAGCTCAAATTTCGCAACTTAATTACCCATGCCTCAATTTAGTCAATAAAGTGTGATTAAATTCCACCATCAAAGTATAAAACATTGATTTTCCCCGATAATTAAGTTGGATAACCAAACTCATGATTTATCCAATTTTATTACTACCCAGTTATTATATTTTATTTAAATATTCAAAATAGCAGGTAGTTGACCGAAAAACCGGGTTGTTACAAAGAGCTTGAGTTGTTGCTAGTTTTGTAAGGATGTGACTAGGATCATGGCCATTGACCACATGATCCTATTCAAGTGATCATAAGCTTAAGAACGTCCCATGGAATCTGTAAATAAGAATGGAAAATGTTTGTCTTGGCAAGTTGAAGAGTAGAATAGGTATAGTGCAGTGCACATGTGTGCCCCTTGGTGTCCTAAAGTTCCCTCGATAGACCTTGTGCCGAAATCTAATTGAAAGAAGTATTTTCCCATATTGGAAGGAAAATGTGATCATTAATTTGAAGGGGGAAGCATGACCATCAAGACTCATATTTCCAAAATCATAAGTCCCAATTTCATTCAGGATTAGGTGAAGGCCTGTAGTGGAGGGGAAGAATTCTTCTCCACCGTTGTGGATGGTGGATGCTATGTTGAAGTTTTTCCTATAGACAGCTTCACGTTAAGTCATTTCTTCAAAACAATTAACTAGTCGTCTTTAGACGGCTCGACCAAAGGCTCATGATCAATTTCGTTGCCATCATGGCTATTATCATCATCATCCTCGAATTCCTTACCATCATTAATATTTTCTTGAGACTCCTCATTTCTAGAACTCGGGATTAGGTGCATATTACCCTTACCTTCCTCTTCCTCTTTATCTTTAGTTTCCAAGAGCTGACCACTGCTATGACCTACTTTGATTAAGTAGCCAAAAGGTTAGCATTAGTAACGAGAATTGCGATCTCCCCGTTGTCTTTCGGGATGTCTGTCAATAACTTAACAACATCCGAGAGAGTATCACCACTCGGCTAGGGAATAACATCTATGTAGTTTAAGAAAATAGATGAGCAAGCAAGAGTGGGGTTCAAACTTATTTGAGGGTGAAGGTTTAGGACTAACATCTACATAGCCATCGCCATGCATACCCATGTAGTCAACAAATGTAGAATCATTTTCTTATAAAGTAGTTGGGCTTGTTCCGAGCTCCAATTATAATGCTACAAATCCTAGGTAATTCCACGTATGTAAAGGAAAGACTTCCTTTCTACTTCTTGAAGATATAGATATATCGAATCTTTTTTACACTTGGCTGGTAATTTAGGTATTGGGTGAAGATCATTTTTTTAGAAAAACGGCATAGTTGTTTGGACGCAATTAAGCTAGAACTAATCTTATGAAATGTAACATCTAGCGGATACAAGGATTGAATGGGGGGACACAGCTTGCCAAGAACACGTATCTATATATATTGGCATATCTCTCAGATGGTTGATATTCACTCAAAAGATGAGAGTGAACTAATACATCATCAAACGAGATCCCATGCTTTGTACAAATCCTACATAACAACCACTCATCAATTTTCGAAGCAAGGGAATCAATAAGATCATCAAGTAAGGCATTATCATCAAGAGTATCCATACTTACCTAAATTTCGAGATGAGCTTGAGGAACCTAAGGGAGAGGATGATAAACTTAGGGATTTTCGGCTTGTTCAATATGTTATTCAAAGAGCGTT
The DNA here is from genome assembly GCA_030737875.1 of Allium sativum. Classification (NCBI taxonomy): domain Eukaryota; kingdom Viridiplantae; phylum Streptophyta; class Magnoliopsida; order Asparagales; family Amaryllidaceae; genus Allium; species Allium sativum. The sequence goes on along the minus strand of JASFAX010003230.1, from coordinate 35,078 downwards.
GTATAGAAGGAGTCGTTGCTGAACTCAACTATGCATCTGAGTTGATGAATTTAGATGGTTGACCTTCGATTATCATTGAACAAAGTTCTGAACTTCTCATACCCATAACTATTAAACTCAGTAGATAATCATAATAAGATAGTTAATCAATTACACTTGATAATGTGAAAGCTAGTGCGATGATGTGAAGTGTTATGCAATGCATATATAAAATATCATGCAGCAGTTCACAATAAAATCCACGATATTGTTTGAAGTGACTGCCATCGCTGATCGTCCTATTTAGCTTTCATTGATGGTCAATTCGGTCCATAGCTGGTTCAACTCCATCCAAGCTCACATGTGAATCTATTACAACCAATATATGCCAAGGCACAAACTATTTGAGCAAATTTGGGTTTTAGGTGCAGAAGTTCCAACTCAAACTTAGGCTCTTCAATCGGTAGTGATCAAGTTTGAGTCAAGATAAGATAGAAGCAACGAGTTAGTTGGCCATAAATAAGGATTGACTTCAATGAGGACTAGCTCAAGGTGGATAAGGGCGAACTTGGTAGTTCTCGAGATCTTACTGACTACTTACGAGATTGATTCGAGAATAACAAAATGAAGAGGAAAAACAAGAAAACAGGTTATATAAATCCAAACTCGACTTTCCATAAGCCCAAAACCTATAATCTGTCAAAGTTTGGGATCAGTACGGATTAGTACTTTATCTTAACTTAATAAAATTACTCTGAGAAGAATTTGTAATGACCTATAAGTATGTATGTTTGTTTGGGGGCTCGATAATACGAGTATGTGTATGTATGTATGAGCGCGTGTGAAAACTCTACATTAGATTCAATTTGACTAGATATAAATTCAAAGTTGGAGGGTCCGGAAAAGGTACTAGTTCAGGATTGCTGAGTCGAACTAATAACCAGAAACCATGTTCTTGATTTAAAGTGCCATATGCTGGAAAAGGGCCGCGATGACTAGCTATGGACATAACTCTTCATATGAATATTCCAAAGGAAGGATAATGAACATTCAGAGCATAAAGTGGAATCCTTTACAATGGTCCTAATTTGACTCGGTTCAAAGGACATCAAGTTTGAAACAAGACATAATTTGGAGGACAGGTGTTATCCAACCTTTTGACCCGACTATGTTTGGATAAGCGAAATAACTTAGACATAATTTTGGGACAAAAAGCACATAAAGGTTTCCCTACAGTCTAGAAACCAAGTACTAGGAAGATCACAAGAAAAAGATCAAATCAACACAAGAGACAAGAGACTAGAATCCATTATACTGTCGATTTATACCCATCCTAAATTACTCATCTAAATTGGCCTCTACTCCTCCAACTTTCTTAGATGTTGAAAACCTACTTCAAGCTTTGTTTCCTTGTTACCAATCTTCACGAGCACTAGAAGTCAGCAACTGTATTCTTCCATAGATCTATCACTAGGACCGAAATACACATCGATGATGATCTAACCCGTCTTAGGCTACAAAGTTAACTAACGATCGAGTTAAGATATGAAGATCGGAGTGATCCTAATTAAACTTACGGATCGGTACCGATCCCACCTAGGATCATTACCGATCCCCAATTATTGCTGAGCTGTCCTCCACTTTTTTTTAGAGAAATAGTCTTCGACGTGGAGAAAGAGATAGAGGTCTTTGGGTAGATTTCAGGATTTTAAATTACAACTATAAATAGAAGGACAAATGCTTAATTTAAAGGACATTTTTGGCTCTTTTTCTCTTCAAGTAAATTATCTTATTAGCTTACGGATCATTACCGATTTGTAGGAAGTCACACTCTTAAATAAATGTTCTTGCAATAAAAATCTCGAAGTGGACAGATGTAGGACTTGTAAAATAACAATAAATCATTGATTTCTCTTTACTTTTCATTTTAATTTATTTTTCTATAAATTTAGTTCTCTCCACAAATCCTTTTGGCCTTTTTTGACATTTTTTGTTCAAATAATAATAAATTTTCTAGATAAACAATTTCGGACATAGAAACTTCATATCATACTCCGCAAAATTCAAAATGGCATAACTTTAACTAATATAACAATTTCACGTACATAAACAAATATAGTATCACAACTTCACATATAGACAACTCACAATACATAACAAACATCATAATATAGCTAAGAACATTAATAGAATCATGAAACTGTAATCTTAAAAGCATTAACAAAATGTGACGACCATTTAGGAGGTAAAGCCATAAAAATTTGTAGACATTATAAATGTTCTATTGATCATTGAGTTAGCATTAAAAAATAAAAGCATTAACCTTTAATCTTAGGAAGAATCAAAAATTCAACAACCTAGTATAACAAAAATGCATAGACTGTTCTTTCTATCCTTCTTCAATGCACGGCTAGAATACTAAAGGTTGGGGTAGCCCATAACTCATAAGAATCTATGCATGTTGGTTACGAAAAAGATTATGATTAAGAATAATTTTTCCCAATAGGATTTCAATAACATTTATTTGACATATTAATATAACATGATTATCAGGTAATTTATAATCAAGAATAATAAAAATATCTTGCTGCTAGGTATTCTGTTATGTAATTTGTACCTTTGTGGTGTTTTGCTACTTTAATGCACCAATTGTTGTAATTGCGCAAGCAGCTTTGTTTGTATTGATCTTTTTCATTTTCTGTTGGCTAAGTCGCACCCTGCGTGGTGACATTCTTGTTTGTTCTAGGTTGTTATAGTTGTGGCTTAGCTTTGTAAAATGTCTATAGCAAGTAGACGATATGTCTGTCTCTTGTATTTTGCTATTTTCAGTAGTTGTTTCAATGAAAAGTGTTATGGATCACTATAAGAACCGGCTGGCCTTGCCAAAACAATATCTTGCTGCTTGACATGTCTTAGCTTTACAAGTGGGTTCATTTTTCCATATTTCCTAAATTAAATAGGTAGAAAATATAATTAACATTCTGAAATAAAAGTAACATTTTTTCATGTAGTATCCGTATAACTAGAATTTCATGTGTAATATTTTTAACTGTGATTACAATTCTTTTACTTAAAGCACAATTACTAAGAAGGAGTTCAATATTTTTGATCTCGAAAAAACCAATAAGTGCCAATAGGAACATTATAAGGGAGAAAAATCAAATAACAATTGGTGTCCTACAAAACTATCTGATATCCCTTTAATTATTAATAAGTGGTACATTTTGGTGGAGTAAGCCAATACAAGTTAAAGTTTATTATCTTATAAACCAAAACTTTATTAACAACAAAACCAATTCTTTTCCCGAAGGTAACATTTACTATATTATAAATTGATGATAGCGACAACCTTATGTTCTATACTATGGAGAAGCTTTTAGAACCGTGCTAAAAGGCAAGTCAATATGCTTTATAGAGGCATAATATTTTTGCACATGGAATTCATGCGTTGTAAGGTAAACCGATAATGGTTTCCAACGAGGCTCATACGAGAAGTTCATGTTAAAGGTACTATAGTCTAGAATATTTAGATCATAAGAGAATAATATAATAACAAAAGTTCTTGTAACATAAAAGGGCCTGCTGTGAATTTGTGAGGTTCTTAGCTACCTTCTCTGGAGGAGTGCTAGATTTTAACTTATGCTTTAAGGATGAGTCACGAAATTGAAAGCTATTATCGTCTTTGTCTCTCTCCTTGCCTGATCAACGGTAAAAGCTTGAATCTTCAGAAGTTTTATGAGTATATGACTAGGATCGTGTCATTTGACCACATGGTGTCTATTTCTAGTGATCATAAGCACTAGAATGATCCATGCAACCTACAAATAAAAAGTACAATGCTAGCCTCGTCAAGATGAAGATTGGAATATTTGTAGTATAGTACATTTGTGTGTTTGTGGGTGTCCAAGTTTCCCCACTCTGCCCCTGTAACAACCCGGATTTTTTATCATTTAATTTTGAACATTTAATATTGTTTTAAATGTTGAGTTGATGATATAAATGAATTTTTATATCATGACTATCGATTAAATAAATGAAATACGATTTAATTTCAAATATATTGAATTAACGTAATATGAAAAAGAAAAATAGCTAAATTCAAAGTTAAAACTGAATCAAAATGATTCTAACGATCAACAAAAATTCTATTTGACTATAAACGATAATAATAATAATAATTTATTTTCGAGGTGTTGATTATTTTGAATTTAAATTATATTTTCTCGATTTAATTTGATACGTGAAAATAGCAATTTTTCAAATAGTCTCAAAATTCGATAAAACCAGTTCTATCAGTCGCCTAATAGTGTATTATTATCGGATTTCAAATTTCGTAGCGGTTGGACTTATCGTTTGATCGTACGATGATAAAACACATAGAAATAATTAAATTGAAATAAAACGTCGCATAAACATTTATATCTCCACCATACGATAAGCTGTGTAACTTGTTCCATTGCGTTCAAAATAACGGTATAACCCTAGAAACATCGGTCGCTACACCTTGAAAGGAGTTCGGAACTGTAAGATATTTTGGTTTTTAAATTAACCTTAAATCAAATCAAATAAAGCAAGATCATTTCAGCCAACCGAAGTATAGACAAGCCATCCAAGAAATTAAATCGTGCAGATCAATTTTTTTTCTTTGAGCTGTAAAAATTGTTTCAACCTTAGTGTATAAAACAACACCCCTCCTTTATTATTTTGCAAATCGAAGAAAGCTTCAAAAGAAAAAAATTGCTCGATCTTGGAGACAATTGGTTAGGAAAATTGCAAAATAAAGTGTGGATTTGGAGTTGTAGCAAGTACAAGCATTTATAAACCATAACGATTTATTGAATAAAATAAACGGATTTTTAAACGAATGAAATTTGAATTTCCATTCATATAAAAATCCAGAGTTGAGTTAAAAAATAAATATGAACTCAAGTGGAGTTGGTGAATTGATTTTTGAAACAAAAACCAAATTCTTAATTATTGAATAAATTTAAGTAATTAGTTAATGGAGTTTTGGATCTAACTAAACTTTGGTTAAGTAAATTGAATTCATGGATTTATATTTGAAATATAATATGAAACTTGAGTTAAAAATGAAATTCGACTGGTTTATAAGCAAATTAAAATATATTTGAACATGATATGTTCAAACTAAAAAGTGGATTAATCAAAGGAGATAATTAGAAAATTAATTAGCAATTGGAAAGTGATTAAATTTAAAAGTGTTGAATTGATTCAGAATAAATTAGGAATAGTTGAATATACGTGCAACAAGTTTGGAATTAAGTGAATGAAGAAAATAAATTGAATGCTCGAAAAAGGTACATATTTAATTAAGTATGAGATTTTATGAGCCTATTGGGCAAGCTGCTTGGCTTTTTAATTTTAATTTTAAATGGAAAGGGCCTAAAGAGGCGATTTGTAATTGTACCGATTGAGCCACGCAAAGGAGACGTTGGCAAAAAAATTGAAAATTTAAAGAGTTAATTTTTTTTAGAAAATTTGATAATTGAAAAAAAATCGAATTATCGATTGCATATGAAATTAAAAACCAAATTGGTTAATAAAATTTAAAGAGAAGTAATGAAATGAATTTCTATTGGATCGAAACCAATATTTTATAAATGGGTTTGGAATATAATATTTTCTAATGTAGAAAAATAAAGTATCCTATGAAATATGGAAATGTTTTCCAAATATAGTGAGAATCCAAGCGGGTTTGAAATATAATATGTTTAGATGAATGTTTGTTCGTTCGATAGTTAAATAGCCAAATATCGAAATTATGGCAAATTAAATGTTATCGTTGCCAATATTCGGTTGGATTTATTATCTGAAACAACTCTGTATAGGCATAAGCATTGCAAATCAAATTATTTTGAAGATAGTCGAAGACGAAGCAAAGTGCAAGGGATTTTTCTGTTAATCGTAGGTAGAAATTTCCTAAGATGGATTAATAGAGATAGTGCCTTTGATTTCATTCAGACCCAGAATGAACTTGTATTGACGAATATGTGATAGTGTATCTCCAATTATTACGTACGTTGGTTTTTTGCAAATATACCTAGTCTGGTGGCGGAGAAAGCAACTTCTTTTAGCATAACATCCAGATTATATTTTTGTAGATGTGGCATTCAAAGTTTGAAGGTGTTGTCAAAAAGGTAATAGCAGCCTCAGACCTCATCAACTGGAAAGTTGACAAAAATCGGGCTGGCAGCATGACTACGTGGGTCGCACCCATTAGGGTGTATTATCACATGATCTAGAGAAAATTCACTTGTTTCTTCTTTTGTCACTGCTATTTTCTTTCGTAAACAGTTGCCGATCACAACCATTGATGATAATACATTCGGTACACTTAAGTGGAATGAATGGTCAGTCGTGTGCAGCTGGGTTTCAAGATGTTCTTGTTGGACCCAGTGTATTCCTCTCTAGAGATATAATATTGGGAGGTGGTTCCATACCATGTCATAGTTGGAAATCCATTCAACAATAAGCGCCCATGGTTTTGATTATATACTATGTATGTGGAGCGTGAGATCCAAGCATTCCACCAGATTGATTTAGACATTATTATAATATCAGAATAATTTTGATACAAAGAATGTTTTGGGTTATCGTAAAGTAAAAGCCATCCATGTTAATGTGTGGAATTGTCTTAAGCTTATCTTTTCTTTAAAAAGGATTCTCAAAGTAAATCAAGTGGTTGGAGTTTACTCAGACCAGACCCACAACTGGCCGACACTACAAGAAAAATACCGTATTGTAACCAACTATTAGCAATAGGCGATAAATGACAGTTGGAGTAAATGATATTTAATAGATAAAATTTAGCAACATGACTTTTCTTTCTATTGCGAAAAGCATATTTTTAGCAACTTCCCTTCCTATTGCAAAAACATACTTTTAGCAACTGTGCTTCCGTAACAGCTGCAACAAACATATTATTTGCAACTGCGCTTTCTAGCCAGTTGCGAATAAATATCTTTAGCAACTGTTTTCGCCACTTACAATAATTGTATTTTTTTACAACCGGTAAAGCCAACTGCGAAAACATACTAAAAATAAATTTAAACTTTTATTGATTAACTTTTAATAATTAAATTTAAATAATTACTATTAAATGATTAACTACTAGTAATTATACATTAATTAAGATTAATGTTTAAAAATTATTAATTGATAATAAAATTTTAGTATTATAAAGTGATATTTATAACTAATAATTAAATAATAATTAATAATTAACAAATAATAATGATTAACATTTAAAAATAAAAAAACAAATAAAAAATTATTAAATAATAATAAATTAATAATAAAAAACTAATGGATAATAATTAATTTGAAATATGAATATGTTTAAATATTGAATGAATAATAAATAATTAAATAATTAAAATATTCATAATAAATAAATAAACGGTAAGTGATTAATTGTATTTTTTTTATAACTGGTAATGCCAATTGCGAAAAACATACTTTTAAAATTATTTTCCACCCACTTTTGGTGAACATAATTACTATTAAATACAATAGTACGAAGTAATAAGTAATGTTTAATTATAACATAAAAATGGTAAGTAATAATAATCAATTAAAATAAATTAATACTCTAATAATTTATCATGGTTAGTTATTAATAGAGTGCAAATTATATTTAGCAGTTATTAATCATATTTAATGGTTAATAAATCTAATTAACAACAAATATTAAATAATTAATAAAACATTCATAATATTAAATAATTTATAAAACATTCATAATAATTACTAAATAATTAACTATTAGTAGTTAAATAATAATTAAAATTACAATTCTATATAATTATTATTAGATAATAAAATTTAATTGTTATTTAATAATTCCTATTAAATAATAATTATCAATGATTAAGGCAAAATTTAATAACTAATCAAAATTCAAGAGGTAACATTTATTATTTCGTTTTAATATTCAATGATTCTGATTATCAATTATATTCATGTTTTATTATTTTAATTTTTTTTAATTAAACATAGAAATATTCAAAAAAAAAATTAAACTTCAAAGGAAAAAAGTTTGCACTATTTTTTTTGAAACAAGCGGTGAAGGCACTAGTCTACGCCTTGTATCCCCATAATTTACTAATAATTTTCAATTTTCCCGTCTCCAACTCCCTTTTTTCCTACCGTCCTTAATCTACCGTATAAGAAGAATATAAAAATTACAATTCACGAAGTAATCCACTTAGGCGCCAATCATTTGGGCTTATTTCATTCCCAAATTTTCATATTGCCGCCCATTCTTCCTGCTGCAACATTTCAGTTCACGCTAATTCCACCAATTCACATGTTCACATCATTCTCATCTCACAAGAATTCTTCCTCTCCATGGTAGAGAATCACACTTCGTTATGCTTAACGGGGACTAGGGCAAGCGATTTCCGCTCTTTTTCCTCCAAGTTTTTCCCTAGTATTTAACGAAGGTGTATGTCCCTCCTCGTTGTTACCCCCCTCCCCCAATTTCAGATCTGCTTCTCATTTTTCTCGACAACACACGATAACACCTCTTTTAAACCCTACCCCTAACTCCTTCGTTGTGTCATCCACTTCTTCTAGCCGTTTCCTTGTCGATTAAATTCATAACCTGGTTTCGCGGCTTATCCTATAGCTCTACTTTCTCTGGATTTTTGCTACTCTGTTATACATGGTTTTCAGGGTTACTGCGCTGAGTTATAGTCTTCGTTATGGTGAGAATTTTATCCTGTATTCCATTGTTTACAGTCAGTTTAGAGTGTTTTTGCTAACGGTTTTTTTTTGGCTACTTGTGCCTTTCTGTTCGTTAAGTTCAAGTGCTAAACTTTCTATTTGTTCGACATGTCGGAGGTGGGATAGAATCGCCTTTAGCGTGATGTACCTAATTGTGTACAATTCATAGGCGTGGATTCTAGATTTTCTTTGCGACGTATCTGCTCCTACACTTTTGGTATTGCTGCTCAAAGGGTAATACTCAACTATACCGAGTTTTCCTTCCCGCTGAACCCACAACTACGTAGGCAGTTAACCTTTTGATTTCGATGAGGCAACATTCCAGTTCCCCTTCTTGGTGAGTGTTAAGCTCTGTGTTATTTTTGTTTGGTTATTCCAGTTTTGCAATTGTAGTACGATTTTGTTGGTCAGTTTCTGGCTGATCGATTGGTTGTATGCTCTTGGGTTTTGAATTGTTAAATGGTGATTTGTTGTCTTGTATGAGTCAGTTTGGTTGCGGCTGTTGTTTTGAGTAGGTAGTGCTTGTTTTTCTTGGGGGTAACCGGAGAGGTTATATTGTACTAGTACATCTTTGTATTTGCGTGGATTGGCACACCTTGTAGATGTAGATGGACACTGTGTATGTTGGAGTTGTTATGTTAGTTTTACATGGTATTGTTCCATGTCATTGCCCAAACATGTGTGTTGGAATGGAATGAGTGCCTCTGAGTTGCACGATTCAAGCATTGAGGTAAGTATTTTTAGTTAAAATAAAGATAATTCCTATGCACATAGAAGTTAAGAAAATGAGGGTACTATCAACGCATTACATGGGAAAATTAGCTTAACAGTTGGTGAGTAGAATAAATTGATTTTTTTTTTAAGGTCACGTTGGCCACATACATTTTTCTATGCGTTTGAATAATATTGTTGATTGGGTTCTTCTGGAAAGGAAAAAAATCAAACTTTATTTTCAATAATTCTTGCATATCCATTAATGTCTAGCTAAACTGGAATTAACGTGATGGTGTATGATTAATTTGTTTTCAAGGTGCACTCATATTCTGAAGCATCACTTGGAGGTTTGCCATTGCTTCTGCGAAGTACGCATTCTTTATGAAAATGATGATCGTTTTGGTTAGCAGCAGCATTCTTCTGTTCAAGATGAAGGACAAGTTAACTGCAATTGATTTTGGTCTCCTCCAGGTAATTTATTTTCTTTTTTGTTAAAAAAGCATCGTAGATTTGTTGAAACAAGTTAGTTAAAATAGTTGGATTTTGCAGTATTGCACATCAATGGGTTGCAAGGAAGCACAGAAGGTGTTGTTAGTTTTAGGTTTTTATTTGATGTAGAGTTCTCTGGAATGACATACATATTCTTTGATAGACATATGCATGTTAATGGTCGACAACAAACTTTGAGCATGAACTGCATATTTTTTCTAGTGAACTGATGATATTTATTCTCTTGTTATAGTATATGTATGATAGAGTAGAAATATGATTAGAAAATCCTCTATTCGAAAAAAATGTGTTGTGTGAGAGAAGAAATTGTTATACATGAATGGTGTATGAAAATTGTAGAAAATTTTGTTGTAATTGTTTGTACTTCTAAAACTTTGTTAAAATAATTTTTTATTTGTTTAATTCATTCTGTGATATACACTATTACCAAAACAAATACATTTAATACGTAATATCTATAAGCTGTAATATTTTTTTTTACAGATTTATGAATCTATTGCAACGGGCATATACTGTTGCAAAAAGACCTGTTGCAATAGCAAAAGCATGTTGCAAAAAAGTTTACCGCAACAGGAAATAACCGTTGCAAAAAGGGACTGACCTATTACAACTCCAGCTATATAGACGGGCGCTTGCCTGTTGCAATAGGCCTACTGCAACAGATTTTGAGTGTTGCAAAAAGTGTTTTTTGTTGTAGTGAGAGTTTATTTGTTTTGTTTTACCCTAAAGTCTTGGGTACCCAAATTTGTATGGGCATTCAAGTAGTTCAATATTTACAAATACCCTTGGAGGAGCTTGGAGCAGGAGGCTTCAACGTTAGATATCTATTGTTTATTTCCATTGTGATGTGTTGTGTTGTACTCTAATGATGGTATGTATATATGGTACATAATTCTGTATTTAAAAGCTGCTATATATATATTATATTTTATTCCGCTGTGATATAAGATTCTATGTTGTTTTTTCTGTTCTTATTCTATTTTTTTTCTTTACCCATAATGATTCGTATTTCTGTGCAATTTGGGTTGGGCGTGTGGTGTACTTAGTCAACTCAAAGGGTATAGATTTATGGGCCATTACAGCCTCCCTCACTGGATCGTGTGTCGGTGCCTTGCCGAGAGGAATAGTCTCTACTATTGTGGAATTCAGAACGTCATCATTAATTCAAAGGTGAGAATCATGACCATCAAGACACGTAGTGCCAAAATCTTAAGTCCATATCTTAGTTAGGACTGGCTAAAGGCCTACGAGTGGATCATCAGATGGAAAGGAAAGAGTCTTCTCCATTATTGTAGTTGATGGGAGTTGTGTAGAAGTTTTCCTTACGAAAAGCCTTTTGTCTAAAATTGTTGGTCGTTTTTGAATTGCCGTCCACGGGCTCATAATCAATCCTATTACCTTTATGGCTATCCTCATCACCATCCTCGAATACATCACAATCTTTAAAAGTTTTCCTCATTTCTAGAACTTAGGATTAGGGTATGTTAGGATCAACATGGCACTCTCTTAAAGAGTTAGTACCTTTACATTACTCTTCCTCTTCATCATCATCTTCTAAGGCCTAAATGTGGTACAACTCACTTTGATCAAGTGGTGGGCCATAAGGTTAGCGTTAGTAATGAGAGTTACAACCTCCTTGTCTTCTTCCAGGATGTCCATTTATTAATAACATCCGAGAGAGCATCACCGTTAGGATTAAATGGAAAATCTACATAGTTTAAGAGAATATGTTAAACAAGAAAGATTGGAACTCAGACTTATCTGAGAGTGAAGATGCAAGATTTACATCTACATAGCCATCGCCGTGTAAAACTAGGAGGACAGTGGATAAGGAACCATTCTTTCTTAAAACAGCTGAGCATATTCCTCGCTCTGATAATAATTGTGCAGTTTCTGGTTGGTTCCAGTAATGTGAAGGAAAGATTTTCCATCTAGTGCTTGAGGTTATATATATATATATATATATATATATATATATATATATATATATATATATATATATATATATATATATATATATATATATATATATATGTGTGCGCGCGCGCGCGCGCGCGCGTGTGCGCACGCACGTATCAGATCTCTTTTATGCTTGGCTCGCAATATTGGTATGGGGCAAAGATAATGTAAATTCGTAGAAGAAAGGAATACTTGTTCAGATGTGGTTGAGTTGGAGACAGTCTCATGCAATGTAACATCAGATAGTTGAAAGGATTGGATGGCAGATTCCAAATCGCTAAGCACATATAACTATTAAATATGGTATATCTCTTCTAAAGGTGATATGCTCCTTGATGACAAGAGCGAAACAATACATCATCAAACGAGATACCAAGCTTTGTACAAATATTACGTAACAACATTTAATCAATTCTTGAAGGAAAGGGATCAGCAACATCATCCAGTATGGCATCGCCATCAAGAGTATCCAGAGATGGATTAATTTTTAGAATTAGTTCAGGAGCTTGAGGAATCTACCTGAGAAGCTGATAAACTTTGGGATTTTTGGTTTGTTCATTATGCTTTTTCAAGTGTGTTGAGTAGAAAGAGTCACAAATAAATCTACTAAGCATTTTATTTGATGTATTCAAATGGTCGATTTTCAGTCAAATGATGTATTTAAAAGCTTGACTTTTGGTGTAACAGTCCGCTTTAGGGTCCGGTTCAACCCAGTAATTAAATCGAATCAAACCGTTCTCAAAGATGAATTTTCGGGGTACTTACACATTAGCACAAAACAAAAGAATTTTTTCATTGATATCATCCCAATATTACATTAGAGTACAAGAATCTATTAGAATACAACCGATATCAGAGTATACTGAAAATACATGCACAACTGAAATATAAAACTCTCAGCGGAAGACTAAGAAATGATCCAGAGTATAGCTCCAGCCATAATCCAGAATTCTGCTCTAAAAATAAATCGAATGCTAAATCTGCAAAACCGAACCTACCAAGCTGCTAGTGTGGAAAATATGAGCACCCAGAGTTCAAATAAGAAACAATAAACTCCGAGTCAGTCTTGAAAATGGTGTGAGCACTTAAAATAGTTACTTTCATTTTAAAGTAAGGTAAACCATAGGACCACCCCATATAACATAGAACTGGTTTTCCCCATATGAATACCAAAGCATTAAAACTCGCAATGTTCTTTACAAGATGAAGCTACCATATGATCTCGCACTACACACACAATGCAAATGCAAACTTGGACGAGGTTTCCCTTATGATTACCAAAATATGCTTGATACATCAAAATCCTCTTATATTACTATTAATGCATAGTGTAAAAATCACTTTCGCAAATAAATGTATCAATATTAGCCAGCATAGGTACCATAATATTGACCTCCTACGCGTTTTACGTAGGATCTATAATAGAAAACCACATGGGAACGTAGCGGTTTAACCGGGTTCAGATTCATATACTGACCTATACCGTTTCAAAGTGGGGTTTCTAATAAATGACCAAGGCTAAACTTCCTTATCAAATGGGTATGCCTTAGAAAATTCCCCTATAAGTAGACCCTTTTTTGCCAACACAAGGTCATCGGTGCTTTCCAAGCCATGGCGCTTGAGTATTCCATTTCCCGATCGTTACCGACCTTTTTCTATAGGCGCCTGAATTTCCAACAAAACCACATCAATAGAATGCCAGAGCTCCATACCATACCACTACCTCATAATAGCCACATAGAAAACACCTGGGCTCCATAGCACAGTGTTGCTTAAAAAAACTAGAAGAAAATGGTCATCCCCTAAGGGTTGTGAACCCTATAACCTTGCTGCATCTTTTCCTATTTTTGGCTATTTCCGAGATGTAAGGCCTGGGAAGTCTCATTACACAAAGTTGCGCTACAAATTGTCAATTCACAACATATGACCGGTGTCTATTAATATGTAACCCTCTGAGTTCATATGTTTGAGAGAAGGGTGTTAAGCTAAGAGAATCAATTCTCCACCACTAAACTGATATATCATCAATAGACATCAATTTATTATGCTGTAACTTACAATGTCAGACATACATCAATATACTGGTTCGTTCTAGGACTGAACGAAACCAAAGGCACTCTATTCCACGACCCCGCCTGGGTGTGAGAGCCCTTGCAATCTGAGTCACTTAAAGTACGATTAGATCGCTGTCCCAACATAACCTCACAATAGGTGGCTGCCTATCTGAGGCATCAACGAGCAATCCATTCGATGTGAAGATCTATGGTCTTCAATCATAGCCATCATCAATCTTCGTTGCTCTTATCACGTTGTATAGTTATTAATGGTTTGAAACCCGGTCTTTTCGGATAACTAGTATACCTTTAAAATGTGTGGAGAATATAGATGGATATCATAAGTTTCATTCTATTTTGGATTATTCTTTGATTTCAATTAAATCTTAACAAAATGTTATTACCTAAATCAAAGTCTCATCTCCATCCACTAAATGGAACACAGAGGAAGACACCATTCTCACTCTATCGGTCTAGGGTAATTTCTACCGACGATAGAATGTGACTAGCTCCTTATGCCTAATCCATATCTACATTAATTTTGGTAAGTTATAATTACCATCATTAAACCCTTTTCATTTGATTTATTCAAATCTTTATTTAAAGATTTATTTAAAACTCTAACTTAGTTTTAAAATCTTAAAAATCATTATTCAACGATTAGTTAACTTTGGCAGCCAATCCTGTCTTTAGATGGGTCAAAGTATAAATGTTGTTCAAGACATCGTTCATGCCAAACCCAAAATTCAAATTTGATATTAAATATAAGGCTTTAAATAGAAATCAAATCGACTTGTATTTAACATCAAATTCTAAAATCAACAAATAACGTATAAGGAATAACGATATAAATATCTTCCAAATTCCTCAAACAATATATGTATAACTACGGAATCCAATGTCGAATTATCCAAGGATTATTTCCATTTAAATCCAATTAAATTCATACATTGGAAAAACTTAACTTGGTTAAGTACTTATTAACTTCAAAAGTTTTAATATTGTTATCAAAATAGCTAGTTTTCACAAAATAACTTTATATTATTCAAAACTAAATATATTTAAATCACTTTTAAATGATTTATTATGATTTATCATAATTTTTCCCAATTTTTAATCATTCTTATTTGACCATTATAGGCAGAATCCTGTTTTGACCTCTAAACTAACAAATCATGATTTTTAGGAAAATCCGATTTGGATTTATCTTAAAACCTAAACGTTGGATCTTACTACCTTTTTTTCATTTTGAACTCAATGTTTTTCATTTTGGGAAAATCTGATGGTCGGATCTCCCGAAAAGTCAATTTAAAGTAAATGGTCGAAATTCGCGAACTGTCATTGCGCGACTAGTCCTATACAGACCAAACTTCGATATAAAATAAAAAATTTGTCGAATTTCTTATAAAATAGCTTATTAATTATATGAAACATATATAATTAATTTTGGAAACTATATTTTAATATTTTTACTCAAAAATCAAATATTCTATTATTTAATCATTATAATATTATTTAAATCAGTAAAATAATATTATTTTTTCAAAATTTACTATTTATAGTCCAAATTTTCCTAAAGTCCATTATAAAAATAAATAATATAGTTTGGAAAATAAAATCTTATTAAAACATTTCTGGATACCCAAACCAAACCTCACCTTTTGAAGTCACTATTCATTTTCAATTCAAAATTTGAAACATATTTTTATTACTTGAAAACTTTTTCAAATAAATACAAAATTCTTTATGAAAATTGTTCCTAATTATTTAAACTATCTTTTCATATAATTTTGGATTTAGAATTCAAACTTTTATTTTTCATTTAATTTTTTTAATAAAATATTAAATTAAATTCCAATTTAAATTTTGAATTAACCATATAGTCCGTCGGATTAGTTAGGGATAACCAGGGAGAGCAGGAAACTATATTTTTCAAACCCAAGCCTAGACACTACCCTCTTGTCTACCTAGAAAGTCCCGGTATTTTTCGAAAAAGAGTTTATATATATGTGTCATTCACTTAAGTGTTAATAAAATTAACATTTAGTTATCAAGTGGGTATCACTTAATTAACATTAAAGTGCGCAACCCAATAATAACTCCAATAACCTAATTATTATTCATCACAACATCAAATAACAAAATAGGGTGTCATTTACTCAAGGATTCACACCATTTACACATAAAGGTGACTTTTTATCACTTAAAATTAAGTGTCTACCTTGTTAACACATAAAAGCATCATCTTTAACACTTTAAACTAAGTGTTAACATTGTTAACACCTAAAGGCAACAATTTTAACACTTTAAACTAAGTGATTACAACTTTAGCACTCATTAATATCCCAACCAACTCATATCACATTAATATAACCATCATTAGTCACCACAAGCATCATTAACAAGCTATTAACATTGTAAACAACTTATGAACATCATAAGCAACATAAGTAACTAATTTAAGCGAGAAATCCAATTGTGAGTGAAGAGTTCTCACCATCTCTATCCACTCCACCAATCTTTCAAAGGTAGGATTTTTAACACCAACGAATTTTGCTATCATCTTTACGGACACCGTTTTCACCAGGATCTCACTACGGACTAAGTACAATATGTAAATATATTTTTAATATGAAGTTCACGAATAAAGGAGGGACCTTCATGGGTTTTAGGAGCTAAAATTGAGATTTTTAGCAGAAAGGTTGGATCTTTTTGTAAGTGGAGTTTAGATAAGCGTAGAGGTACAGGAGTAAAGTGGTTTAACGGTGGAAGGGATGTGTTTTGGGGTGGTCTTGGGTTCGACCTTAGGTAGATGAGGCATGACAAAGTACGGAGAAGGGGAAGAGGTTGTAGATGTAGGCTAGTAGGGAGAAAAGGAGGAAATTTAAGGTGGCTCTGAGGTGTTTTAAGTGCAGGAGGAAAGGGAATAGGCTATGGCTGTGAGTTTTTACGGGGAGGGGAGGCCACTAATGGAGCTTGGAGAAAATAAAGTGAAGTAGGAAAATAAATGAAAGGAGGAAGAAGATGAGGGTTTTTTAATTTAGGAAGAGGGTGCACCAAATTTTGATAACCAAAAAGTAAGATTTAAGGAGGGGAAGACAACACAAAAGGTAATCACATGTCTTGGTCCTTTTCCTTGGAAATAAGGGAATAATGTGTCAAAAAAAGAAGGGAAGGGAAGAAGAAAGTGACACTTCAAAAGGTGGAACACATGGCTATGTTTTGTTTTATTAGCTTTGGAATTTGTTTGAGTAGTTAAACTAAATCTTTAGCTTAATTACTAAACTAATATTGCTAACTTGAACACTTAGCTAAATACCACAACAAATTCTAATACCGAAAAATATTTTCAAAGCTGAATATTTTGTCAATTCGATATTTAAATCAAATTCAAATGTTATATTTTTAAATTAAAACCATACATATCTATATTTAAAAATCCATTTAATCCTATTTAAATTCTTAGTCTTAAATTGTCAAAATTAGAGGTCGTTACAATCTCCCCTACTTAAAAGGGTTTTGTACTCGAAATTTAAGACGAAACTGAAGGTCATTTACTTAACCAACAAAGGCTTTGTTAATTAGTTAGAATAATTGATTTGTTGTTTTTCCTATTTAATTCCCAAACTTAACTCCATAAGTGCACATATATCATCGATGGGGAATATCTGTTTCGGTTCTCATTCAAATAGATAACTTATTTCCGAACTAGTATTGATCCCACGATCTTAGTACGGACACTGATCAGGCTTCTTTGATCAGCAAACTCTAGATTTCCTAGCATCGCTTACAACTATGATAGAAAACTCATGAAACTAACCATAAACCCTCATCCAGGTTCCTCTTCAAACATCGGGTGATAAATCTTTACCTAGATTGGTGTAAATACACCTCTAAGTTCTGCAGTTGAATAAAATTTATTTGAGGGTATGATCCACATAAAATCACGTAGTCATTCATACGGTTTATTTTCCTTCTTTTCCCTATCCAAATATTTCATCTTCAACTTAAGTACATTTCAGAATTTATCGACTATCCAAAATCGTCGATAATTTCAATTGCTAATCCAAATTCTACAAATAATCTTTGTATATTCAAAATATAGTCTTTAAAAATTAGTTTATAAATCAATTTCATATTGTGAATATGCTCTCTCGTATACATAATACTCTTAACTCATTCTAGGGCATTACTAACCATATCTCTAATGTGTTTTTACTTCTAGGATATTACTGAGCCGAGCTCTGATGAGTTATTTCCTTCTGGTCTAATGCGTTGTACCCCAAAGCTTTGTAAACAAAGCTTTGATGCCAAAATATAATAGTCCGCTTTAGGGTTCGGTTCAACTCGGAAGTTAAACCGACTTAAACCGTTCTCAAATGTGAATTATCAGGGTACTTAAACATTAGCACAGAACAAAAGAACTTTTTCATTGATATCATCCCAATATTACAATAGAATACAAGAATATATTAGAATACAACCGATATCAAATATAAACTCTCAATGGAAGACTAAGAAATGATCCAGAGTACAGCTCCATCCATAATCCAGTATCCTGCTCTAAAAATAAATCCAAGGCTAAATCTGTAAAACCAAAACTACAAGGATGCCCGTGTGGAAAATATAGGCACCTTGAGTTTAGGTGGGAAACAATAAACTCCGAGTCAGTCATAGGACTAGTGTGAGCACTTAAAATAGTTACTTTCAATTTAAAGTAAGGTAAATCATAGGACCACGCCACATAACACGGAACCGGTTTTCCCTATATGAATACTTCTGCATTAAAACTCACAATGTTCTTTAGAAAATGAAGCTACCATAAGATCTCGTGCCACACACACAATGCAAATGCACACTTGGGTGAGGCTTCCCTTATGGTAACCAAAATATGTTTGATACGTGAAAATCCCCTTATATAATTATTAGTGCATTGTGTAAAATTCACTTTTGCAAATAAATGTATCAATCTTAGCCAACGTAGGTACCATAATATTATACTGACCTCCTACGCGTTTTACGCAGGATCTACAATAGAAAACCGTACGAGCACGTAGTAGATCAGCCGGGTTCAGAATGGTATACCGACCTAAACTGTTTTCAAAGTGGGATTTCTAACTAATGACCAAGGATAAGGAACTTCCTTACCGAATGGGTACGCCTCTAGAAAACGCCCCGAAAAGTAAACCTTTCTCTGTCAACACAAGGTCGTCGGTGTTATCCAAGCCATGCCGCACGAGTATGCCATTTCTCGGTCATTACCGACTTTTTCTTTAGACGCTCGAATTTCCAACAAAACCACATCAGTAGAATGCCAGGGCTCCATACCATAGCACTACCTCATAATATCCACATAGCAAATACTTGGGCTCCATACCACGGTGTTGCTTAAAAAATCAAGAAGAAAATGGCCATCCCCTAAGGGTCGCGAACCCTATAACCTTGCTGCATCTCTTTCTGTTTTTGGCCATTTTCAGAATGTAAGGCTTGTGAGCTCTCATTACACGAAGCTATGCTTCAATAAGCCATGCTTCGATCATCAATAGCTCATCACTTGGCATGTCACATTGTCAATTCACAACAATTAATTGGTGTCTATTAATATATAACCCTCTGAGTACCATATGTCTTAGAGGAGGGTGTTAAGCTAAGAGAATAAGTTCTCCACCACTGGACAGATATATCATCAATAAACATCAATTTTTTATATCATAACTTACAATGTCAGACATACATCCATTTACAAGTTTGTTTCAGGACTGAATGAAACCGAAGGCGCTCTATTCCACAGCCCTAGCTAGGTGTGTGAACCCTTTCAATCTAGATCACTTCAAGTGCGATCAGATGCTATCACAATATAACCTCACAATAGGTTATCGCTTACCTGAGGCATCAACGAGCAATACATTCGATGTGAAGATCTTCGGTCTTCAGTCATAGTCATCACCATTCTTCGTTGCTCTTTTGGCGTCGTATAGTTATTCAAAATGGGTTGAAACCCGGTCTTTCTGAATAACTAGCATATCTTTAAAATGTGTGGACAGTATATTGGGATATCATAAGTTTCATTATATTTTGGATTATTCTTTGATTTCAATTAAACCTTAACACAAAAGTTATTACTTAAATCATAATCCCATTCCCATCCACTAAATGGAACACAGAGGAAGACACCATTCCCACTCTACCGGTATAGGGCAATTTCTACCTACGATGGAATGTAACTATCTCCTTGCCCGTAATCCATATCTACATTCATTTTGGTAAGTTCTAATTACCTTCATTAAACCCTTTTTGATTCATTCATTCAAATCTTTATTTAAAGAGTTATTTAAAACTTATTAACTTCAAAACGCTTCAATACTGTTATCTAAATAGCTAGTTTTCACAAAATAGCTTTATATCATTCAAAACTAAATATATTTAGCGAAAATCACTTTTAAATTTTTTATTATGAAGTATCATAATCTTTCCTTATTTTTAATAATTTTTTTGATCATTATAGGCAGAATCTAGTTTTGATCCCTAAACTACCAAATCGGGATTTTTAGGAAAACACGATTTGGATTTATCTTAGAACCAAACCGTTGGATCTTACTAATTTTTTTTGAAGTGAAAACCCTTTTCATTTTGAACTCAGCATTTTTCAATTTGGGAAAATCTGAAAGTTGGATCTCTTGGAAAGTCAATTTGAAGACAATTGTCAAAATTCACGAACTACCGTTATGCGACTAGTCCTATTCAGACCAAACTTCGACTTAAAATAAAAATTTAACTGAATTTGTTATAAAATAGCTTATTAATTATATAAAACATATATAATTAATTTTGGAAATTATATTTTAATGTTTTACTCAAAAATCAAATATTTCATTATTTAATCATTATAATATTATTTAAATCATTAAAATAATATTATTTTTCTAAACTTGTTATTTGAAGTCCAAATTTTCCTGAAGTCCATTATAAAAATAAATAAGATAGTTTGAAAAATAAAATCTTATTAAACATTTTCTGGATACCTAAACCAAACTTCACTTCTTAAAGTTATCATTCATTTTCAGTTCAAAATTTATACACGCCTTTATTACTTGAAAACTTGTTCAAACAAAATTTCTTTCTTTATGAAGACTATTCGTAATTACTTACTCTATCTTTCCAAATCATTTTGATTTAAAATTCAAACTTTTATTTTTCATTTAATGTTTTATTATTAAATTATTAAATTATTAAATTAAATTGCAATTTAAATTTAAATTTTGAACTAACCATCTCGTCCGAAGGATCAATTAAGGACAGCCAGGGAGAGCTGGAGACTATATTTTCTAAAGCCAAGCCTAAACACTATCCTCTCTGTCTTCCTAGAACGTTCTGGTATTTTTCGAAAAAGAGTTTATCAATATTTATATTTATATTTATATATCCATACATATGTTTCATTCACTTAAGTGTTAATCAAATTAACACTTAGTTATCAAATGGGTATCACTTAACATAATTGTTAATATGCTTTGACACTTAAAGTCCACAACCCAATAACAACTCCAGTAACCCAATTACTATTTTTCATAGCACCCAATAACCCATGTAACATCCAATAACATCATGAAGTGTCATTTTCTCGAGGATTCACGCCATTTACACATAAAGGTTACCTTTTTATCACTTAAAATTAAGCGTCTGCCTTGTTAACACATAAAAGGAACATCTTTAACACTTTAAACTAAGTGTTTGCATTGTTAACACTTAAAGGTAACATTTTTAACACTCTAAACTAAGTGTTTACAACTTTAGCACTCATTAACATCTCAATCAACTCAAATAACATTAGTAACAGACATAACCATCATTAGTCACCACAAGCATCATTAACAAGCTGTTAACATCATAAACAACTTATGAATATCATTAGCAAACATAAGTAACTAAAGATAGAAATCCAAATGTGAGTGAAGAGTTCTCACCATCGCTATCCACTCCACCGATCTTTCAAAGGTGGGATTTTTAATACCAATGAATTTTTCTATCACCTTTATGGACACTGTTTTCACCTGGATCTCACTATGAACTAAGTATAATATGTAAATATATTTTTAATATGAAGTTCATGAAGAAAGGATTGGATCTTTTTGTAAGTGGATCGCATAAAGGGTAGGGAATAAAGTGGTTTGACAATGGAAAGGGGTTTTGGGGTGCTGTTAGGTTAGACCTAAGGGAGATAAGGCACGACAAGCATGGAAGAGGGGAAGTGGTTGTAGATGTAGGCTAGTTAGGAAAGGAGGAGATTTAAGGTGGTTTGGAGGTGTTTTAAGTGGAGGGGGAGGTGGAATAGGCCATGGCCATGAGTTTTGAGGGGGAGGAGGCCAATAATGGAGCTTGGAGAAAATAAAAAGAAATAGGAAAATGAATGTAAGGAGGAAGAACAGGATTATTTTATTTAGGAAGAGGGTATACCAAATTTTGGCAACAAAAAGCAAGATTTAAGGAGGGGAAGATTACACAAAAGGTAATTAAATGGATTGGTCCTTTTCCTTGGAAATGGGTTTCCTCCCAAGAATACCAGTGCATAGAACAAACAGTGCAATGCTAAATAAAGAAAAATGAAGCTGTTATAAGACCCTGGTCCTATCACACAATGCAACGCAAGCCAGGGGATAGGGTTTTCCCTTATAATAGCCAAAGAATGCTTGATACGTTTAAAACAAATCATTTGATACTATTATAAGTGCATAGTGTATAAAACAACTTCAAATCATAAGTATCAATCATAGGCGGCATGAATGCCCCATACCACTATGTCGCCATATATAGGTTTACAAATAAAACCGCAAATGTCACGTATTTGGAAATTGGATTTCCGTCTGTGAACCGAGGCCAGGGATCGTCCTCTACCGATTCGTGACTCTCTAGCCCGAGCCACAGGATCAGAGCTCGAGCGACCCTTGGAGCGACAGGGCCGGTCCACCGATGTGGATTAAAATGCCTGAACACTACGTTTCCCCGCCCTTTGGGGCGTAAATGAGCCAACGAATGACTCCATCGGACCCAGATCGTCCGATCAAACCGAGGCGCCTCGCAACAGCAACAACCACACAGGTGAAAAGTATATAAATGTCAGGGCTTGTAGGTCACTGACACCACCCTAGCTAGAAGGAAACGCATGCCCTCCCTGAGATCCTCTCCCGTTTTTGGTTCACAACCGGGGTGCGAGGCTCGCGAATTCACGTTACACAAAGCTGTGCCACATAGGCTGTGCTTTGATCATCACCACAAGACTTTGCTTTTCAACAGAAGCCTTGATCAATTGCCACTTAGGCATGCCACACAGGCAATTTACTCCATGCGTTTGATATCCATCAATATATAACCTCTGAGCTCGTACGTCTCAGAGAAGGGCGTTAAGCAAGAGAATAAATTCTCTGCCGCCAAACAGATATATATTTAATAGAGATCAATCCCACGGACTAAAATCCAATGTCAGACACACAGTCCATTTACAAGTCCGTTCTGGGTCTGAACGAAACCAGAGGCACCTAGTACCCCGCATATCCATCGATCTCCAAGTACGTCTGGACGATCACCAATTGTTTCCATCTTCTTGGGTGTACAGCCCAATCAAGATCATCAGTAATCACCCAAACGACGTGAAGACCTCCGGTCTTCGACCATCGTCTTCATCTTCGACTTATCGTCGTATCAGTTATTCAGAATGGGATAAACCCGGTCTTTCCGAATAACTCGCGTATATTTTAAATAAGTGTTACACAAACACAACATACGCCTCAATCCAATTCATCAGTCACTAACCGTAAATTAATTAAGAGGATAATTCCCCAAATATTAACCCCGAAGGCCGAAACCAACATCAGATCAATATCCAGGAAACCATTCTGCTTAGCTAACCGACAGTAAGTTTCTAAATTTCGCATTCATAGGGAAAGGTTCCCATTAATTTTATCAAAGATAAATCTTTCAAATTTATTCTTTAATCTATTTTTGAATATCAATTCAAGCTAGTCGGGATTAACGAACTTTACCGAAGTAATCATTTGTTTTAATTTCCCAATCCCAATCTATTCATCCCATGAAGTAAAACTGGTTATACTTCATATCTAGCACCACGGTGTTATCGGTAAATTCAATTACCATTTCACGTTCAAATCTAATTAAAGATTTAACTATCGCCTGGAGCAAAACTGGTGATACTCCATCCTCGATCATTTCAATCTAATTAAAGATTCATTAAAACTCCACTTAGTTTTAATCGTTAACTGGGTTAAAGAATCAGTGTCATTTAAAACATGGTCCACGATAAGCCCAAAATCACATTCCATTAATTATTGGGTTAAAGAACGAGTGTTATTTAAAACACTGTCCACGATAAACCCAAAAATCAATATCAATTCAATTCCAATTAAATATTATTTAATTGGTACACTTCATTAAATCTAAATAAAAAGATTTAATCTTTTCTTAATTGGGTTCAAGAGCAGTGTTAGTGAAGACACCATTCACGACAAACCCAAATCACATTTGATATTCAATACAAGGCTCTAAATAGAAAATATATCGGCTTATATTCAATATCAAATTCTACGATTAACAAATGTCGTATTGGAAATAACGATATAAATATATATCTTTCAAATTTCCATAACAACATCCGTATAATCACGAATTCCAACATCGAAATATTACGAAGACAATTTCGATTCAAATCCACTCCAATGCAATCATTGGAAATTCTGGTTATTTTTAAAACCCTTTTCAAATTCAATTTATTTATTTTAAAACAAATAGAATTATAATTCTAGTTCAAAACTAGTTCATTTCGATAAAAATCTATTTTTATCTTTTCAAATATGGAGTTTTTCATCCCAATTTTTCCCAAATCATTTCTTATGATTTTACATAAATTATTACTATTTTTAATAATTTTATCAAGGCCCGTACAGTCGATTTCCATCAACGGCCATCGAACTGCACTTACAACGACCTTTTTCAAATTTGATTTGGACATAATTCCAATTCCAACCGTTAGATTTCAAATTTCTAATATGCGTTAGAAAGCTCTTTTCGATACGAACCTAACGGTTCCGGTTTTAGGAGAATCCGACGGTCGGATCTCCCGCAAAAGCCATTCGAAGTCAATGGTCGAAATTCGCGAACTGCCGCGGTGCGGCGCGTTCTATTCAGGCCATTATATTATATATAAAATATATATAATATATACTTCATCGATTTTAATTCAAAACGTGCTTTATAAATCGTTTTAAATTCGTTTTCAAAACGGTTTCAACTTCATATTCAAATTCAAATCAAAATCGAATATTCCAATATAAATTCATTTTAAATTCATTTCAAATCGATTTCAATTCAAATTGATTTCTAATTCAATTTCAGTTCTTTTTTCAATTCAATTTCAATTCGAATTCATTTATATTCAATTTAATTTGAATTTCAATTCTTTTCAAAATATCAGATTTTGAAATCACTTTCGATATTCATTATAGAATGAATAAAATCGATATAAATATCGTTCACGTCAAAATGGCGTAAATCTAATCAACACGGCTTCATATATTCATATTTTCAAATATTCTATTTCGAATATTTCTATTTCAAATATTTTTATTTCAAATATTTCTTTTTTGAATATTCAATTTTCAAATATTTCTATTTCAAATATTTCTTTTTCGAATATTCTATTTTCAAATATTTCTATTTCAAATATTTCTATCTCAAATATTTCTTTTCAAATATTTCTATTTTCAAATATTTCTTTTTCAAATATTTCTATTTTCAAATATTTCTTTTTCAAATATTTCTATTTCAAATATTTTTATTTCAAATATTCTATTTTCAAATATTTCTCTTTCAAAACTGGAATGAGGCCCAATCAATTACCATATAGTGTTAATTATATGGATTTTCTACAACACATGTATACAACAACAATGATGAATAATCAACCATCATCCAAAGTGCATTCTACACTGTATAAGCATCAAATATAAATATTCAACGCTTATAACAGTCTGTCAATCAATCGATCGACATGCAACTAAACAATCGGGATTAGTGTACGTCAAATATCATCCCAATACCCGTGTGGGGTTTCAGACAATCAAACACAGATTTTTATTTGTGCAGTTGGGTGATGTGTAAAATTTTATCGTCCCAATCAATGTCCTTCAAATAGGTGTACATAAACAAACCGTCCGGTTTGTAAATGAATATTTATTTATTCACATTCACGTTAAAAATTATATTTTTCATGATCAAACTATTTTATTCAACCTATGAATATTCTATTCGGTTCATTTATTAAATAAAATGTTATATTTATTTTTCTAACTTATTTTTAGAAAATTTCGGCGGCATAACGGCACGATACCAGAAACGGGACAAGGCCTAGCCTTATCCCCAGTCTAGTGAAGGCCCACGCCATTCACACATCAATCACATCAATTTCATTTCCCCAAACAATTCAATTCCAAACCAAATAATCTAACCAACTACACAACCAAACAATTAAACAAACAAGCCATCCATGGTCTGTGGATGACGGGTGTCAGGTGCTACTAAACACCGTCTGCATCCTAGTATATATTTATAACTAGAAAAATTAAATTGAAAGGTGAGAAGTTCTCACAGATTAGCTAATCCAACGCCAAGGCTCTTCTTAGTTAGAAATCTTCGCCGTTCTTGCCTCTTGTCACTTTCTTCGCCCGTATTCTCTACATATGTAAAAATCGAATTTTTACTTTGTTATTCAATATATAAAAATCGTATTTTTACTTCGTTATTCAATATATAAAAATCGAATTTTTACTTTGCTATTCAATATATAAAAATCGTATTTTTACTTCGTTATTCAATATAAAAGTCGAATTTTTACTTTGTTATTCAATATATAAAAATCGAATTTTTACTTTACTATTCAATATATAAAAATCGATTTTTTACTTTGCTATTCAATATATAAAAATCTAATTTTTACTTTTCTATTTAATTTATAAAAATCGAATTTTTACTTTGCTATTCAATATATAAAAATCGAAATTTTACTTTGTTATTCAATATATAAAAATCGAATTTTTACTTTGCTATTTAATATATAAAAATCGAATTTTTACTTTGCTATTTAATATATAAAAATCAAATTTTTACTTTGCTATTCAATATAGAAAAATCGAATTTCTTACTTTGATATTCAATATATAAAAATCGAATTTTTACTTTGCTATTCAATACAGAAAAATCGAATTTTTACTTTGCTATTCAATATATAAAAATCGAATTTTTACTTTGCTATTCAATATATAAAAATCGAATTTTTACTTCGTATCTAAAAATCTCGTCTTTTACATACTAAAAATCATATCTTTTCTATATTGAAAATCGCAGCTTTATACCTCTAAAAATCCTATCTTTTTACTTAGTAAAAATCGTATTTTTCTTTTCATAAAAATTCTATTTTCTATAAACTGAAAATCATATATATTTATTATCAGTAAAATCATAGAGATCATCAAAAAAAGGAAACAACATAAATCAAAGAAGAAAATCGTATTAAAACTTACTGTAAAAAGGGGGGAGAAGCAACTTCCGGAATCTGGTCGTCGTGCGTCGGAGTTGCGGCATCTGGAGGGGTTCGCGGTTTCTGGCCTTCGCGTCAGGAGAGGTCGGCAGGAGGGGAGGTGGAAGAGGAAGGGTTTGGTCGTTGCGTGAAGGGAGAAGGAGAAGAGAGGCGCGGCGACTGGGGAGTTTCTGGGGTGAGGGGAAGCGTCGGGCGAGAGAGGGAGGGGGAAGGTCCACGCCTGAGGCGGCGGACGGTGCGGTCGACGGCAATGGGGGGGGCGACGATCTCGATTCGGGTTTAGGGTTTTTTTCTTATTTTTTTTGATTTCTGCTCGAAGTGGAGAGAGAAGAGGGAATAGGGGGGTTTATATAAAATATATATATTTAATTATCTATTGATTTCAGAAAGCAACTTTTATTTTCAATCTCGAAATCGAACCCACCGCCTGCCGTCCATAGCTAATTATCCCTATTCCGAACACAATGGGATATGTATCGTAGGCTGATTCGATCGTTTCGATCAGTTTTCGTCAAAATCAAAATATAACTCTATATATTGAATTTGAACGCGCATTTCAATTTACCGAGGTCACACACTAACTCTATAAATTGCAGAAAAATATTTTCTAGCTTCGTATTGACGATACAGTCCTAACAAAACTAGTTTCGTCGAATTCCGAGACCGTTGGAAAAATGGCCATTTTCCAGTCGATTAAAATCAACTGAAACTGGTCAAACGCGTTTAATTGCGCCACGCTCACATATTGATTCGAAAAATTATGAAATTTGAAACCTAGCAATAATTTGACATCACGGATCCAACAAAAGTGGTTTCGTCGAAATCCGAGGTCGCTTGCAAAATTTCCATTTTTAAGGGCCTGAATTCCATAGCGACTATTCAGAATTTTCAACTGGACATATCTTTTGATTCCCGCTATGAAATTTCGATCTTTCAGATTCGTAGGAAATATATTCACAAATAGATCCTAATGTTTTTGGTTTCACTAAAATCCGGATTGTTTTGCACCCGGTACATTCAAATGAAGTTTGAAATCGAATTATCGAACTACCGCGCCATTTCCAATTCCTTTTATAATTATATATAATTATTTATATTCTAACGTCGATCTATATAACTATATACGATTGAATTTTATTCAAAAGAAATTTTCTCATCGATATTATTTAAACTAATTCATTTTAAATAATCAAAATTCGCTAAAATTGCCAAAATAAAATTTTTAAACTGGCCCAGATTTTCGGGTTGTTACAATCTCCTCCACTTAAAACTTTTCGTCCCCGAAAAGGAACAAAGTCGAAAGTGGCTTGATTAATCAACTCTACGTTCGACCTGGCTTCCATTCTCCAACTTTTCAGTTTCTGAGAATTTTCAAATTCTTCAAAAAGTTGGCTAACACCCTAAATTTTTGAAAAATTTCGCCATAACCTCCCCTGCACCGGGAGCCACGGGAAAATCCCGAAATTGCCATATAGGCCTTCTGATCTCAAAAATAAAAAGAAAAAGCCAAGCGGCTAGCCAATAGGCT
This sequence comes from Allium sativum, assembly GCA_030737875.1. Classification (NCBI taxonomy): domain Eukaryota; kingdom Viridiplantae; phylum Streptophyta; class Magnoliopsida; order Asparagales; family Amaryllidaceae; genus Allium; species Allium sativum. The sequence goes on along the minus strand of JASFAX010003230.1, from coordinate 5,983 downwards.
CATAAAATCATCATCACCCAAACAGAACAGGAAATTATGTAGTAAACATGTACCTATTTGTCGGGTGAACAAATTTTATTCTCTGCTCTAGCCTCCTTGCTATGACATGTTCAAGGTAAGTACATATATATGCAAAAAATGTGACCAAATTTCGATATAATTCAGTGTTTGATCAAATTGGCTATATGGTTAAAATTTCAACTAATCAAAACAGTAATCAAACAACACAACCATCAATCAATTTGTTGATTAGCATTTCAAACACATAATTTTGCTATATGGTCAAAAATCACATTTTTGATACCAAATCACAACAATAAGCCCTATCTAGTTTCGGTTCTCACACCAGTCAATTGGAAATTTATAGAAATCTCACTTTCGTTACTCGAAGATACATACTGGCGACGGTGCCCCATCACCAGAATTATCCCCGGGCAACTAGAGTATGATTCTATAACTATCCAGTATATTAAAACTTCGAATACACGCTTGCAAGACATATATGCAAAATCTTTATATATCGGATTGTCCCGATCAATATAGAATAAATAATCAAAAAAGAATAGTTGATTTAAATTTTCAAAACAAAATCTGTTTTCATTTTAAAAATAGACTCTTCACACTCGTTCTAGGATATTACTGATCCCATCTCTAACAAGTCATTCCCATTGGATTTTACTAGTCCAATATCTGATGAATTCTTTCGTATGGTTCTAATGTGCCTTGTTCTCTAAGCTTTGTAAACCAAAGCTCTGATACCAACTGTGACGTAAAGGAATTTCGCTCGATCCGAATCAGTCGCTAAACCGATCCAGACCGTTCGAAACGCCCTATCGTTTGAGAACAAGCCACAACAGAACGCAGACGAACGGACATTTCATTGTATATTACAACAATGCATTAGATTACAAGAATATATAGAGTATAAATGAATATTACACAGAAATATCAGAGATTACAATAAATTACATAGCAGCAGAAAAAAAATACAATACACAACTAGAAGGAGATATACGGATACAAAGCTTTCCGGATATCGTTCCAGCTGTAAACCAGGATCCTGTGAATATAAATCTTCAAAACCAAAACTACTAGCTGCCCGTGTCAAAATAAGGGCACCCAGAGTTTAGGTTAAAACAATAAACTCAGGTCAGTCATGTGACTGGTGTGAGAACTAAAACAGTTAATCTTTATTTTTAAAGTTAGGTAAATCAAGGGACCATGCCGTATAACACGGAACGGGTTTCCTCCCAAGAATACCAGTGCATAAAACAAACAGCGCAATGCTAAATAAAGAAAAATGAAGCTGTTATAAGACCCAGGTCCTATCACACAATGCAACGCAAGCCGGTGGATAGGGTTTTCCTTTATAACAGCCAAAGAATGCTTGATACATTTAAAACAAATCATTTGATACTATTATAAGTGCATAGTGTATAAAACAACTTCAAATCATAAGTATCAATCATAGGCGGCATGAATGCCCCATACCACTATGTCGCCATATATAGGTTTACAAATAAAACCGCAAATGTCACGTATTTGGAAATTGGATTTCCGTCTATGAACCGAGGCCAGGGATCGTCCTCTACCGATTCGTGACTCTCTAGCCCGAGCCACAGGATCAGAGCTCGAGTGACCCTTGGAGCGACAGGGCCGGTCGACCGATGTGGATTAAAATGCCTGAACACTACGTTTCCCCGCCCTTTGGGGCGTAAATGAGCCAACAAATGACTCCATCGGACCCGGATCGTCCGATCAAACCGAGGCGCCTCGCAACAGCAACAACCACACATGTGAAAAGTATATAAATGTCAGGGCTGGTAGGTCACTGACACCACCATAGCTAGAAGGAAACACATGCCCTCCCTGAGGTCCTCTCCCGTTTTTGGTTCACAACCGGGGTGCGAGACTCGCGAATTCACGTTACACAAAGCAGTGCCACACAGGCTATGCTTTGATCATCACCACAAGACTTTGCTTTTCAACAGAAGCCTTGATCAATTGCCACTTAGGCATGCCACACAGGCAATTTACTCCATGCGTTTGATATCCATCAATATATAACCTCTGAGCTCGTACGTCTCAGAGAAGGGCGTTAAGCAAGAGAATAAATTCTCTGCCGCCAAACAGATATATATTTAATAGAGATCAATCACACGGACTAAAATCCAATGTCAGACACATAGTCCATTTACAAGTCCGTTCTGGGTCTGAATGAAACCGGAGGCACCTAGTACCCCGCATAACCATAGATCTCCAAGTACGTCTGGACGATCACCAACTGTTTCCATCTTCTTGGGTGTACAGCCCAATCAAGATCATCAGTAATCACCCAAACGACGTGAAGACCTCCGGTCTTCGACCATCGTCTTCATCTTCGACTTATCGTCGTATCAGTTATTCAGAATGGGATAAACCCGGCCTTTCCAAATAACTCGCGTATATTTTAAATAAGTGTTACACAAACTCAACATATGCCTCAATCCAATTCATCAGTCACTAACCGTAAATTAATTAAGAGAATAATTCCCCAAATATTAACCCCGAAGGCTGAAACCAACATCAGATCAATATCCAGGAAACCATTCTGCTTAGCTAACCGACAGTAAGTTTCTAAATTTCACATTCATAGGGAAAAGTTCCCATTAATTTTATCAAAGATAAATCTTTCAAATTTATTCTTTAATCTATTTTTGAATATCAATTCAAGCTAGTCGGGATTAACGAACTTTACCGAAGTAATCATTTGTTTTAATTTCCCAATCCCAAACTATTCATCCCATGAAGTAAAACGGGTTATACTTCATATCTAGCACCACGGTGTTATCGGTAAATTCAATTACCATTTCACGTTCAAATCTAATTAAATATTTAACTATCGCCTGGAGCAAAACTGGTGATACTCCATCCTCGATCATTTCAATTTAATTAAAGATTCATTAAAACTCCACTTAGTTTTAATCGTAAACTGGGTTAAAGAATCAGTGTCATTTAAAACACGGTCCATGATAAGCCCAAAATCACATTCCATTAATTATCGGGTTAAAGAACGAGTGTTATATAAAACACTGTCCACGATAAACCCAAAAATCAATATCAATTCAGTTCCAATTAAATATTATTTAATTGGTACAGTTCATTAAATCTAAATAAAAAGATTTAATCTTTTCTTAACTGGGTTCAAGAGCAGTGTTAGTGAAGACACCATTCACGACAAACCCAAATCACATTTGATATTCAATACAAGGCTCTAAATAGAAAATATATCAGCTTATATTCAATATCAAATTCTATGATTAACAAATGTCGTATTGGAAATAACGATATAAATATATATCTTTCAAATTTCCATAACAACATCCGTATAATCACGAATTCCAACATCGAAATATTCCGAAGACAATTTCGATTCAAATCCACTCCAATGCAATCATTGGAAATTCTGGTTATTTTTAAAACCCTTTTCAAATTCAATTTATTTATTTTAAAATAAATAGAATTATAATTCTAATTCAAAACTAGTTCATTTCGATAAAAAACTATTTTTATCTTTTCAAATATGGAGTTTTTCATCCCAATTTTTCCCAAATCATTTCTTATGATTTCACATAAATTATTACTATTTTTAATAATTTTATCAAGGCCCGTACAGTCGATTTCCATCAACGGCCATCGAACTGCACTTACAGCGACCTTTTTCAAATTTGATTTGGACATAATTCCAAATCCAACTGTTAGATTTCAAATTTCTAATATGCGTTAGAAAGCTCTTATCGATACGAACCCAACGGTTCCGGTTTTAGGAGAATCCGACGGTCGAATCTCCCGCAAAAGCCATTCGAAATCAATGGTCGAAATTCGCGAACTACCGCGGTGCGGCGCGTTCTATTCAGGCCATTATATTATATAAAAAATATATATAATATATACTTCGTCGATTTCAATTCAAAACGTGCTTTATAAATCGTTTTAAATTCGTTTTCAAAACGGTTTCAACTTCATATTCAAATTCAAATCAAAATCGAATATTCCAATATAAATTCGTTTTAAATTCATTTCAAATCGATTTCAATTCAAATTGATTTCTAATTCAATTTCAGTTCGTTTTCAATTCAATTTCAATTTGAATTCATTTATATTCAATTTAATTTGAATTTCAATTCTTTTCAAAATATCAGATTTTGAAATCACTTTCGATATTCATTATAGAATGAATAAAATCGATATAAATATCGTTCATGTCAAAATGGCGTAAATCTAATCAACACGGCTTCATATATTCATATTTTCAAATATTCTATTTCGAATATTTCTATTTCAAATATTTTTATTTCAAATATTTCTTTTTCGAATATTCTATTTTCAAATATTTCTATTTCAAATATTTCTTTTTCGAATATTCTATTTTCAAATATTTCTATTTCAAATATTTCTATCTCAAATAATTCTTTTCAAATATTTCTATTTTCATATATTTCTTTTTCAAATATTTCTATTTTCAAATATTTCTTTTTCAAATATTTCTATTTCAAATATTTTTATTTCAAATATTCTATTTTCAAATATTTCTCTTTCAAAACTAGAATGAGGCCCAATCAATTACCATATAATGTTAATTATATGGATTTTCTACAACACATGTATACAATAACAACGATGAATAATCAACCATCATCCAAAGTGCATTCTACACTGTATAAGCATCAAATATAAATATTCAACGCTTATAACAGTCTGTCAATCAATCGATCGACATACAACTAAACAATTGGGATTAGTGTACGTCAAATATCATCCCAATACCCGTGTGGGGTTTCAGACAATCAAACACAGATTTTTATTTGTGCAGTTGGGCGATGTGTAAAATTTTATCGTCCCAATCAATGTCCTTCAAATAGGTGTACATAAACAAACCGTCCGGTTTGTAAATGAATATTTATTTATTCACATTCACGTTAAAAATTATATTTTTAACGATCAAACTATTTTATTCAACCTATGAATATTCTATTCGGTTCATTTATTAAATAAAATGTTATCTTTATTTTCTAACTTATTTTTAGAAAATTTCGGCGGCATAACGGCACGATACTAGAAACGGGACAAGGCCTAGCCTTATCCCCGGTCTAGTGAAGGCCCACGCCATTCACACATCAATCACATCAATTTCATTTCCCCAAACAATTCAATTCCAAACCAAATAATCTAACCAACTACACAACCAAACCATTAAACAAACAAGCCATCCATGGTTTGTGGATGACGGGTGTTGGGTGCTACTAAACACCGTCTGCATCCTAGTATATATTTATAACTAGAAAAATTAAATTGAAAGGTGAGAAGTTCTCACAGATTAGCTAATCCAACGCCACGGCTCTTCTTAGTTAGAAATCTTCGTCGTTCTTGCCTCTTGTCACTTTCTCGCCCGTATTCTCTACATATGTAAAAATCGAATTTTTACTTTGTTATTCAGTATATAAAAATCATATTTTTACTTCGTTATTCAATATATAAAAATCAAATTTTTACTTTGCTATTCAATATATAAAAATCGTATTTTTACTTCGTTATTCAATATATAAAAATCGAATTTTTACTTTGCTATTCAATATATAAAAATCGAATTTTTACTTTGCTATTCAATATATAAAAATCGAATTTTTACTTTGCTATTCAATATATAAAAATCGAATTTTTACTTTGCTATTCAATATATAAAAATCGAATTCTTACTTTGCTATTCAATATATAAAAATCGAATTTTTACTTTGCTATTCAATATATAATAATCGAATTTTTACTTTGCTATTCAATATATAAAAATCGAATTTTAACTTTGCTATTCAATATATAAAAATCGAATTTTTACTTTGCTATTCAATATATAAAAATCGAATTTTTACTTTGCTATTCAATATATAAAAATCGAATTTTTACTTTGCTATTCAATATATAAAAATCGAATTTTTACTTTGCTATT
>JASFAX010003229.1:0-43201 GCA_030737875.1 Allium sativum | reverse complement strand
ATTTTTATTCTCTCTATAATATAAAAATCATATTTTTATTTACTTCATATGTCAAAACCCATAGAAGCTATAAAACGGAGAAAACTCACATATTTTCTATCGTCCGGATTTGTTGTTCTGGTTCCAGAATTTGCAAACGAGCTTCAATCTTCACACCATCTTTTTTTCTTGCACAAGCACGCCATTCTGAACAACTTTTGCCTAGAGGTCTTCCTCCCGAAAATGTGCCATTTCGCCGGAAATCGCGAAAAGACAGCATTTTGATAGTGTTTGAACAGCAGACTTCAGACGCGTTTTCCCAACAACTCCGCAATACAAAATAAGACTTATCATATACCAAATCGAAGAGAAAATCGTGCTCTTCGACTTTCGTCTTGAGGAACTTTGGCTAGAAACGCACGGTTTGGGAGTTATTTGCGAAATGGTGACAGGGTGTTATTTGCAAAACGGGATTTTTGGTGAAAATGGATTTTTGGGTGTAGCGGGGCCCACGGCTGGAGTTGGGTGGCCAGCGGGCGGTGGCGGGCCAGATGGACGTGGGGGAGGGGGCTAAGGGCGGTGGTGGGGCCCGTGGTGGCCGCGGTGGTGGTGGTTGGTGATTTGGGGGTTTAGGGTTCATGAAAAGAGGAGAGAGGAGGAGGAGGAGGAGGAGGAGGGTGGCCGGAGGGGAGGAGGAGCGGCGGCGGTGGGTGGTGGCAACGGGAGGAGGGGCGGCAGCGAGCTTTGGGAGGAGGTCTCCATTTTCGGAGAAAGAGGAAGAAAAGAGAGGTAGGAAAATAATGAAGAGAAAAGGAAGAGAAGTGGTTTATATGCCTGTTTCTCGCCTATCGTCCGAACGCCGACGATATCCAATTGCCGTGGATTTCGGACACGACATAGTAGACGTGAAGACGAGTCCAAAGAAACAAGTTTCGTCGAATTCCGAATTCGTTTGACCATCCGGAAAAAAACACGAATATGCTCAGATATTGCTCAAAAATGCGATTTTAACGCATCTTTTCCTCTCGCACGCTCACACACTAACTCTAAAAATCATGCCCTCTCGGATTTAACTATTATTGGACCATACGAATCCAAAAAAAGTAGAATCAAACTCTGAGGTCATATTAGTAATGTTTCTTTGTAAAATGACTGCTCGTTTTACCCTGAGCTGTTTTAGCTCGCACGGCCACATACTGACTCCGTTCGACGCGCCCTTTGGAACTCAACAATAATTTGTCATTGTGAATCCATAAAAATTTATCTCGTCGAATTCTGAGCTCGTATGCAAAATTTCACTTTTTAAGGGTTATGTTTTGCTAACTGAAAAGCTCCAGCCAATTGCCACTATTCCGGATATCGGAATATATCGAAGCTTATACTTTTCGAAGTTCTAAACGGCATTTTGAACTCAATGGAAGTGGTTTCGAGTCCAAATTCATCCGTATGCAAAATATGACTTTTTGGCACCGTATGTAATTTCTACAACGACTATTCTGAATTTCCAACTGAGCATAACTTTTGATTCCCGCTATGAAATTTCAATTTTTCGGATTCGTTGGAAAGATATTCTCAATTAAATTCTAATATTTTTGGTTTCGCCAAAATTCGGTTTATTTTGAATTCTGTACATTCATTTGAAGTTTGAAATCGAATTATCGAACTACCGTGCCATTTTCAATTCCTTTTATATTTATAAATAAATATTTATATTCTAACGACGATCTATATAAATATACACGTTCTAATTCTATTCAAAATAAATTTCTCGTCGTTATTATTTAAAATAATTCATTTTAAATATTCAAAATTCATTAAAATTGCCAAAATAAAAATTTTAAATTGGCTCAGAATTTCCGGGTTGTTACACCAAGTCCCGAACGTGCATAAATTAGTGATCGCGCAAGGTGCAACATGATGGATCATGCTGTTTTTGCAACGTGGCATACGTTGCCATGTGACTCAACCACTCTAAAAGCTTGCCTACACATGTGATATTTACAAATTTGTCCCTACCTATGGATGATGCCTATAAATACCTTACCACTTCATTCATTCAGGGGGATCCGAATTCTCCGGCCACGATGTGCTGCCATTTTCATTCTCCATCATCTCAAAGCAACTCAAACTCCATTAAAATTCTCTCAAACAAGATCGAAGCTAATTCATCATCATTAATCCATTCCAGAAAAACGTCAAAGTCCATCACTGATCACGATTGACGAAGAATCACTTCAATAATCGTCGATACTTGTGAGATTTGATCGTTACTACTTGTAAATAGAAAGTGATTGAAGTAGATAGAGAATTTGTAGAGAAGAAAAAGAATATTCATTGTAAAAGAGAAAAGATGAATGAAATGATAGAGAATGTGTATCTTGTAATCGAGATGATAATGAAATCCTCTTTTAAAGTGGACATAGGCCGAATCTTAGGCCGAACCACTATAAATTCTCTCTTGTTCAATTTTCCCTGCATTTATTTTACTCTTAGCCTTGCGATAATCATTTTGTGAAGTGTTGCAAAACACCTTGGAGTGTTAGTACATTTTTTGTATTAACATTTTTGGTGCCCACAGTGGGGCTCGAACCCACGACCACCAGGTTTGTGTGCCTTATCGGGGGAAGTCTTTAGAGCTTGATCTTTCACTATAGATCCATAAGATCTAAAAAATCAAGCCTATTAAAAGAATGTCTGGAAAGATTTGAGAGTGCTCCAATATAATGGCACCGACAAAGGAAGGTAGTAAGTTTGTTATGGGTCTTGGAAATGATGATAACGATGTTGTAACCTCTCCTCAAACTAATAATCCGAATGTTGCACGAACATCAGGAGCTTGCATAACGCAAGGTCAATTGGATGCTTTTGTTGCCAATTTGAATCAGGAATGGAGACTTCGCAAAAGGATTTTATGGACAAGCTAGCTGCTCTTGATGCTCTTCTTACCGCTCATGCTAACCCCTTACCACGAAAAGTTAATTCGGGAAACCACAGTAAGGCTGCAAGGGCTTAAGGCAATGATGTTGTTGAAGATGGTTCCGCAACTTCTTGGGCTAATAATCTGACTATTGGTCAAGCTCCAAGAGTAGAAAAGAATTGAATGCTGTTGTATCAGATCTGAATAAAAAATTTGATGTCTCAAATGAGATGCTGTTGAATCAAATATATGCCCTCCTAGTTGCTACGGCCAACACGGTAAATTGTAAAGTTGACAACGATGTGGAAGAGAATGAAAATTCCTCTGCTTTGGATCTTCACAGGAAGAATTGTGGTTATTATGAAAAAGGGTAGATGAGCGCAAGTGGTCTCCTCCTCCATCTATCTAGAAGACAATAAGAAAGATGTCAAGGGAAAAAAAGGGAAAACGAAGACAAAGTGAAGGAAAAGCACAATAACAAGAAGTTCTGTTTTTTCAAGCCGGAGGAATTAACCCCACTGAATGATACCCCAGAGAACATCTTTTTTGCTACTAAAAAGGAAGGGTATTTTCTAGAACCACTGCCATTGCTGAAGATCTCGGACAAGGCAACAAAATTTGAATGTTTCTACCGCTACCACAATCAGCCCGATCAATGCACTAATGATTGCAGATATTTGAAGAGCTCAGTTGAGAAGTTGATTAGGTCGAAGAAGATGCAGCAATATGTTAAAAAATCTTATGCAACAAATTCTCCTTGAACCTCTCAAGGGAAAAACGTTCCCATCAATCAATCAAGCTCGAATGGCAATGACTTATCCCAGCAATGCTAAGCACAAGGGTCGAGTGCCACAAACATTAATATGTGAAAAGTGCAAGGATGAAAGTCACCGCCTTAAAGAGAAAAAGGAAGGAGTCACTTGGAGTTATATGGCATAGAACACGACAAGCGAGAATGGAGCCATAACATAAGGTTGTAAGTTCCACCGAAGGGGCACCTCTCCCAGAGAGAGGTACAGGGCCCTAATTCATTAACTAGGATAGCTTGTTAAATCAAGCATCCGGTGAAAGGATCGGTGTCCGCCCGGTGGAACAATGCAATAACCAAAAGTGTGCGAGTTCCACCGAAGGAGAAATTCTCAAAGTGAGATGTCCAGGGCCCTGGTTCTCTAATTAGGCTAGCTTGTTAAGCCGAGTGTCCCATGAAGGAACCAGCATCCACCCCGTGGAATGGTACAATATCAATGAACTCTTCAGGGGTACCCAATTAATTCGATTAGCATTAGATTTAATAGGTGCGGAAAATGATGAGTTTATGACCTCTTCAAGAGCACCCAATTAATTCGATTAGCATTTGATTTAATCGGTATGGCGAATGGTGGGTTAATGACCTCTTAAGGGAAACCCAATTAATTCGATTAATATTAGATTTAATCAGTGCGGCGAATGGTAGGTTAATGTCCTCTTCGGGGGCACCCAATTAATTCGATTAGCATTAGATTTAATCGGTGCGGGGAATGGTGGGTTAATGACCTCTTCAGGGGCACCCAATTATTCTGATTAGCATTAGGTTTAATCGGTGCTGCAAATGGTGGATTAATGACCTCTTCGGGGGCACCCAATTAATACAGTTAGCATTTGATTTAATCGGTGCAATAAGTGGTGGACTAATGATCTATCTAGGGGAACCCAGCAAGATCATCAGTTTCAGGAAGTACTTGGCCTGGTTACGATAAATGTTGGGGGTTTAACCACAGACCTCTCCAAGTGCACCCAACGGATTCGGTCAACGCTGGATCTATTCGGTTGTGGCGAATGTTGGGCTTTAACCCAAGACCTCTCCGGAGGCACCCGATCTAAGTCACCGATGCTTAAGCTAATCAACTGGTAGTAGACGAAAGTCTTCGACGCTTCAATTAACGAGGCTAGTTAGTAGACGAACATTGGGATCAAAATATAAGACCTCCCATGAGGGGGCACAACTACTCAATACTTCTCCAAGAAGAAGCATTGGATCAACCAATGAAAGTCAAGTTTCTTAGATGTAATAGCAGAATCCGAGGCACTCCATGAAATGGTAGAAGCAAAAAAGATTCCGCTAGCAAATTATAAGCTTCAAACGCCCTAGTCAAAATCAATGAATTCCCAATAAAGTTGAAGCTTCTAGTACGTCAACTACAATTAGGGAAACTCCGGAAGCTGATTACATCTAACTTTTGCAGCTCGTGACGAACCATGGTATGGGGGCAACATAACCACTTAAGGAATGGATAATGCTCGGAAAACATACAACGGGTTCCTCACGACACCGCAATAAGCAAAAAACTGACTTGCACTCAACAAATAGGCAAACACATTCGGAAAAATATAAGCTAAGTTGTGCGAAAAACGGGAGAACTCGCCTTAGAAACTTCACAGAATGACCTCGCCTGCAAGAAAAGGGGAATTTGAAAATTTTGATAAAATCGATGCACTCAGAATGTCGATAAGACTCACTACGCCGATGAAGATCAATCTTGGAAACCTAATCAGAATCTCTCAATGCAAAAGCTTCCTCATTTGCAAAGCTCCAATCATATGTAACTCAAAGAACCCAATGGTATTCTGCTTCAAACCTGAGGATAGGCGATGCTTAAAAGGCGACTGTGCGAACATGACATAGTTCAAACCCAACAGAGCTATAATGTTTCTCAAGGAATTGATGCTAATATCCATCAACGGTTTCAACATGCGTTATAAAAAGAAGATTGAGCAATAGTCATGCACTGGGACAAGCCGTTGTGAAGTTGATATTCAAAGTTTTATACAGACAGAGATGATCCACGGTGTCAAACACTGTTAGAAGGCTACAATATACAAAAGAGCATCTCAGAGTACGGAGAAACTCAATATGAGAAAAGGCAGAAATAACGCAAGAAGTGATTCATTTCTGCACAACATTTAAATTCCAAGGCCTAGCTCCAAGACTCACAGTTCTTAGGAGGGATGCTGCAAAGGCAGAATACAAAATGCTAGGTTAGTATAACTTATTAAGCAATACACATAAGCGTCTCAATTTCCCGGAAATTCTACGGTCATTGCCTCCCAAAAGGATTGGCAGAGAACATGAGTCAAGCTGACTAGGGCATCACAAATAATTGTATGGGGCAAGCTAGTCTCAAAATTTCATTGGAAAAATTATTAGGTGCACGCCTTCCGTAAACGTTGAATCCGGTGCAGTAACTGCTTAAAAAGACAATACTTGGAATTCATTGTCCAAAATGTAGGCTGAGAATCTTAAATATCATTGACAAGCAAACAAAGTGTTTTACCAACGTAAGCTGTGTCTAGTGAGTCACAAACTCTCAGATAAAATTGTCCTACACTGATAAAAACACTTGAGTTGGTAGATGATTCTTATGATATGTTTCCTTTTATTGGACTAATCCGTTGTCGTCTTGAGCAACCGACAACGAGTTCGTTGCTAAATGCACGCAAAAGCTCTTTATTGCAGGTTCCTTGGAAGGGCATGCATACCAAGAGAAAACTTTCCAATAAAGCTAAGTCAACATTGCACCATTGCTCATCAAAATAAGGTAAAAGGTCTAAACGAGTCCAATGTGCATCAGCAACTAGTTCAAAAACTATATGCAAATTAAAAGCTCAAATTTTCGAGTCCAACAAATATCGTGAAACCTAGAGACTACTGTAACAAAGTCGTGAGGCGGACGATCAACGAATTTCTCTTCCAACAATTTTGCACCAAATTCAGAAATGCCAAACTAGATGTGTGATTGGTTAAAAACACATTGAGTTGGCACAAAATGACATTTCTCTGAAAGGTTGTTAAGGTAGCTGGGAATGGGAAAGGACTGATCTACTTCTGACCGTGAAACTGCAATCGGTATGGCCTCAGAAAACTCAAGTTGAACCTTCAATTTGAGCAGAAGTGCTTTCCTCTCCAGAACGATAACTACTTGTTATTCATTGTGCACAAGGAATCGTGTTGTAAAAAATATCACAAGTACGCATTTCCTAAGAGTGAAATGTTGTGCACAATCATATGATTCACCAAAATAGCAACGCTTGAAATTCACAGTCGACATGTATCAATTAGTTGATCTCAAATATTGGTGAAGATTCGAATCAGAATGACATATTTATGCAAATAATATTTGACAAGCTATAAACTATTGAATAAAAGAATTTTTTATAAATATTTCATTTAGTTCAGAATAGAAATTCATTGTAGCTAGATTTTTAATTTACTAATCTATTGTCGATGCGGGTAGTCGACAGCAAAATATTGTCCAAGAAATGTATGATGTTTTAATTGTTACATAATAGGTTGTAGCAGTCAAAAGAGGCATGTGTAGTGCGTTGGTTATGAGTTCAAGTTGTTGTTGTTTACTTTCAAAAAATGTGCATTGCTTCAGCAAAAAATTCAATGGCCAAGCGAGTCTCCAAAGCAAATGATTCAATAAGACCGATCCATTGTGAATTTCACTTGTTTCACTCAATCGAGCCTTGATCCAAGTTAGAGCATTGTCAACAGCCAAAATTGGATTCAAAGTTGAAGTGCTAATCAGTCCAGCAAATCTTAGCAATAGAATTAAGTTGTAAGCATTTTAAACATGAATTCGAGAACAAGTTTATCACCAACGAATGTCAAAGAGTCTGGCATAAAAAATTTGACAAGAACTTGTACATTATTTCAATGCCATCAATTACAAACTGGAGGTGTGCATCATCAATGAGACATAAGCAGATTCCAGCACAAAAAATCCAAGGCATCTTGCGCAAGTCTTAAATAAATAAATAAATAAATAAATAATCCAAATAGCTATAATTGGATTCAAGAAGCAATTTTGTCGAGCAAGTTGTCTACATCCTAATGTAGTCAACATCAACAAAGCTTCAATTCATATTTTATACACAAGGTCGTTGAATTAGCGCAAAAAATTGGAATCTCTATAAAATTTGCCAAGTACTGGAGTTATGATCAACAAAAGAAAAACCTGACATTTCAACAACAATTCAAGTTGGAACCTTAGCGGATTTCATCAGCATTATTCATAGAAAACTCAAAGCATTGCATAAAGAGAATTGACCCAAAGAAAATTTATTTCAAGAGCAAAATTAAAAGGCTGCGGTTTCACTCTTCAAGTTGCTTAGCATTAAGAATTTGGCAAAGTCTGGATTAAAACACAAGGCCAAGCTCAGTAGATTTTCCAAAAACGTTCATACATTGTTGCAATGCTATCAACTGTAAATTGGTACAATCATTGTCAATAAAGTGTGCAAAGAACATTGCAGTGAAATTTCAAGGCATGAACAGAGTCACAACATAGTTCATGTGTAAAAAAGGCAATTAAAACATGAATTGTTATGTGTTTTCGAAGGAGAAAAACTTAGTCACAATGAAATTCGATTCTGCTTTAAATCAAAGTACTCAACTTCCCAAGAGATCATACGAATCAACATGCGCAATCATCTCAACGTGTGTGCAAACATTGATTCAACTACAAAATCAAGGAAAGTCGAATGCAGTGGTTGTAGTCGGATGCAAACAATAAATTTCTGAAGTTTATGATCAATGTTATAGTGCAAATTGAAATCCATGGTGAAGTGAAAATTTGTGCGACGTAAATTTGTGCAATGTAAATAGGTTCAAACACCAGCATACATTCGGTTTTTAAACAATTTGTTGAAATGCATTGCAAACTCTCAAATTAATAATCAAAATGTGCATATTAGCATCAGTATGAATCCTCTACAAACTGTTTTAAACACAAGCAGCAGTTCAAAGTGCAAACAGCGTAGTTTCAATCCAAATTTCATAAACAATATCATAAAATTGATGCAAACTTATGTTAGGGACTGCGGAATGGATCGTTCAGGCAAAGCAAACACTAGAGGGGGGGAGGGGTGAATAGTGTTTGTAGGAATTTAAAAAATACTTAAAACTAAAGAGAATTATGGAATGAATCAAACAACACAAACACAATCACTGACATAGATTCAAACACAAATGCAAAATAAACAGAAATAAAAATGCAGAAAAGGAAAGAACACACCGGATTTTATACTGGTTCGGACCGCTCCTACGTCCAGTCCCGCATAACGCTGGATTGTGCAGAGTTTTATTACTATTTCCAATAGTCAAATACAACCTACTTGATTTCACGGCTCAATAAGGAGACACTGACTCCGATCCCTTGATTTTACGGCTCAACAAGGGCACACCGACTCATATTCCTTGATTTCACAGCTACAAGGATACACTGATTCTTCTTTGACTTACAAATAGGGTTTATTCAACCTATGTAATTACAAAACAGCCCCTGTAACTCTTCAATAACACTTGATTCAGAGTGTAGAGAGAAGAAGTTTGATCAAAATAGAATTGAATTCTGTAGAGTATAATTGTAAGAATCATAAAAATGATTAAGAATAAAGGTGGGATGAAAGAGGATGAAGTTAGAGAAGAAGATATATTAAAAAATTCGGTCTTAACCTCTTTTTATAGAGTATGAAGGGTTGCAATGGTTCTGAAGTGTTTCAAAAAATGAAAAGACACTTCCCTTCAAAATTAGAAAAAATAGCAGTTATATGTCGATATACACTTTTTGCTATGTTGACATACTCATGTGTAGTTTTCAATTTCAAAGCATTTTCCAGTATTTTGATATAAAACTAATTCTGGAATTTCTGGAGTAAAATTCTAGTGTTGTAAATTAATATTATATGATAGAAAATCATACGAAAACATACTTTTAAACTATATAAATATATTTATAAAACTATAAGTTTTTAAACTATATAAAGTATATAAAAAATTTAAGTTTGAAAAACAAAGAAGAATAAAAATAGAGACAAAATAGAAAAAACAAAATTGAGAGGACTGAGGATAGCATTGAAAAGCAGAAAATTTGAATTTGAATTTGAACCTGGAGTGCTATTTAGAGTCTTACAAAATTTAGACTCTATAAATATATTAATCTTGAACTCTTAAAATCTTGATTACTCGTGAGTCTTGAAATTGCTCTGATCTTTGAATCTTTTTAATTGTACATGCCTTCAGTTAATATTTCCTATATATAATTCCTGCATATATATATATATATATATATATATATATATATATATATATATTCTATACAAAAAGTGTTATCATATATTTGATAATCAATAATAATTGAAATAAGGTTGTTTTCATCAAAACTCCATTCTACAACAATCTCCCCCTTTTTTATGATGACAATCTGAGTTTATAAAATATCATACATGTATATACCTGTTTGATGATGTTCCTTCTATACTCCCCATGTCTTAAGATTCCTATAACCAATACCTATATTTTATAATTTCTCCCCCTTTGGCATTATTAAACAGAAATCCAAAATGTACTCCCCCTAAAATGTATGACTTCCCGAATAGAACTTAAGTAAATATCTTAATAAAAAATACTCCCCCTCAATCCTATAACTATCTAAATACTTCCTATATTAAAGTAAAGTAATTCCTCTGAATCCAAAAACTAATATATCCTATATAATTACTTCCCCTAAATCTACGCCTATTTTATATCCTTGTGCTAACATATTTTAATACTAAATCCTAAATCTATGCTATAAATGATCTTAATGGCTATACTAGTCTAAAGTAGAAGGATAAGCAATCCAATCAATTCATACAAGCAAATCAATCCAAACAAGGAATTCAAACAATCAATTCAAGCAATTAATTCAAGTAAGTAATTTAAGCAATCGACTAAATCAACCAACTTATATGTTAATAAACACTTCTAGAACTTCCAACTACCCTAGAAAAAAAAAAACTCCCCCTTAATCTAATATAAGACTAAACCTATCCTAAGTTTTAATTCCCTTAAAACTATAACAAGACTTTAATTTAGACTAAGAAATAATTCTATGATATAAGTTAAAATGCATAAATGTATTTGTAACACACCACTAATGAAGTTCAACCATGTCAAACAAGTCAATTAAATCAAACAATTCAATCAAGTCAATTAAGTCAAACAATTCAACCAAATCAAAGAAAATTTGTTATGTGTTTAATTAATAATCCTATATATTTCTAAGATAATAATTCCCTATATAGTATACTTGTTATGAGAAGTTGAAAGTTAATATGTAGTGCAGTGTGTGAAGTATGTTGATTATAATGTAGTATGAAAAGTATGTCATATGCAAAACAATATGAAGTGATATATTGAATGAAATGCAACTTGAGATTTGAAATATTTTAGTTTAAGATGCACTGTAATTTATAATAATGATGTATGATATGAAATAAGATGTGTAATGATAGTATGTAGAATGGTTTGGTAATTATATCCATATATTCAAAGTACTATCTACCTATTATGCATATATATATTATAAATTATTTAAATAAACAAGGATAATATATATTAATTTCTAGACTTAGGTTAATGATACTTATGAAAGAGGTTGAAAGGATAGTAAAGATAAATTTTTTTGGTATTCATAATATATACTAAAATGTTTAAAATAATTCTATGAGAAATTTGGAGTTAAATAATCTTAGCAGGATGCTTCTTTAACATAGTAAAAATTGAAGATCTTTTTTAAAGAGAACATAAAATTGTATTATATAAAGTAAACATATAGTCATAATAGTATATATAAAAACTATTTTTTAAAAGGAATTTAAAATTTAATTTATTATGAAATGTAGATCAATCTTTTGATACAAATCAATTTAAATTTAAACTTTTAGAAATCAAAATATATTAATTTGATAAGGAACCATTTATATGTTAAAACTTTAAAAAGACATCTATAGTCATAACAAAATTATGAAATCTGGATATAAATTAAACTATAAAACTATAATTTCTTATATTTAAGATATAAAATCATATATACATATATATTATTTTTTTTTACCAAAATATTAGGTTAAATATTTAAACTTTTATAAATCTTGATAAGAAATCAAAATAAGTATTTAACTTACAAATAGTATTTGTGATAATGTAACCCAAAATTGTTATGAAATCATATGAGTAACATATAAGTTAAACTATGCATGTTTAAACTATATAAAAGATGAATAAATTTGTATTTTATAATAATATAAAAAATCATTAACTTTGTATATCATATTAACAAGTTTATATAATTTTATTAATTTATATACTTTTAATATATATGTTTTGAAACAAGATATAATAAAATAAGTAGACAAACAAAGTTAATAACTAGAGTTTGAACTGGCATTTTTTTTTAAAATATGGGGGGAAGTTTGAAATTTTAAACTTTTTAAAATTTAAAATTTGAATTTCATTATGTCGACATGAACATTTATGTATGTCAACATAAATCTAGAAAATTAAAAAACTTATTGTTTAGACTTCTTGGTTTAATTATATTATCGATTTAATATTTCAGGTTTAACTATTTCTTGAAATAATATTAATCCTAACAAACATCCAAAATTTATTTTATTACTATATTTATTATTTATAATTTTATTAGTATTTTGAATTTCAAAATTCAAATTTGAATTTTAAATTTCAACTTTTGAATTTTAAATTTAAAGTTTGAATTTTAAAGTTTTAAATTTCAAATTCAAAACAAAGTTAAGTAAAAAAAACATCCATTCAACCAAAAATTTAAAAATTAATTAAGGCGTACCCGGTTTTTAGATCCATTTCTTCGATATTCTTTGAATTCCGAATTGATCTTCTGGAATTTGATGATGAAATCGATTCTATTGCGACGGGCTCATTTTTCTGATCAAGATTGTGCATTCATTTGCTAAATTTGAACACCGTATGAGAAAATTATTGAAATTTTATTACTTCAACCAACTTAGCACCAAAAACTTTGAATTTGAATGAATGGAAACTTCAACTACTATATAAAGGCCCAAAAGTCATGTCTCTTCATAACCATTTCTCTTCTTCTTCTTCTTCTTGTTCTCGTTTTTCATTTTCAATTAAACTTTCAAGACGCATAACTTCTTCGTTTCTTGATAGAATCAGATGAAATCCGCGGCAAATCGAAGAGAAACTCGAGCACTACGATCAATATCAGTTTGGGGATGAATTTGGATGATATTGGGGTGTAAAAAGTCGAACCAGTAAGAGGTAGTCATGAAATCTCGTAACAGTTTTTCAGTTTTGAATCGTTATCTTCAAATGGCCATATCTCACTCAATTTTGATCGGAATTAGATGACCTACCCATTAAATCGACCATGAGAACGAGAACTACAATCTGGAAAAAGATCTCTGACAAAACAATTTAACCTATGGATGCAATTCGAAGATCTTGTCGACAGTTTTGCTTCCCTTCTCTCTTTATTTACCAAAACTTCATTTGATCATTACTTGATCAATTCAGAAAATCGAAGAGAAATTCGAGGACTACGATCAATATCTGTTTGGGGATGAATTTGGATGATATTGGGGTGCAAAAAGTCGAAACAGTAAGAGGTATTCATGAAATACCATGACAGTTTTTCAGTTTTGAATCGTTAATTTCAAATGGCCATATCTCACTCAATTTTGATCGGAATTAGATGACCTACCCATCAAATCGACCATGAGAACGAGAACTACAATCTGGAAAAGGATTTGTGACAAAACATTCTAACCTATGGATGCAATTTAAAGATTCTTGTTGATAGTTTTGGTTCCCTTCTCTCTTTATTTACCAAAACTTCATTTGATCATTACTTGATCAATTCTTGACGGATTTACATGAGACCAGGGGCATTCCGAATAAAATGAAGATAAGTACAGTAATGAATCTACTTGTAGATAAGAATAAAAAGTTTCTACTTATTTGGTACCAGTTTCTTTGTTGATTTACATTATATATTTCTATTTCTTCTTGATGTCTCTTCATCAATCGTCGTAACTCTTCTCATCTTTTTGATTTCTTTTCAGAGTTTGAATTTTCAATAGCCACCATTTTGGAATTTGAATTACCAATAGCCACATCATCCATCTTTTCAGAATTTGAATATCCAATAACCACATAACACATCTTTTCCTGTAAAACAACACAACTTTCCAAATAATCAAATAATTTTTCAAATAATTCAAATGTCTTTTCAAGTATTCAAATGACTTTTCAAATAATCAAATGAATTTTCAAAATAACTAACTGCAATAATATCATGAAGGTTTTGTAACATATCCATAGATCAAAATTTCAAAATTTAAAACATTTCAAATTTCAAAAATCAAAGCATAGTAACTTAATTTTTCAATAAAATTGAATGTAGACTCATCTAATACTTGATGCAATAAATGAATTAAATTTAGTGTTCAAAATTTACCATTTTAACATTTTCAAAAATCAGATTATGAACTTTTTGAAATACCTTGCTCTGATACCAATTGTTAGGGATTACGGAATGGATCGTTCAAGCAAAGTAAACACTAGAGGGAGGGGGTGGATAGTGTTTGTAGAAATTTAAACAATACTTAAAACTAAAGAGAATTATGGAATGAATCAAACAATACAGACACAATCACAGACACAGATTCAGATACAAATGGAAAATAAACAGAAATAAAAATGCAGAAAAGGAAAGAACATATCGGATTTTATACTGGTTCGGATCACTCCTGCGTCCAGTCCCGTACAATGCTAGATTGTGCAGAGTTTTATTACTATTTTCAATAGTCAAATACAACCTCCTTGATTTCATGGCTCAACAAGGAGACACCGACTCATGTCCCTTGATTTTACGGCTACAACAAGGGCACACCGCCTCATATTCCTTGATTTCGCGGCTACAAGGATACAACGATTCCTCTTTGACTTACAAACAAGGTTTATTCAACCCAAGCAATTACGAAACAACCCTATAACTCTTCAATAGCACTCGATTTAGAGAGTAGAGAGTATAAATACTCCCCCTAAATCTATGCCTATATTATATCCTTGTGCTAATATATTTTAATACTAAATCCTAAATCTATGCTATAAATGATCCTAATGACTATACTAGTCTAAAGTAGAAGGATAAGCAATCCAGTCAATCATACAAGAAAATCAATCCAAAAAAGGAATTCAAACAATCAATTCAAGCAATCAATTCAAGCAATTAATTCAAGCAAGTAATTTAAGCAATCAACTAAATCAACTAATTTATATCTTAATAAACACTTCTTGAACCTCCAACTACCTAAGAAAAAAAAAACTCCCCCTTAATTTAATATAAGACTAAACCTATCCTAAGTTCTAATTCCCTTAAAACTATAATAAGACTTTAATTTAGACTAAGAAATAATTCTATGATATAAGTTAAAATGAATAAGTATATTTCTAACACACCACTAATGAAATTCAACCATGTCAAACAAGTAAAATAAGTCAAATAATTCAGTCAAGTCAATTAAGTCAAACAATTCAACCAAATCAAAGTAAATATGTTATGTGTTTAATTAATAATCATATATATTTCTAAGATAATAATTCCCTATATAGTATACTTGTTATGAGAAGTTGAAAGTTAATATGTAATGTAGTGTGTGAAGCATGTTGATTATAATGTAGTATGAAATGTATGTCATATGCAAAACAATATGAAGTGATATATTGAATGAAATGCAACCTGAGATGTGAAATATTTTAGTTTAAGATGCACTGTAATTTATAATAATGATGTATGATATGAAATAAGATGTATAATGATAGTATGCAGAATGATTTGGTAATTATATCTATATATATTCAAAGTACTATCTAACTATTATGCATATATATATATATATATACATATATATATATATATATATATATATATATATTATAAACCATATGAATTAAACAAGGATAATATGTATTAATTTCTAGACTTAGGTTAATGATACTTATGAAAGAGGTTAAAAGGATAGTAAAGATAAAAGTTTTATGGTATTCACAATATATAATAAAATATTTAAAATAATTCTATGAGAAATGTGGAGTTAAATAATCTTAGTAGGATGCTTCTTTAACATAGTAAAAATTGAAGATCTTTTTTAAAGGTAATATAAAATTGTATCAAATAAAGTAAACATATAGTCATAATAGTATATATAAAAACTATTTTTTAAAAGGAATTTAAAATTTAATTTATTATGAAATGTAAATCAATCTTTTGATACAAATCAATTTAAATTTAAAATTTTAGAAATCAAAATATATTAATTTGTTAAGGAACCATTTATATGTTAAAACTTTAAAAAGAAATCTATAGTTATAACAAAATTATGAAATCTGGATATAAATTAAACTCTAAAACTATAATTTCTTACATTTGAGACATAAAATCATATATATGTATATAATTATTTTTTTACCAAAATATTAGTTTAAATATTTAAAATTTTATATCAAAATAAGTATTTAAGTTACAAATAGTATTTGTGATAATGTAAGCCAAAATTGTTAGAAATCATATGAATAATATATAAGTTAAACTATGCATATTTAAGCTATATAAAAGATGCATAAATTTATATTTTATAATAATATAAAAAAATTATATTAACTTTGTATATCATATTAACATGCTTTTATAATTTTGTTAATTTATATACTTTTAATATTTATGTTTTGAAACAAGATATAATAAAATAAGTAGACAAACAAAGTTAATAACTAGAGTTTGAGCTGGCATTTTCTAAAAAATATGGAGGGAAGTTTGAAAGTTTAAACTTTTTGAAACTCAAAATTTGAATTTCATTATGTCAACATGAACATTTATGTATGTCAACATAGATCTAAAAAATAAAAAAAACATACTGTTTAGACTTCTTGGTTTTATTATATTATCGATTTAATATCTCAGGTATGACTATTTCCTGAAATAATACTAATCCTGACAAACATCCAAAATTTATCTTATTACTATATTTAATATTTATTATTTTATTAGTGTTTTGTATTTCAAAATTCAAATTTCAAATTTGAATTTTAAATTTCAACTCTTGAATTTTAAATTTAAAGTTTGAATTTTAATGTTTTAAATTTCAAATTCAAAACAAAGTAAAGTAAACAAAACATCCATTCAACCAAAAATTTAAAAATTAATTAAGACGTACCCAGTTTTTAGATCCATTTCTTCGATATTCTTTGAATTCTGAATTGATCTTCCAGAATTTGATGATGAGATCTACTCTATTGCGACGGGCTCGTTTTTCTGATCAGGATAGTGTATTTATTTGCTGAATTTGACACTGTATGAGAAAGATATTGAAGATCTAGTAGTTCAACCAACTTAGCGCCAAAAAATTTGAATTGGAATTTTGACAGCTACTATATAAAAGCCCAAAAGTCATGTCTCTTCATAACCATTTCTCTTCTTCTTCTTCCTCCTCTTCTTCTTCTTTGTAACGACCCGGATTTTTGGTCTGTTAATTATAAATATTTAATATTTGTTTTAAATATTTAGTTGATAATATAAATTAATTTTTATATTGAGTTATTGATTTAATAATCGAATATATTTTAATTTAGAATATATCGAATTATCGTAATTTGAAATATAATTGAAATCGAAGTTAAAAACTGAGTCAAAATGATTCATATGATAAATAGGAATTTTATTTGATATATATATACGATAAAAAATAATAATTTAATATCAAAGAATTTGTGGTTTTCGAATTTAAATTATATTATATTAATTTAATACGGCATATATGTTGAAATTAAATATAAAAATTTGTTCAGCTCAGTTCAAAACAACGCAATAACATTTATATGTCGGTCTATACGCTAAAATAGCGGTTCGTGGTTTAAATTAATGGACCCCGAGATACTTGATTGCGGATAGGTTCGAAATCAAATCAGAATCTATTTTAAAATAATAAAGATCTCTTTAATCAAATTGATATCTATTTAAAAAGGATAAAAATCTCTTTATTTCAAATCACATTAAATACAAAATCAAATCGAAGTAAATAAACATCAAATCCCATTATACGTGAACCATCCCATTCTACCAGCCACCCTAGCTAATGTACAACGCAGCCTACCCCTGTATAGGTACCTTCCTTTCTATTTCTGTACGGTTTGCCCCTTTCCTTCTCTATGAAGTAAACAACGCTTTAATGATTTGTACGTATTGTCGCTTTCAAGCTTATATAAACAATCAAAACCTTTGTTTCCCATTTTCCTGAAACCGCAAAACCAATTCAATCCTTCCCTTTTTAAATTCTTTCCTTTGTTTTTTTCCTCCCAGTGAAAATCGAACACCACTGTTATAAAAAAGGATCCAATTCCCTTACTTCAGAAAATCGAATTCAACTTTTCCTTCAGTAAACCGCATGTTCCAAACTACCTTAGAAATCGAATAAAATCCCAAATAAAATTGTAAAGCTTGTTCCTAGAGTTCGGTGAGGTCTGGTCTTCAATTTGGGCGATATTCGAAGATCACGATGCTGTTACTGGAGGAAGACACTGCGATTTCGGGTGGTGCAATATTCGAAAATTACGTTGATGAATTAGGGAAGTTCAAAACCCTATAGCGATTTGTGTTGGCCTGTCACGATTTGAGGAAGAAGTCACACAATGTTTGAAGTGCCTATAATGGCTGTGGGCGTCACCGAGAAGACTTGGAGGGGATTAGACTTATAGAGAAGGGGTCAGAGCTTTATATTAGGGTTGAAGTTGATTTCGCAGTAATGTTGGTAGGTTGTGACATCATGTTATTGCATAATAGGTTTCACGGTTGAATGAATGGTGTCGAGTGCGATGCTGGAGGAAGAAGTAGAAATCGATGTTAGTTCCATTGAAAGGTTGAGGTGCGGTTGAGAGATGAGCTCACGATAATGGCTACAGGTGTAGTCCGTGAGTTTGAAGATGGAATTTTGAGGAAGATAAATTAAATCTGGTAAAGGAGAAAATCAGCGGAGTGTGAAAGGAGATTAAGGTGGGATAGAATTCACAGCTATGGTGCGTGAGCTTCAGGATTTGGAACAAATAATTTTAAAGAGAAGAAAAGAGAACTAAGGTAATTTCTTAGTTTAAAAACTGAATTTTTCCTTTTTATTTTTGTTTGGAATATTCGAGAAATTATAAAACAAATCTCTAATTCAAATGAAAACTAGATTCGAAAGACGCTGAGCTTGTAAGACAGAGGGCTACAACGTGGAATTTGTTTGAGATTTTTCAGGATCATCAATGGATTTTGAATTAAATCGAACATCGTTCAGTTTAATCTAAAAAGTGGAGTGAGCTGTAATAAAAATCACGGTGAGTAATCTCACTCTGGATTTTATTTAAATAATTTTTATATGCTGTTTGTTGGTTGACTGGTTGCATTGCTATTTATTTATAAACTGTGTTTATTAAATATATTAGTTATTTAGGCTTGGTGGTTGTGGCTATTATATATATATATACTGGTGGCCGGATTTTTCCCGCAGTTCCATTAGCGGATGCCCGTAGTATCATTAGCGGACGACCCTATACGCCCCACGCTATGATAATGGATGACCTTCTATACCACGATATCCTGCCACGAAGCAGGATGGGTATTATTTCTATTGGCTAACGCCTGTGGATGCAGGAAAACAGATTGGAGAGATCCAACTGGATTCCTCAAAAATATTATTATTATTTGTTTGTTTTCACATATATTATCATATATGATGTGTTGGTTGATAATTGAGTGGTTTGATTGTTTAAATATCACTAAGGCTAAAATATTGATATATTAAAATATCGTGGAAAGGATATTTTGAGATTTAAAAGAGGAATTATATTTTTAAAAATAGAATTTGAATTTCGAATGGGCTATAAAGATATTAACTTGTTTTGAGTAAATAAAACAAGTATTGAAAATTTATAAACAATGTTTATAAATTTAACAATGCAGGAAATTGAAGTTAATTTATAAACGGTATTTATACATAAAATGGGATGATTTTCATTGGATAATCAGGAGAATTAAATGAATTTATAAACAGTGTTTATAAATGAAGTGGAAAAATTATCATTTGGTAATTTGAATATTTAAATTCAAATGTGGATTTAAAAATAGAAATGCGGAATCGTTTAAAGAAGTAAACGATAATTTATTCTGATGTTCAGAATGTGAATTGAACTAAAATAAATCCATAAGGATTTATGATTTAAATTCGATTAATTCGAATTTATTTAAATAGAAGTTAAATTGAATATGAAAATAAGTTGAATGTTATATATATAAGTTATTATGAGTAGAAATTTCCAAAATAAGATTTTTGGTTTTAAATAGATTTAGAAATAGACTTGTTTAAATATAAAACATGGAAATTTATAAAAGGGTGTTTATAAATATAATGAATTAATTTTCAAGAGATAATTTGAATATTTAAATTCAAATATGAATTTAAAAATAGGATTTGAAATCATTCGAAAGGGAACAACTGTTTTATTCCGCAATTCGGAATATAAAAGGGATTGTGTTTCAAAGGGGTATTTGAAAGGAAAGCTTGTTTTAATTTTTAAACAAGCAAATTAATTTATAAACAATGTTTATAAATCTGGTGAAAATAAATTATCATTAGATAATGTAGCAGTTTAAATTCAAATATGAATTTTAAAGATGAATTGGAAAGTGTTTTGGAACAAAACGTTTGATTATATTTCGGAATTCGGAATATAGGCTGAATTGAGAAGAAATCAACGGGTTTATAATTGAAATTTGATTATATTGAATTTTATAAATAATTTATTTATAAAAGGATTTGGAATTAAATATAGAAGATCAAAGTATAAATAGATATATTACCGAGTAAGGAAAAATTGTGAAGACCCGTAACTTCCCCACAAAGGAAAGAGCGGATACTTTGAGAATAACACACAAAAGATCGTAGACAGAAGAACATTTCATTGCTTATTACAAAAAGTCCATCAGAATAAAAGAATATTACAGAGCATGAATAAATATTACACAGAAAATATCAGAGAGTACAATACATTAGAGCAGCGGAAAAATAATACAATACACAACTGAAAGAGATATACGGATACAGAGCTTTCCGGATATCATTCCAGCTGTAAACCAGGTTCCTGTGAATATAAATCTGCAAAACCAAAACTACTAGCTGCCCGTGTCAAAATAAGGGCACCCAGAGTTTAGGTTAAAACAATAAACTCCAGGTCAGTCATGTGACTGGTGTGAGAACTAAAACACTTATTTATCTTTATTTTAAAGTTGGGTAAATCAAGGGACCACGCCGTATAACACGGAACGTGTTTCCTCCCAAGAATACCAGTGCATAAAACAACAGTGCAATGCTAAAGAAAGAAAAATGAAGCTATTATAAGACCTAGGTCCCATCACACAATGAAACGCAAGCCGGAGGATAGGGTTTTTACCTTATAATAGCCAAAGAATGCTTGATACGATAAAAACAAATCATTTGATACTATTATAAGTGCATAATGTATAAAACAATTTCAATCATAAGTATCAATCATAGACGGCATGAGTGCCCCATCCCACCATGTCGCCATACTAGGCTCTACAAATAAAACCGCAAAGTCACATATTGGAAGTTGGATTTTCATCTATGAACCGAGGCAAAAGATAGTCCTCACCAATTCGAGAGCCTCTAGTCCTCCCCTCAGGAACAGCCGCAACAGCCCCTTGGATCGTCAGGGCCGGTCCAACGATGTGGATTATTATGCCTGAACACTACGTTTCCCCGCCCTTTGGGGGCGTAAATGAGCCAAACGACTCCATCGGCTTCACACAGTCACCGATATATCCGAGGCGCCTCGCAACAGCAACAACCACATAAGTCAAACTCGTCAGGGCGTGTAAAACCACTGATGCCACTTCTAAGTAGAAAGAAATGCATGTCCTCCCTGAGGCCCGTCACCCGTTTTTGGTTCACAACTGGGGTGTGAGGCTTGCGAATCAACGTTACACAAAGCTATGCCACACAGGCCGTGCTTTGATCATCAACCACAAGACTCTGTTTTTCAACATAAGCCTGGATCATATTGCCACTTAGCCATGCCACAAAGGAAATTCACTCCGTGCGTTTGATATCCATCAATATATAACCTTTGAGCTCGTACGTCTCAGAGAAGGGCGTTAAGCAAGAGAATAAATTCACCGCCGCCAAACAGATATATATATTTAATAGAAATCAACCACACAGAATAAAATCCAATGTCAGACACACAGTCCATTTACAAGTCCGTTCTGGGTCTGAACGAAACCGGAGGCACCTAGTACCCCGCATATCCATCGATCTCCAAGTAGGTCTGGACGACCACTATCTGATTCCCTCCTCTTAGGTGTACGGCACAATCAAGATCATCAGTAATCACACAAACGACGTGAAGACCTCCGGTCTTCGACCACCGTCTTCGACCACCGTCTTCATCCTCGGCACCACGTCGAATTAGTTATTCAGAATGGGATAAACCCGGTCTTTCTGAATAACTCGCGTATATAATAAACAAGTGTTACACAAACACAACATACGCCTCATTCCAATTCAGAATATTCTTTTATTTAAATATTCTTATACTTTGGGAAAGTTCCCATTAATTTTATCAAAGATAAATTCTTTAAATTTATTCTTTAATCTTCTTTTGAATATCAATTCAAACTAGTCGGGATTAGCGAACCACACCGAAGTAATCATTTATTTTATTTCCCAATCCCAACCTATTCATCCCATGAAGTAAAGCTGATAATACTTCATATCTAACACCACGGTGTTATCAGTAAATTCAATTACCATTTCACGTTCAAATCTAATTAAAGATTTAACTATCGCCTGGAGCAAAACTGATGATACTCCATTCTCGACCATTCCAATCTAATTAAAGATTCATTAAAAATCCACTTGGTTTTAATCTTCCCAAAAATCAATATTAATGATTATTTATCTTGGGAAATCACCTCCTGTCTTTAACTGGGTTAAAGAACCAATGTCATTTAAAACACAGTTCACGGTAAACCAAAAATCACATTCCATTAATTATCGGGTTAAAGAACCAGTGTTATTTAAAACATCGTGCACGATAAACCCAAAAATCAATCCCAATTCTATTTCAATTAAATATTATTTAATTGGAACACTTCATTAAATCTAAATAAAAAGGCTTAATTATTTCCTCAACTGGGTTTAAGAACAGTGTTAATGAAGACACCATTCACGACAAACCCAAATCACATTTGATATTAAATACAAGGCTCTGAATAGAAAATATATCGTCTTATATTCAATATCAAATTCTTCGATCAATTAATATCGTATTGGAAATAACGATATCAATATATCTTTGAAATTTCCATAACAATATCTGTATAATCACGAAATCCAACATCGAAATATTCCAAAGACAATTTCGATTCAAATCAATTCCAATTCTGTTATTGTAAATTCTGGTTATTTTCAAAACCATTTCAAATCCACTTTATTTATTTAAAAATAAATAGAATTATAATTCTAGTTCAAAACTAGGTCATTTCGATATAAATCAATTTTTATCTTTTCAAATTTGGAGTTTTTCATCCCAATTCTTCACAAATCATTTCTTATGATTTACACAAATTATTACTATTTTTAATAATTTTATCAAGGCCCGTACAGTCGATTACCATCAACGGCCATCGAACTGCACTTACAGCGACCTTTTCCAAATTTGATTTGGACATAATTCCAAATCCTACCGTTAGATCACAGATTTCTAATATTCGTTAGAAGTTCTTTTCGATACGAATCCAACGGTTCTGGTTTTAGGAGAATCCGACGGTCGGATCTCCCGTAATATCCATTTGAAGTCAATGGTCAAAATTCGCAAATTGCCGCGTCTCGGCGCGTTCTATTCAGGCCATTATATCATATATATAATATATATAATATATACTTTGTCGATTTCCTTTTAAAACGTATTTTATAAATC
The DNA here is from genome assembly GCA_030737875.1 of Allium sativum. Taxonomy (NCBI): domain Eukaryota; kingdom Viridiplantae; phylum Streptophyta; class Magnoliopsida; order Asparagales; family Amaryllidaceae; genus Allium; species Allium sativum. The sequence continues at coordinate 19,409 of JASFAX010003229.1, read as the reverse complement.
ATTTTAAATTCGTTTTCAAAACGATTTCAACTTCATATTCAATTTTGAATCAAAATTGAATATTCCATATCGTCGATTTACAAACGATAATATTTTCAAAACGTTAAATTTTGAAATCACTTTCTTTTCTATATCCATTATAAAAATGAATAAAATCGATATAAATATTGTTCACGTCAAAATGGTGTCAATCTAATCAACACGGCTTTTATTCAGCACATGAATGTTTAATCTATTCAACACATGAATTTATTTTCAATTCAACACATGAATTTATTTTCAATTCAACACACGAATTTATATTTCTATTTAACACATGAATATATATTTTCAATTCAACACATGAATTTATTTTTCTATTCAACACATGAATATATATTTTCAATTCAACACATGAATTTATTTTCTAAATTGGAATGAGGCCCAATCAATTACCATATAATGTTAATTATATGGATTTTCTACAACACATGTATATAATAGCAACAATAAATAATCAACCATCATCCAGAGTGCACCACACAACTGCATAAGCATTAAATATAAATAATTAACGCTTACACAGTCTGTCAATCAAACGATCGACATACCACTAAAATATTGGGATTAGTGTACGTCAAATATCATCCCAACACCCGTGTGGGGTTTCAATCCACATACACTGAATATTATTTGTGCAGTTGGGCGACGTGTAAAATTTATCGTTCCAATCAATATCCTTCAAATAGGTGTACATAAACAAACCGTCCGGTTTGTAAATGAATATTTTATTCACATACACGTTAAAAATTATATTTTTAACGATAAATTCATTTATAATCAACACATGAATATTTTATTATCGATTACACATCAACATCACAAACAAATTTCACAACACATCAAACAAGCATACAAGTCGTCCATGGTCTGTGGACGACGGGTGTCGGGTGCTGCTAAGCACCATTTGCATCCTAATATATATTTTAACTAGAAAACAAGATTTAAAGTGAGAAGTTCTCACCGAAAGCTAAACCAAGCGCCATGACTCTTCATATGTAGGAAATCTTCGCCGTTCTCGCCTTTTGTCACTTTCGTTGCCCGTATTCACTACATATATAAAAATCACATTTTTATATTGTTGTTATGTATATAAAAATCACATTTTTATAACTACGCTACATGAATAAAAATTCTATTTTTATATCGCTACTATATAGATAAAAATTCTATTTTTATAACGATGTTCAAATAATAAAGATTATATATTTATATCGCCACTATATAGACAAAAATCATATTTTTATTCTTGTTATAATATATAAATCATATTTTTATCATGCTAGAATATGTATAAAAATCACACCTTTATCACATTAAAAATCTTATCTTTATAAAATGAAAATCAAACTTTTCTATGTTTAAAAATTATACCTTTTCATCATTATATAAATTTCAGATTTTTAACTCGCCATTACATAATAAAAACTGAAAGACTAATAAATATATATAAACAAATTATATAAAAACTCACCAAAATCGAATTCGTGGGCTGTCTAACCGAGGTGGAGGGCTCGAGGTGTTGTAGAAGCAGAGGAAGGAGGAGCAGAAGGTGTGGTTGTCGGGGAGTGGCGGGCACGGCCAGCGGTGGGCTCAAATGGGTGGTGGCGGCCTCGGATTGGGGCAGTAGGGGGGCATGGTTTTCAAATCGAGAAAGGAGGGGGATGGCCTGCTAGAGGTGACGGCTCTATGGCTTTGGGGTTCGGGATTCACGTCGATTAGGGGTGGAGAGGGAAGAGGCAACGGAAGGTGAAAAGAGGGGACTCGGTGCGGGGGTGCGGCGCCTGGGCGGGAGCTCGAGGTCGGTGGCGTCGCGGTCCTCCGTGCCTTTCTTTCTTTCTTTTTTATTTTTTTTATTTTTTTCGGATCTGAGCGGGTATGAGGAGAGAAAAGGGTGGGGCAAGCTATATATAATTTTATATTATATTATTTTATTTTCATTTCAATATTGTTGACTTTTCATCCGACCACCTAACGAGATCCAATGACTGTCGCCTCTAACTAATTACCCCCATTCCGAACACAATGGGATATGTTTCGTAGGCTGATTCGACTGTTTCGATCAATTTTCATCAAAATCAAAATATAACTATATATATTCTATTTTAAACGTACATTTCAATTTACCAGGGCCACATACGAACTCTAAAAATTACAGGAAAATATTTTCTAGCTTCGTATTGACGATACGGTCCTAACAAAACTAATTTCATCAAATTCTGAGACCGTTTGAAAAATGGCCATTTTCCCGTCGATTAAAATCAACTAAAACTGGTCAAACGCGTTTTCTTCTGCCACGTTCACATATTGATTTCAAAAATTATGCAAATTTGAATCTAGCAATAATTTGACATTCCCGTTCCAACAAAAGTGGTTTCGTCGAAAACAGAGATCATTTGCAAAATGGCTATTTTTAAGGCCTTTATATATATATTAATATTATATAAATTCCACAGCGACTTTTCTGAATTTTAAACTGGACATATATTTCAACTTCTAAAGTGAAATCTCAATTCCTTAACTTCATTTGAAAGATATTATCAGGCAGATTCAAATATTTCTTGTTTCGTTCAATTCCGACTTATATTGAATTATGTATATTCATTTGAAATTCGAAATCGAATTTTCGAACTACCGCGCCATTTCAGGCTCGTTATATAATTAAAATAAAATTGTTCATTCTAATTTCGTCGAAAATAAATTTTCCGTCGTTATTATTTAAAATAAATCATTTTAAATATTCAAAATTCACTGAAATTGCCAAAATAAATTTTTTAAATTGGCTCGGATTTCCGGGTTATTACAATCTCCCCCACTTAAAACTTTTCGTCCCCGAAAAGGAACGAAGCCGAAAGTTGTTTAACAAATCAACTCAACTGTGACGATCCCAAAATCCGAGGGGCGGTATTAAGGATAATCATTAGGAAATAACACATTAATCATCATAGCAGAGTACAGATAATAGCAGAAACAATAAATAAAATAATTTTACATGGATATGACAACGGAATCACAACATGTAGGAATATCAGAATAGCATAACGTGGGATATAACTTAGTAAATAAAAATAAAGTGATCAGTCATCATCGCCAGAGGCGGAATACACACATGTAGTGAGACATAATAAGGGTATCAGTCTACATCGCCGAAGGCGGAATACATATACATATAGTGAGAAATACGGAAAGTAAATCAGTCTACATCGCCAGTGGCGGAATCATAATATAAGTACAGTAATGGCGGAAAATGTCAAAGTCATCTCTGTGAAATCAGCCTCGCCATGAGCCAAAAATGCACTCTATGCAGCAGTGCAGAGCCAAAAACAACCTGTCACCTGTGTACTAGGCTGCCCATGTGGAAATAAGGGCACCCGCGTTTGCAAAGTGAAACAAACAACGAGTCAGTCATGGGGACTGGTATGAGGAATCTATTTAACAATTAAACATTAGTAATAAGCGAATCATAGGACCATGCCACTTTCGCGGAACGGGTTTACTCCAGTGATTGCTAGTGCATTTAAAACAAAGTAAATTCTTTTAAAAACAACGCAATGCTTTTTAAAAGAATGAAGCCATTATAAGACTCAGGTCCCATCACACAATGCAACGCAAGCCGAAGGATAGAGTTTTACCTTATAATGGCCAAATATGCTTGGTACGTATAAAGCAAATCAATTGATATTATTACTAGTGCATATATGTTTCAAAAGCGAATAGCATCATAAATATCAATCATAGGCGGCATAACTACCATCTACTATGTCGCCATACTAGTTCTACAATCAAGTCCGTTATTTCGTATTGGAAATTGGATTTCCGTCATGAGTCGAGGCAAGGCGCAAGCTCCTCTCCGCTTCGAGACACTCTAGCAAATGCCTCGGGACTACACACTCTGGGCAACCCCTGGATGCGGCTGGGCCGGTCCTCACTTACGTTAGAGGATTAGTTATTCCTGAACACACGTTTCCCGGTCCTTATAGACCTATAATCGAGGCGCTTCGCATTCCAACAACCACAAAGGTGAAAAGTAGATATATATGTCAGGGCTGGTAAGTCACTGACACCACCATAGCTAGAAAGAAACGTCGTGCTCTCCCAGCGGTCCGTATCCCGTTTTTAACTCATACGGGGTGTGCAGTTCGCGAATCTACGAAATACACAAAGCTAGGCTACGTAGACCTTGCTTTGATCATCATTCACAAGACTTTGCTTTGCTTTGCAACAGAAGCCTTGATCACAGCATCTTGGCATGCCACATAGGCAGTCCACTCCATACGATTGATTTCCATCGATATATAACCTCTAAGCTCGTACGTCTCAGAGAAGGGCGTTAAGCAAAAGAATAAATTCTCCGCCGCCAAACAAATATATATTTAACAAAGATCAATCAGTACAGAACAAAATCCAATGTCAGACACACAGTCCATTTACAAGTCCGTCCTGGGTCTGAACGAAACCGGAGGCGTCAAATTCCTCGTATATCCGTCCAATCAACACATACGTTCAGACAGTTACTACTTCCGTCCCTTTCCGGTAGCTACTCCGGTTAGGAACCTCAGTAGCGCCCATCCAACCGATATGAAGATCGTCGGTCTTGAATCGTCTTTGCATTTTCCAATTCGAATCGCTCGATAAATTATTTGAAATGAGGGTTAGCTCGGCCTTTTCAAATAATTCACGTCATTAGAATTTAAATCGATTCCTTTTATGGTTATATTATTCGACATCCATCTTTCGGTTCTTTAGTGTTATTTTCACGTCATACACAAACAACAATCAAATATCGAACAATTCAAGCCCATTTGGTTTATTCTCAATCAATATTGCTTATAATATTTTATAACGAATTTTCGCCATTTTTATTCATTTAAAAATGGCCATATTTAATTTAACGACGTTTCTGGTCGTGCCGTGGCACTGGCGCTGTTTTTCCCTTAATTTGTTTTACACATATCGGAAAATCTAACCGTTGGATTTCTACAAAGTCTATATCAGTAGGAAGATATTCCCAAAGCGAACCCAACGGTTCCAGTTTCGTGAGAATCCGACGGTCGGATCTTCCACACTAGTCGTTTGAAGTTACGATTTCAAAATTCGAACTGCAGCGTCGTTTTTCGATTTAATTTAATTATATTTATATTTATATATAAATATAAACGATTCTGGCGCTGTTTTTCTTCAGATTTGAATCAAACATTCCGGACAATCCAACCGTTGGATTTTTACAAGGTTGGTGACGTTGGAAAGATATTTCCAATGCGAACCCAGCGGTTGCGGTTTCGGGAAAATCCGGTGGTCGGATTTCTCGTACTAATCGTTTCAAATTACGATTCCGAAACGCGAACTGCACGGCCTCTATTCCTTTTAGTTATATTTATATTTATATATATAAATATAGTTCATTCTATAATTTCAACTATAGTTCATTTTATATTTTCAACTCTGTTTTCACTTCAATTATTTCACTAACGCCTTAATATTTCGAAAAATTTCGCCATAACCTCCTTTGTACGGGGAGGGGTTTGGAAATTTATTGGACCGTATTAGGTACCCAGTAAATCCTAAAAAGCATTCACATATTTATAGTGATATATTTTGGTGTTTACGGGGGAGCATGTACTAATAATCACTCCAGAGAATAAATTCCCGTCACCCCGTTTCCGTGTGGAAATAAATAGTCCATGTGTCGTATCTAATAACTAGAGTGACGTGATTATTGTCAACTCCAGACCCGTGTGGGGTTTTTATTAATCTGGCAATTTATCGTTATAATTTATATAGTCCATATCAGTCATCAGTTCAACCTGTAGTACGTAGTCATCGCCATACAAGCCTCTTGCTTGTAGGTAAATCTTCCACCTCGTCACACAAGCTCCAATTGCTTATGTGGAATATGACGAAGTATGCCTATCGTCAAGAAGTATGCCATGTAGTGTAGTTCAAAATTAATTGTTACTATCCTATGGCGTTATTTATTATTTCACACAGAAAAACCAGCACTCCGCATCCAACGACCTTCATAGGAGTTGATATATAAATAAAACTGCGCAGCCAACTCATCAAGGTTTACCTATTTGTCGGGCACGCAAATAATTTCTTTACTCTATAGCTAATCCATTTTTCCTGTTCAACACATGTATATATATGCAGAACAAAGCTAAAAATAATATTTCTAGCAAACTATTATTTATTTCAACACATGTGTATTTTTAACTAAGCCTATACATGATAAAAGGAATATTTTTATCATCAAAAATATTTATTCGACACATGTGTATTTTTAACTAAGCGTATACATGATAAAAGGAATATTTTTATCATCAAAATAATTTATTCGACACATGTGTATTTTTAACACTTCATATTCACTATAAAAATATAGTTTTCATTGTCGATTCATTTTATTTTTAAAGGATGATAACATTCAACACATGAATTTCAACTCAACGAATGAATTGCAATTCAACACATGAATATTCTATATAGTTTGTATATATATAAAAATGTGATTTTTATCGCTAAAGCCATTTGTTTAAATTCAAATAATATTCAACACATGAATCTCAACTCAACGAATGAATTGCAACTCAACACATGAATATTCGATATAGTTTGTAAATATATAAAAATGTGATTTTTATCGCTAAAGCCATTTGTTAAATTCAAATAATATTCAACACATGAATTTCAACTCAACGAATGAATTTTCTATACAGTATATGTAAATTTATTCCAACGAATGAAAATTATTCTAACACATAAATACTTCAGAAAATTTCGGCAGCATAACGGCAGGGTAGTTAAAACCGGGACCGTCCCTAGTACGGCTCCTCGCTCTACCTTAAAACCTCGCGGTTTTTGACAATGGGGATCATGCATCTAGTTCGCACACAGGCGACATGTTTTATTTTCAATTCCACAATCCTATTCTATTTTGTTTCAACCACAAGAGGGTATTTTTCAACCACAAAGGTATTTTTCAACCATAATATCAACCACAAACAATTATTTCCAACCATTCACCATACCATATAATATCACGTCAAACACAAGCAATAAATATCGTCCATGGTCTGTGGACGAAGGGAGTATATATGTATATATATAATATAATAATTTACTTGCATTTCATCACAATTCAAAGCATATATGTTTCATTCAACGCTTGTATAATTTATACATCGCTAATGTAACTTATACAACACATGTACATGAGGTATACAATGCGTATATAATTTACACTTCGCTTATATAATTTATACAATGCGATTTCATTCACACAAATAGTTTAGATTCCTCACATTGGTTATTGCAGTGCTAAAAATCGTAGTAAGGTCAAAAAAATCTGCGGCTTCTTCTAGAATGTAGAGAGCCTCCTTGCGGTCACGGTGTCTCCTGTTTCATCAAATTTCGTTAAAATAGCAAAAAGATACGATTTTTACAAGTTTGCAACACTTTATAGTGTAAAAATCGGTTGAAAATGGTTTCAGCCGTATACCTTTTTTGATTTCGAAAACTAGGGTTAAACTTTTCGGCAAAACCACGAAGTTTTAGGACGAACGGCCAGCGCTGCGTCGAAGAGGAAGGAAAGAGCTTCCCAAAGCTACCCGAGATGATCAGCTCGGTGGCCTCCAGCACCCACGGCGGCGACGCAAAGTTCGGACCTTCCTGGCATGATATCTCCTTAAATACGCAACAATAATTCTTGAAGTTGCTATGGATTTGAAGATCTCTGAACGCTCTTCAAAATGGATCTGAGTTTGCTTGATTTCGTTGAGTGGTTGTGGAGAAATTGAAGAGAGAAGGTTTGGAGCTTTATCCGCGTCGCGCCTGGGGGTTTCGATGAAGAAGATGAATTCTGATTGGCCCGCTCCTTTTATTTTAATTTTTAATTTATTTAATTCCTAAAATACCCCCTTTCTCAGACGAACTCGAAATCTAACCCAACGACTGTCGCCCCTAGCTAAATACCCCCATTCCGGACACAATGGGATATGTTTCGTTGGCCATTTCGACTGTTACAATCAGTTATTTTTCAAATTAAAATATAAAACATTCGATATTTAATTTAAACGTACATTTCAATTTGCCAGGGCCACAAACTGAATCTAAAAATTCCAGAAAAATAAATCTAGCTTTGTTTTGATGATACGGTCCTAACAAAACCAGTTTCGTCGAATTCTGAGCTCGTTTGAAAAACGGCCATTTTTAGGTCGACCCATTTTAACAGAATTTGACCAAACACATTATCTTTTGCCCCGCTCACATACTAGCTTCAAAAATTATGAAATTTGAAACTTAGCAATAATTTGACATCCCGGACCCAACAAAAGTGGTTTCGTCGAATTTCGAGGTCGTATGCAAAATCTCAATTTTCAAGGGCTATATATACTATATAACGACCTTTCTGAAAATTCATTTGGCCATAACTTTTGATTTCTGTTATGAAACTTCGATTTTTCAGATTCGTTAGAAAGGTATTGATAAAAAGATTTAAATATTTTCAGTTTCGTTAAAATCCATTATATTTTCCACCCGGTACAGTCAGACAAAGTTTGTATTCAAAATTTCAAACTGCCATACCATACCAAATTCTATATTTTATTTAAATAGGCTATTTCAACTATTCAAATTTCTTGGTAATGACCTGATTTAAAAATTTTAAATTGGTTCACATTTTCCGGGTTATTACATCAACTTTCAATATTTTCATTAAGACTTAAGTTTTTCAACTTTTCAGTTTCTAAGAACTTTTCAAATTTTTCAAAAAGTTGGCTAACACCCTAAATTTTGAAAAATTTCGCCATAACCTCCCCTACACCGGGGACTTCGGGATATTTCATATAGCCTCCCATGGCCTTCTTCAATCCAAAAGAAAAAGAAAAAGCCAAGCGGCTCTTAAAATCATCCAAAACCCAAGAAATACAATAAACATGTACCTATTTGTCGGGCAAACAATTTTATTCTTCTGCTCTAGCCTCCTTGCTATGACCCGTTTAATGTAAGTACATGTATATGCGATAAATTTTCAATACAACTCAATATTTGGTTCAAATTTGGGTAAAGGTTCAACATTTTAATTAATCAAACTATAATCAAACAACACGTCCAACAATCAATTAGTTGATTATCTTTTCAAATTAATAACTTTGATATATAGTCAAAAATCACATTTTTGATGCCAAATCACAACAATAAGCCCAATCTAATTTTGGTTCTCACACCAGTCAATAGGAAATATATAGAAATCCCACCTTCGAAACTCGAACATAAACTACTGATGCTCACATGTCAATCACCATTATCATCAGAGTCATCTCCGATTGACTAGAGTGTGATTCTATATCTATCCAGTATATTAAAACTTTGAATACACGTGGATCAGACGTATATGCAAAATCTTTATATACTGGATTGTCCAAATCAATATAAATAAATATTCAAATACGAGTAATTGAATTAAATTTTCAAAACAAAACTTGTTTTCTTTTTCAAAAATATACTCTTCACACTCTTTCTAGGATACTACTGATCCCATCTCTAACCAGTCATTCTCATTGGATATTACTAACCCAATCTCTGATGAATTCTTTCATATGGTTCTAACGTGTCTTGTTCTCGAGCTCTGTAAACCAAAGCTATGATACCAACTGTGAAGACCCGTAACTTCCCCGTGAAGGAAAGAGAAGATACTTTGAGAACAACACACAAAAGAACGCAGACAAAAGAACATTTCATTGCTTATTACAACAATTCCATCAGAATACAAGAATATTACGGAGTATGAATAAATATTACACAGAAAATATCAGAGAGTACAATACATTACAGCAGCAGAAAAATAATACAATACACAACTGAAAGAGATATACGGATACAGAGCTTTCCGGATATCAATCCAGCTGTAAACCAGGTTCCTGTGAATATAAATCTGCAAAACCAAAACTACTAGCTGCCCGTGTCAAAATAAGGGCACCCAGAGTTTAGGTTAAAACAATAAACTCCAGGTCAGCCATGTGACTAGTGTGAGAACTAAAACAGTTATTTATCTTTATTTTAAAGTTGGGTAAATCAAGGGACCACGCCGTATAACACGGAACGTGTTTCCTCCCAAGAATACCAATGCATAAAACAACAGCGCAATGCTAAAGAAAGAAAAATGAAGCTATTATAAGACCCAGGTCCCATCACACAATGCAACGCAAGCCGGAGGATAGGGTTTTTACCTTATAATAGCCAGAGAATGCTTGATAAGATAAAAATAAATCATTTGATACTATTATAAGTGCATAGTGTATAAAACAATTTCAATCATAAGTATCTATCATAGACGGCATGAGTGCCCCATCCCACTATGTCGCCATACTAGGATCTACAAATAAAACCGCAAAGTCACATATTGGAAGTTGGAGTTCCATCTGTGAACTGAGGCAAAAGATAGTCCTCACCGATTCGAGAGCCTCTTGTCCGCCCCTCAGGAACAACCGCAACTTCCCCTTGGATCGTCAGGGCCGGTCCACCGATGTGGATTATTATGCCTGAACACTACGTTTCCCCGCCCTTTTGGGGGCGTAAATGAGCCAAATGACTCCATCTGCTTCACACAGTCACCGATATATCCGAGGCGCCTCGCAACAGCAACAACCACATAAGTCAAACTCGTCAGGGCGTGTAAAACCACTGACGCCACTTCTAACTAGAAAAAAACGCATGTCCTCCCTGAGGTCCTTCTCCCGTTTCTGGTTCACAACCGGGGTGTGAGGCTCGTGAATCAACTTACATAAAGCTATGCCACACAGGACGTGCTTTGATCATCAACCACAAGACTATGCTTTTCAATAGAAGCCTTGATCATATTGCCACTTAGGCATGCCACACAGGCAATTCACTCCATGCATTTGATATCCATCAATATATAACCTCTGAGCTCGTACGTCTCATAGAAGGGCGTTAAGCAAGAGAATAAATTCTCCACCTCCAAACAGATATATATTTAATAGAAATCAACCACATAGAATAAAATCCAATGTCAGACACACAGTCCATTTACAAGTCCGTTCTGGGTCTGAATGAAACCGGAGACACCTAGTACCCCGCATATCCATCGATATTCAAGTACGTCTGGACGATCACTAACTGATTCCCTCCTCTTGGGTGTACGGCCCAATCAAGATCATCAGTAATCACCCAAACGACGTGAAGACCTCCGGTCTTCGACCACCGTCTTCATCCTCGACACCACGTCGAATCAGTTATTCAGAATGGGATAAACCCGGTCTTTTTGAATAACTCGCGTATATAATAAACAAGTGTTACACAAACACAATATACACCTCATTCCAATTTAGAATATTCTTTTATTCAAATATTCTTATATTTGGGAAAGGTTCCCATTAATTTTATCAAAGATAAATTCTTTAAATTTATTCTTTAATCTTATTTTGAATATCAATTCAAACTAGTCGGGATTAGCAACCACACCGAAGTAATCATTTATTTTATTTCCCAATCACAACCTATTCATCCCATGAAGTAAAGCTGGTAATACTTCATATCTAACACCACGGTGTTATAGGTAAATTCAATTACCATTTCACGTTCAAATCTAATTAAAGATTTAACTATCGCCTGGAGCAAAAATGGTGATACTCCATTCTCGACCATTCCAATCTAATTAAAGATTCATTAAAACTCCACTTGGTTTTAATCTTCCCAAAAATCAATATCAATGATTATTTAACTTGGGAAAACACCTCCTGTCTTTAACTGGGTTAAAGAATCAATGTCATTTAAAACATGGTTCACGGTAAACCCAAAATCACATTCCATTAATTATCGGGTTATTGAACCAGTGTTATTTAAAACACCGTTCACGATAAACCCAAAAATCAATCCCAATTCAATTTCAATTAAATATTATTTAATTGGCACACTTCATTAAATATAAATAAAAAGAATTAATCTTTTCCTCAACTGGGTTTAAGAACAGTGTTAATGAAGACACCACTCACGACAAACCCAAATCACATTTGATATTAAATACAAGGCTCTGAATAGAAAATATATCGGCTTATATTCAATATCAAATTCTTCGATCAACAAATATCGTATTGGAAATAACGATATAAATATATCTTTCAAATTTCCATAACAATATCTGTATAATCACGAAATCCAACATCGAAATATTCCAAAGACAATTTCGATTCAAATCAATTCCATTTCAATTATTGGAAATTCTGGTTATTTTCAAAACAATTTCAAATCCACTTTATTTATCTAAAAATAAATAGAATTATAATTCTAGTTCAAAACTAGTTCATTTCGATAAAAATCAATTTTTATCTTTTCAAATTTGGATTTTTTCATCCCAATTCTTCATAAATCATTTCTTATGATTTTACACAAATTATTACTATTTTTAATAATTTTATCAAGGCCCGCACAGTCGATTTCCATCAACGACCATCGAACTGCACTTACAGCGACCTTTTCCAAATTTGATTTGGACATAATTCCAAATCCAACCGTTAGATCTCAGATTTCTAATATTCATTGGAAAGCTCTTTTCGATACAACCCAATGGTTTTGGTTTTAGGAGAATCCGACGGTCGGATCTCCCGTAATATCCATTCGAAGTCAATGGTCGAAATTCGCGAACTACCGCGGCGCGGCGCGTTCTATTCAGGCCATTATATTATATATATAATATATATAATATATACTTCGTTGATTTCCTTTTAAAACGTATTTTATAAATCGTTTTAAATTCGTTTTCAAAACGATTTGAACTTCATATTCAATTTCGAATCAAAATTGAATATTCCACATCATCGATTTACAAATGATAATATTGTCAAAACGTTAAATTTTGAAATCACTTTCTTTTCTATATCCGTTATAAAAATGAATAAAATCGACATAAATATCGTTCATGTCAAAATGGCGTCAATCTAATCAACACGGCTTTTAATCAACACATGAATGTTTATTCTATTCAACACATGAATTTATTTTTAATTCAACACATGAATTTATTTTCAATTCAAAACATGAATTTATTTTCAATTCAACACACGAATTTATATTTCTATTCAACACATGAATATATATTTTCAATTCAACACATGAATTTATTTTTCAATTCAACACATAAATATATATTTTCAATTCAACACATGAATTTATTTTCTAAATTGGAATGAGGCCCAATCAATTACCATATAATGTTAATTATATGGATTTTCTACAACACATGTATATAATAGCAATGATAAATAATCAAACATCATCCAGAGTGCACCACACCACTACATAAGCATTAAATATAAATAATTAACGCTTACACAGTCTATCAATCAAACAATCGACATACCAATAAACAATTGGGATTAGTGTACGTCAAATATCATCCCAACACTCGTGTGGGGCTTCAATCCACAAACACTGAATATTATTTGTGCAGTTGGGTGACGTGTAAAATTAATCGTCCCAATCAATATCCTTCAAGTAGGTGTACATAAACAAACCGTCCAGTTTGTAAATGAATATTTTATTTTATTCACATACACGTTAAAAATTATATTTTTAACGATAAATTCTTTTATAATAAACACATGAATATTTTATTATCGATTTCACATCAACATCGCAAACAAATTTCACAACACATCAAACAAGCATACAAGTCGTCCATGGTCTGTGGATGACGGGTGTCGGGTGCTGCTAAGCACCGTCTGCATCCTAATATATATTTTAACTTGAAAACAAAATTTAAAGTGAGAAATTCTCACCGAAAGCTAAACCAAACGCCACGACTCTTCATATGTAGGAAATCTTCGCCGTTCTCGCCTTTTGTCACTTTCGTTGCCCGTATTCACTACATATATAAAATTCACATTTTTGTATTGTTGTTATGTATATAAAAATCACATTTTTATAACTACGCTACATGGATAAAAATTCTATTTTTATATCGCTACTATATAGATAAAAATTCTATTTTTATAACGGTGTTCATATAATAAAGATTATATTTTTATATCGCCACTATATAGATAAAAATCATATTTTTATTCTTGCTATAATATAAAAATCATATTTTTATCATGCTAGAATATGCATAAAAATCACACCTTTGTCACGTTAAAAATCTAATCTTTATAAAATGGAAATCAAACTTTTCTATGTTTAAAAATTATACCTTTTCATCATTATATAAATTTCAGATTTTTAACTCGCCATTACATAAAAACTGAAAATAAATAAATATATATAAATAAATTATATAAAAACTCACCAAAATCGAATTCGTGGGCTGTCGAACCGAGGTGGAGGGCTCGAGTTGTTGCAGAAGCAGAGGAAGGAGGAGCAGATGATGTGGTGGTCGGGGAGAGGCGGGCACGACCAGCGGTGGGCTCAAATAGGTTGTGGCGGCCTCGGATTGGGGTTGTAGGGGGCGCGGTTTTCAAATCGAGAAAGGATGGGGACAGCCTGCTAGAGGCGTCGACTCTATGGATTTGGGGTTCGGGATTCACGTCGATTAGGGGTGGAGAGGGAAGAGCAACGGAAGGTGAAAAGGGGGGGGGGGACTCAGTGAGGCGGCGCGGCGCCTGGGGGGGAGCTCGAGGTCGGTGGCGTCGCGGTCCTCAGTGCCTTTCTATCTTTCTATCTTTTTATTTTTTTTATTTTTTCCGATCTGAGTGGGTATGAGGAGTGAAAAGGGGGGCAAGCTATATATAATTTTATATTATTTTATTTTATTTTCATTTCAATATTGTTGACTTTTCATCCGACTACCTAACGAGATCCAACAACAATCACCTTTAGCTAATTACCCCCATTCCGAACACAATAGGATATGTTTCGTAGGCCGATTCAACTGTTTCGATCAATTTTCATCAAAATCAAAATATAACTCTATATATTCTACTTTAAACGTACATTTCAATTTACCGGGGCCACATACGAACTCTAAAAATTCCCGAAAAATATTTTCTAGCTTCGTATTTACGATACGGTCCTAACAAAACTAATTTCATCAAATTCTGAGACCGTTTAAAAATGGCCATTTTCCAGTCGATTAAAATCAACTAAAACTGGTCAAACGCGTTTTCTTATGCCACACTCACATATTGATTTCAAAAATTATGCAAATTTGAATCTAGCAATAATTTGACATTCTGGTTCCAACAAAAGTGGTTTCATCGAAAACAGAGGTCGTTTGCAAAATGACTATTTTTAAGGTCTTTATATATGTTAAAATATATATAAATTCCACAACGACTTTTCTGAATTTTAAACTGGACATATCTTTCAACTTCTAAAGTGAAATCTCAATTCCTTAACTTCGTTTGAAAGATATTATCAAGTAGATTCAAATATTTCTTGTTTCGTTCAATTCCGACTTATATTGAATTCTGTATATTCATTTGAAATTCGAAATCGAATTTTCGAACTACCACGCCATTTCATGCTCGTTATATAATTAAAATAAAGTTATTCGTTCTAACTTCGTCGAAAATAATTTTTTCGTTGTTACTATTTAAAATAAATCATTTTAAATATTCAAAATTCAAATAAATTGCCAAAATAAAAAATTTTAATTGGCACGGATTTCCGGGTTATTACAAAAATCGACAATTTTTTATAATCGAAAATATTATGTTGAATTGGGAAACTGATTTGATATATATTAAAAATATATCAAAATTGAGTTGAATTTATTATAAACGAAGTTTAAACACTAAAACGAACTCACCATATCTCGGTAGTTCGTAATTTGGCGTTTCGAACTTCAATTAAGTGTATAGAACTCAGTTTAAGTTGGAATTCTTTGAAACAAGAATCGTCATGACCGATTTAATAATAGTTTTCTAATGAAAGGGAAAAACCTGGATTTCGTTGTACAGATTTTGAGTTTTGTCAAAATCAAATTTTCAGAAAAACAAAGCCATAACCATTAGAAAACCATAACAGTTTATTTAAATAAATAAAGGGATTTTAAGTAAATAAAATCCGAATTTTCATTAGAAAAATCCAGACATGAGTTGTAAAATAAATATGAACTAAAGTGTTGTAATGAAACGATTTTTGGAACAAAAATCATATTTTAAATTATTGAATAGAACTAACTAATTTGAATAATAATTAGTAAATCGAAATTTGATAAGAAATTGGGCTTTGAATAAGTAAAGGTGGTTTGAGGAATTTTATTCGATATCGAAAAGGAAACTTGAGTTGGAAATGAGATTCGACTTGTTTATAAGCGAAGTAAAAATATATACGAACATGATATGTTCAAATAAAAGTGAAATGGGCAAATTAGCTAATTATAGAGTAGATTAGCAAATTGATTTAAAATGACCAGATTGAGTTGAGATAAATTGGTAAAGAGGTGAACACAGATTAGACAGGTATGGAATGCAACATATGAAGTGTATGAAGATTTATAATTCGTGTGCCCAACAAAAAGGTACACATTTAAATTCCATATGAGGTTTTATGCGCCGAATCGGCAAGCCACTTGGCTTTATGATTTTCTTTTTGAATGGAGAGGGCCTATGTGGCGGTTTGGGGATTTTCCCGATGCTCCCAGTACAAAGGAGGTTATGGCGAAATTTTCCGAAAATTTAAGTAGTTAGAATATTTTAAAGATAATTTGATAATTAGAAATCTATATATTAATATATGTAGAATCCGGTAAGGAAACAAACTTAAAATATAGAATATTATAAACAAAAAGGACATCAAAAATCTGGTACTAGAAATAGAAACATATATATATATATACGTTTTTAAAAAATGAATAAGTGGTTTTTATGGTATTGATGATTTGAGATAAGTGGTCTTGTTTGTTTTGAAGTTAAAGATGTTATTCATTCAAGGTCTGAGAGGTAATTATACCCCAACTTGATTGATTTCATTATTAACTAATAAACATCAAGATTCAGTCCCAAAGAGAGATGTTTAAAGAGTTTATTTGAATGCGGTGTTTTGGGTTGTTATAACGATGTTTTACACAACATTCGTTTTAACCCAAGTAAGTGGAATTGTGGAAATATAATAAATAAATATTTCCGGAGTATAGAAATGAACGGGCGTGAAAGAGGTAAGTAAGTGGAATGTTCTCCAATTACAAATAGAAAATATTTTCTAAGTGTAGAAAATAGAAGAAGGCGAGATATGGAAATGTTTTCCAAATAGCGTAAGAGGCTAAGAAGAATATTGAAAATATTGTGTTAACGAATATTGATAAGGAAATAGAGAAGAGTTTTAATTAATGAAATATTAATTAAGAGGCCTAGTGATTTATTTGATGGTTGGAATATTTTTTTATTTTTATTCGATAGTTAAATAACCAACTATCGAAGTATTTGCCAATATTTTTGTCAATATGAAGAGACCGATTGGATTTTTATCCGAGAACCACTACGTATTGGCAGTAGCGTTGCGAATCAGATTATATGAAGATAATCGAAGACGGAGTAAAGTGCAAGGACTTTTTCTATTAATAGAAATTGTGCCTTCGGTTTCGTTCAATCCCAGAACGAACGTATATGGACGAATGTTTGACAGAGTATTTCCAATGATCGCACAGAATGTTCTGTACAAATATATATGGTGGCGGAGAATTAATTCTCTTAGCATAATATCCAGAATATATTTGTGCAAATCAATTTTTGATTTATGGATCTGACAATGTGGCATTCAAAGTGATTGTGCTATCAATGAATGGAAAGAAATCGTAGCCTCAGGCATCAACAACCGGGAAATAACAAAAATCGGGCAGGCAGCATGGCTATGTGGGCCGCTCCCATTAGGGTGTATAATCACCTATCTGGAGAAATTCCTTTTACTTCTTTAATCTATCGATTTTGTCCCATTTCGGGAAATGGTTGCTGATCCCAACCGTTAGTGATATACATTCGATACACTCCAGCGAAATGAGTGGTCGGTCATGTGAGTACTGGGTTGCAAGATGGTCTTGTTGAACTCAAAGTATTCCCCTCTAGAGATACACTATCGTCAGGTGGTTCCACACCTTGTCATGTTGGAAATCCAATCTCCAATAAGCGCCATGCGGTTTTTGATTTTATATTATATATGGAGCGTGAGATGCAAGCGTTCCGCTAGATTCTATTTATTTGATGTAGACATTATTATAATATCACTGGATTTGATATCAAAAATATTTTGGGTTAACGTAAGGTAAAAACCATCCGTGTTTATGTGTGGATCGGTCTTACGATTATCATTTCTTTCGAAAGGATTATTAAAGTTAATCAAATGATTGGAGTTTACTCACACCAGTCCCATGACTGACCCAGAGTTTATTTTGTTTTTGTTTTCCCTAAACTTTTGGGTGCCAAAATTTGTACGGGCAGTCATGTAGTCGGGATTTTTCAGATTCACTTGGAAGAGCTGGAAGCAGGAGGCTTCACCGGTTAGCTATAGACTATCATATATTCCTCTGTGTACCATGTTGTATCTAGAAACAAGTGTTTATAACTGTTCCAAAAATAGCTGTTGTGCTCTGATGATGGTTTGTATATAAAGTTACCGAATTGTATTTCAAAGTTATGTTATTTAATATGTTTTATTCGTTCCGCTGTGAGATTTGTGTTCTTTGTTTTCTTCTATTCTAACTTTTCTTTCTTTCTATTTCTCATCCCCTAACTTATTTCTAATAATGATTCGTATTTCTGTGCAATTTGGGTTGGACATGTGGTGTTATTAGTCGACTCAGATAGTACGGATTTGGAGGCTGTTACAGTTGGTATCAGAGCTTAGGTTGAGCGAATACCTAGGCTGTGGTGTTGTGCTCATTAGAGATAGGGTCAGTAGTACCCTAGAATGAGTGGAGTGTGTATATATACGAGAGAGCGTATTTGTTAATTGATATAAAAATTATTTAATATTGTGTTGGCTAGTCTGTTAAGTGGTTTATGAATTATGATCGAATCGTGGGACACCACGGAGTCGATAGGAATTTCTAAACACTGGAACAGAGAAATTTGACACAATGCTATTTTAAGTGGGCAAATAAAATAAATTTACTCAAAATT
Source organism: Allium sativum (assembly GCA_030737875.1). Lineage (NCBI taxonomy): Eukaryota > Viridiplantae > Streptophyta > Magnoliopsida > Asparagales > Amaryllidaceae > Allium > Allium sativum. The sequence goes on along the minus strand of JASFAX010003229.1, from coordinate 303 downwards.
CTATTTTTGATACAAAAGGAATAATTTTCTGAAATTATTATACTATATGGATGTGTTGTGTAACGACCCGAAAAATCTGAACCAATTTAAATTGGTTATTTTAGTGGATTTTAAATATTTAAAATAAATATTTTAAATAATAACGATGAAAAGTAAGTTTGAATCGACATTGAAAATGAATATAATTAATTCTAATTATAAACACGACCTAAAATGGCGCGGTAGTTTCAAAATTTGAATTCAAACTTTGCCTGACTGTACCGGGTGCAAAACAAAATGGATTTTAGTGAAACCAAAAATATT
>JASFAX010003228.1:0-43207 GCA_030737875.1 Allium sativum | reverse complement strand
CCATTGACACGCTTGACGAAGAAGAACCTAGTTTTCACATGGGACGTAGATTGTGATGATGCGTTCCAACGTTTGAAGAGAGCTTTGACTTCAGCCCCAGTCTTAGTATTGCCATACGGGAGTAAGTCGTTTACCGTTTATACTGACGCTTGTGGGACAGGACTAGGCGCAGTCTTAATGCAAGAGGGTAGGGTAATAGCCTATGGTGGAAGGCAGTTGAGAGCGCATGAGAAGAATTACCCCACACATGACCTAGAGTTGGCCGCTATTGTTTTCGCGCTTAAGTCTTGGCGTCATTATCTTCTTGGCGAGAAATTCGAATTATTCACTGACTATAAGTCTTTAAAATACCTATTCTCTCAAAAGGACTTGAACTTAAGGCAGCTAGGTGGATGGAGTTCTTAGCGTCCTACGACTTCGAAATAGCCTATATCCCTGGCAAGGGTAATGTGGTGGCAGACGCCTTAAGTAGAAAAAGATTATTCTTAAGTCCTTTGTTTGTTGAGCGGCGAAGTTTAGAATTCATTTCGATGTTTGACTTTAGACCTTCCGTTGACTTCGTACCCGGTTTGCTAGCATCCTTGGAGGTCAGACCTACGCTTTTGGGATGGATTGGCGAGGCACAGCGAGACGACCCACAGTTAGTTGAGTTAGTAGAAAAACTCAAAGGAGGGGAGTCATCAAGCCATCTCTGTAGGTATACCCTAGACGATAAGGGTTGGTTACGTAGGGACGGTAGACTTTGTGTACCAAAAGACGATGACCTAAGGAAGACTATTCTTGATGAAGCACATCGTTCGAAGATGACCATTCATCTCGGCGGGGACAAGATGTACAAAGACATGAAGAGAGTTTACTTTTGGGCCGGCATGAAGAAAGACGTGGCCGAGTATGCCGCTAGATGCTTGGTGTGCCAACAAGTAAAAGCAGAGCAAAAGAAACCCAGTGGGTTGCTTCACCCATTGGAGGTTCCACTATGGAAATGGGAAAGCATCTCGATGGATTTTGTGGATGGATTACCGTGATCGAGGAAGGGTAATACGGGAATTTGGGTTATAGTAGATAGACTTACTAAGAGCGCCCATTTTATTCCCGTGAAGAGTAAGAGGACTGCTCCATGGTTAGCTTCTGTATACGTTCGAGAGATAGTTCGTTTGCACGGTGTTCCTTCTAACATAGTGAGCGACCGCGATCCTATTTTCACTAGCGAATTTTGGAGAAGCTTACAAGAGGTGGTAGGGACTCAGTTATGTTTGAGCACCGCATATCATCCTCAGACGGACGGCCAGACTGAGAGGGTGAATCGCATTCTAGAGGATCTGTTGAGGCTATGTATCCTAGACTTTGGGGGTACATGGGAAGAGCATCTTCCATTGGTTGAGTTCGCATATAATAATAGCTTTCAGTCCAGCATTGGTATGGCACCATTCGAAGCTCTATATGGACGACCTTGTCGTTCACCTACATGTTGGTGGGAGTCTACGGATAAGATCTTACTTGGGCCCGATATGATTAGGGAGACATCGGAGAAGATCGACTTGATTCGAAGGAGAATGAAAGCAGCGCAAGATAGGCAGAAATCTTATGCGGATAAGAGGAGGACAGATCTCGAGTTTGAAGTTGGGGACATGGTCTTTGTCAAAGTGTCTCCATTACGAAATGTTGTTCGCTTTAGGTCCGTTGGGAAATTAGCACCAAGGTTTGTAGGGCCGTTTCCTATTAAGGAGAGGATTGGATGGATGGCGTATAGAGTGGAGTTGCCCAAGAGACTTAGTGGTGTACATGACGTATTCCATGTGTTACATTTGAGGAAGTGCTTGCATGAGACAGAGAAAGTGGAAGATCCGAGCTTGCTTAGAGAGGTGGAGATAGAGCGTGATGCGACAATTCGACGAGCTCCTATGCGCATTCTTGGGTCGGAGATCAAGAGGTTGAGGAATCGAGAGGTCAGACTAGTCAAAGTGCAATGGGGAGATGAGGAGAGCAACGCTACTTAGGAGACAGAAGAGAAGATGCATTCACGATACCCTTTTCTTTTTGAGGGTATGTCCTTTTATTTCTCCTTTATCGCTTAGCTTGTACTTATCTTATCTTTAGTATATCCTCTCGGTAGTATCTTTGACCTTTAGTTAGGATAATCCTATGGTTGAAACATGTTTTTGAGACATGTTATGTATGGTGGATGCAAAGTGGATGCAAGTGTTTGCTAGTGGTTGCTCGTGGATGCATATACACACACTATTAGGCACCAGATCGGCTCAGTCACTTCATATTGCATATTGCATATATATGGATGTATTTAGTAAAATGGATGTATAATGGTTGTATTATCATATAGTTGCTGCATTCGGGTGGATGGTTGTGCACGCATATAGAATTAATATGTATCATTAGGAATCTTTTGCATACATATTGGACGCATGGCACTATCATGAATTGCACTAAGGAGGTCGACTGAATCAGTAGACCGCCTAATTTTGCATTAGATATGGACATATACACACACAGTGCATATAAACATTAAAGCATTAGATGTCTTTTAAGGACAATGGATGCTGGTGTTTGATGGTTGAGTAGATGGACGATTAGATGGTAGGATATACATTCTTCTTGACTTGGAGATTTCGGGGACGAAATCCTTTAAGGAGGGGAGAATGTAACACCCCGTAATTTTATAACATTAAAATTCACAAATTAAACTATACTTAATTTTTAGAAAAGAATTAAGTGAAATGGGTTGCGCAGAGAAATATATATATATTGATATATATATATATATATATATATATAAATTAAAAATTAAATAAATAAATATGCGAAAAAGTTCAAAACAGCGAATTGGGAGGGGGAAATAACCGAACCGACCCATTTTTGAGGTCGACCCAAGCCCCGCTGGGTCGACTAGGGGTTAATCCAGGGTGTTTGGCTGTCAACCCGTGGGCCGATTCGCTCAAATGCAGATTTTGCGTTTGATTGGTTCTCATGGTTCAGGGTTAATCTAATGGTCCTAAATAACTTCCTACACCTATAAATACATCCTAATGCTAGACCTAAACCTAATTAAAATAGAATAGTTACCGTAGCCATGAAAATCAATGGAGCCGCCGCCAACTAAGAAAGAAGAAAAGCAAATTCAATTCTAATTCCCTCAACCCTAAAGCAAAGCAAAACTCTCTCTTTTCTTCTCTAAATTGTGAGTATGATGATCTTACCAAGATTATTATCATTTTAATTAGGTTGAGTTATGAATGGATTATGAGTAGATGATGTGAATTATCATATATGTTATTGTAAACCCCTTTTGCTATCATGTATATTGTAAATCCAATGTTATGTGATGATGATATCTTATATGTTGTAAATCATGCTATGATGATGTTATGTATGTTGAAAGTTTCTATGCTAAGTTGTGATGAATCATACATGTTAAAAAGGCCATGATGTTACCATCTATGCTAGTTAGTTCGTATTAATTAAATCATCATGTTTGGGTTATGTTGATCTATATGACAAGTCACATATGCAAGTTAGATTGATTAGAAAAGTTATGAACATATGCCAAGACATCTATTATGACATCTAGAATTATGCTATGACATATGTGATATCCTATGCTAGTTCACACCATCATTATGTTGCCTAAAAACCCCATATGCAAGTTTATGTATAGATTTGGGCTATGATCATATCATGAAATCGAGACATTTAACAAGTTGACGCCTTTTGATCCTTAACATATGTAGTTTGTGCAAGTTTCACCCTATTATGATTAGATTTATTTTAATTGTCTATATGTTGTGATAATTTATCTTTGTGCTAGGTGTTTGACTATACAAGTCTAGCCTATATTATGCGTTGAATAAGCGAACGTATAAACGTGGGGTAGGGGTAATATTAAGGATTTAATATTAAAAAGTTGGGGTGCAATTGATATGATTTTGCATGCCATAAGTGGATGGCTATAATTGAGTCAATTATGGACATCATTAAATGTTGACTTAATTAATAATTTGAATAGGGAATTATTAAAACTAGGGTAAAAGATTTTAAGTGTTAATCAATGCTTAGGACACGAGGTTGGACTCGTTTGTGACGTAAACCTGCCCGGACCCGCCCGGCAAATCCAGTGGTCACAAATGTCAGCCCAATGTGAGAGGTCCTAGGCCTAAACTAAGGCATAACAGTTGTAAAGACACGAGGTTAGACTCTTTTATGGTGTAAGACTGCCCGGACCCGCCCGGCAAATCCAGCTGCTATAAATGTCAGTCTAATGTGAGAGGTCTTTATGAGGTTATGGCCTGAATGAATTAAGAAATACTTAACCAGATAAACATGTAAAGTGGGACATGGGGGTTAAGTAGGTCCTTGGGTGGCACGAGGAATCTAGGGGGTGCCCTTAGTGGCATGTGAAATACGATTAGTAAGACTTAACCGAACACACATGTAAATGAACATTACTAAGAGGGTTAAGTGGGATATACTAGTGACAAGCTTAGGTGGGTAGCTTGTGGGGGCCCATTTCGACCAGTATCCCAAACGTATCTTTGTGGGCTTGACCCAAGTCGAGGATGGGACACGCATGTTGGGTTTGACTATAACAGACCAAAACGGGGAGCGGTGGCAACGCAAGTCCAACGGGTCTCATATGCGTGTGTGGACCCGGGCTGGTAGGTAAGACGTTGTTGCATCGTGTAGGTTAAGCCGTGCATTCTCAAGTTGTATCGGGTTGCCACATTAGGGGAGTGATACACCCCACTGTGGGGCCGGCACGGGTATCTACGAGTAGGGAGCCAATCGAAAGTGGGTAGTGGGGTACACCTAGTGGAGATAGGGGCAGACGGCGCCTATGTAGTCAGCTAGGGGTACGCAAGGCTATTTATAAAGTTTCTGTGCGAAGCAAGTGAGATCAAACAATAGGGTGACTGGTGTGGTGCAGTGTAGTAATGTGCGGTGCAGTGTAGTAATCATTCGTTAGTAATTAGGTGTGCCTTTACCGTTATCTTTAACGTTATCTTAAACGCTATCTTTATCTTCCTAAGAGTTCATAGACATTTACTTGTCTTCCAGCTTATGCCTTAGTCTAGTTATTTTGATAATAGTATTGTTAGAATTATCATACTCCCCAGACTTTATGTCTGACCCCCTCTATTTCTATCCTTTTTCCCCCTCCAAGTCCTCAGGTTGGGCCCAGCTCTAGTGGAGTTTGATTGAATTGCTTCATCTCTCTTTGGAAAGCTTGGACCGTTGAAGTAAAGTCCAGCTTGTTATCTTTTTGATGGCTATTTATGTAATGGGATTATGTATTTTGTTTTTATGAAGATGGATATTGTACTTGGTTATGATCTATGGTTTTATGATGTAACAAACATGTTTAATTTCCGCTGCAATAAAATGAAGTTTTAGATTTCCAAGTACTATTTACTATCTGTCTTGTTGTAATTTTTCTGTTCTATATTCACTTATAACCTCCATGGAAGTTAATGCATTCCCTTCGTGAGTGACATTAATGGACGTGGGGTGTTACAGAATGTAATGACCCGGATTTTTGGTCTGTTATTTTTAAATATTTAATATTTGTTTTAAATATTTAGTTGGTAATATAATTTTTTTATATATTGAGTTATCAATTTAATAATCGAATATAATTTAATTTAGAATATATCGAATTATTGGAATTCGAAATATTATTGAAATCAAAGTTTAAAAAACTGAATCAAAATGATTCAGATGATAAGTAGGAATTTTATTTGATATATAAGACAATAAATAATAATTTATTATCAAAGAATTTGTGGTTTTCGAATTTAAATTATACTATATTAATTTAATATGGTATATGTGTTGAAATTAAATTTCAGAATATATACAGTTCAGTTCAGAAGAGCGTTATAACATTTAAATGACAGCGGTTACGTTAAAATAGCGGTTCGTGTGTGGACCCTGTGATATTGTAATGGATAAGATCGAAATCAAATCGAAAATCAAATCGATATCTATTTAAAAAGAAACAAAAATCTCTTTAAATCTAATCGAATTAAAAACAAATCAAATCAGTATCTATTTAAAAAGAAACAAAATCTTTTAAAACTCAAATCACATTGACCCTTGCGCAGACCAATTCCTTAAGGGTGAAGAATTTCATTTTCTATATAAAACCGCGATCCCCCTCTGTTTCTCTTTAGAAATTTAACAGAAAGCTTCCTTTAAATTCCTATGAAAATCGAATGCTTCAGAAATGCCCTTCCTCCCATTTTCACAAATTAAATTGCTCCACAAAATAATCGATTCTCACTTCATCCATCACCAATGGAACCACCTGGTAGCTACATCTTCCTGCGACGCTCAGTAGAAAGGTTCGATTTCAAACTAGCAGTAGTTAGGGCATTCGATTTTGGGGATCAAACTTTTGTTCGATCTATGTTTTAGCATCATCGCGTGATGATTTTTATCGAGGTTTTCATCATGATAAAAATCGCGATGTAAGGGATTCAAAGGGAGATTGGAGGTTGATGTTGGTTCCTATGTCGATGTCGATGCAGGAGAACGGAGTTGTTTCCAAGGAGCAACCAAGCTTGAGTTTTGTGATGATCGACACAATCAGGTGTCGCGAGTTCACTGTATACGCGAACTTCAGGGCTCAGTCGCGATTCTTGAGAGAGTTCAACAGCGAAAAAATGGTAAGTTCGATCTGTAATTTTGGTGATGAAGGGTGATTAGCGACAGTGAACAGTTGGGATTTTGCGATGGAATTTTGGGTAAGAGGATATTTCACTTTTGTTGTGGGAAGGGGTGGTGTTCACTATGTTGGAACGTGGATTTTCAGTGAGGAAAAGAGGAAGTTTTGAACGTTGTATTGATGAGTGAGTGCCATGACTGTTCGAGTTTAGCTAGTGAGCAAGATCAGATGGATTAAAATGGAAGAAGAAGCTTAGTTGTGTAATCGGGAAGAAGTTATACCAGTTTAGGAAGAATTAAAAACATGGATTAAGGTACTTTTTTGATTTTCGATTTTTATCTTATATGGAAAATTATCTATGTAATTAGTAATTTATTTAAGAAAAATTATTTAGTGAATATTAAAATAAATAGTTAATGTGGTAATTTATAAATGTATAGGAATTAGTTTATATTTTCATTAACTAATTAAAGTAAATTAGTTTATATTTTCATTTACTGATTAAAGTAAAATGGTACAAACCTATAGAGTAATTAGTAAAGAAATAAAGTCTATAAACTAATCAGTTAAGATTTAAATAGGAATTTAGTTAAAACATGAGTAATTAATTTAAATTAAATTAAGTATCATTCGATAAACTAAGATTTATTTTTTTGTATTACCTTGGAAAACAGATGTATGGAGAAATCGCTGTGAAATTTATAAAATATGCTTCGGTGGGTGCTCAGCGCAAAGGAAAATCACGGTGAGTAAATCTCACTCAGATTTTATTTAGAATTTATTTTATTTTAAAAATAAATTGTTTGTTGGTTGTTTGCATGCATTGAAATATATTTGTTGCTATTTAAAATATATTAGTTATTTAGGCTTGGTGTTTTGTGGCTATTATATATATATACATATATGTATATATATATATTGGTGGTTTGGATTCCCGCAGTATCATTAGCAGGTGCCCGCGGTACCATTAGCGGATGATTACCCTATACGCCCCACGCTATGATAGTGGATGACCTTCTATACCGCGATATCCTGCCACGAAGCAGGATGGGTATTATTTAGGTTGATTAACGTTTGTGGATGCAGGAAAACAGGTTAAAGGGATCCAACTAGATTCCTCAAAAATATTATTGTTTGTTTGTTTCACATATATTGTCATATATGATGTGTTAGAAAAAACTGTGAATGATAATTGAGTGTTTTGAGTGTGTTTAAAAATCACTGGGCCTGAAGATATGTAAAAATATCTTGAAAAGGGAATTTGAGATTTAAAAGAGGGAATCTATTTTTAAAAATAGAATTTGAATTTTGAATGGGCTATAAAAAAATATTAACTTGTTTTGAATATAAAACAAGTATTGGAATTTATAAACGTTGTTTATAAATCGATAATGTGGGATTTGAAATGAATTTATAAACGTGGTTTATAAATTAATAATGCGGAGAAGTGAAATGAATTTATAAACAGTGTTTATAAATAAAGTGGAAAATTTATCATTGGATAATTTGAATATTTAAATTCAAATGTGAATTTAAAAATAGAAATGTGGAAATCATTTTAAAGAAATAAACGATGGAATTTATTCTGATGTTCAGAATATAAATTGAACTAAAATAAATCTGTAAGGATTTATGATTTGAATTCGATTAATTCGAATTTATTTAAATAGAAGTCAAATTGAATATTGAAATAAATTGGGTGTTATATATATATAAGTTGTTATAAATAAAAATTTCCAAAATAAGATTTTTGTTTTAAAAAAATTTCGAAATAGACTTGTTTATATATAAAACAAGGAAGTTGGATTTATAAACGATATTTATAAATCTAGTGAAATAAATTATCGTTGGATAAATCTAGAGTTTCCAAATAGAATTTGAAAATATCAAATTCAAATAGAATTTGAAAATAGAATTTGAAATATATAATTTAAAAAAAGAATCTGAAAATACAATTAAAAATAGAAAGTAGAAACCATTTCGAAATGGGAACGACGAAATATATTTCGGAATGTGGATTTTTAAACAGAATATAAATAAAACAAAAGGATTTATAATTTGAAAAAGGAACTGGAATTTAATATAGAAGATTGAAGCATAAATAAAATAAATTTATTTTCGAGTTAGGAAAAATCGACAATTTTAGAAAATCGGAAATATTCCGTTGAATTGGGAAAATTGGTTTGATGTATATTAAAAATATCAGAATGGAGTTGAATTTATATATATAAACGAAATTTAAAACTTTTATATATTAAATATAATTAAAACGAACTCGCCGCAGCGCTGCAGTTCGTAAATTGGAGATTCGAACTTCAGTTGAGTATATGGAACTCAATTTAAGTCGGAATTCTTTGAAACAAGAATCGTCAGGACCGATTTGATAATAATTTTCTAATAGAAGAGAAAAATATGGATTTCGTCTTATAGATTTTGAGTTATGTCAAAATCAACTTTTCAGAAAAAAAGCGCCCGAACCATTATAAAGCCATATTGGTTTATTGGAATAAATAAAGGGATTTTGAGTAAATAAAATATGGATTTTCATTAGAAAAATGCAGACTTGAGTTATGAAAATATATCTGAACTCAAGTGAAGTAGTGGATTGATTTTTGAAAACAAAAATCAGATTTTTAATTATTAAATAGAATCAACTAATTTGAATAAAAATTAGTTAATGAAATTTTGAATCAAAATTGGACTTTGAATAAGTGAACTGGATTTGTAAATTCATATCTGGAATCGAATATTGAAATTTGAGTTGAAAATGACATTTGATTGTTTTATAAACAAATTAATTTACATTTGAACGTGATATGTTCAAATAAGAAGTGAGATAGGCAAAAGAGTTAATTAAAGAATAAATCAGCGAATCGAGTTTAAAATGACTGGATTAAGTTGTAATAAATTGGGAATGGATAGATATGTGTTAGACAGGTATGGAATGAAGTATATGAAGTATATAAAGAGATATATATTGAAATGCCCGACAAAAAGGTACATGTTTAAATTCCATATGAGGTTTTATGTGCCGAATCGGCAAGCCACTTGGCTTTTTGTTTTTGTTTTTGAATGGAGAGGGCCTGTGTGGCGGTTTATGGATTTTCCCGATGCTCCTGGTACAAAGGGGGTTATGGCGAATTTTTCCGGAAATTTAAGGAGTTTTTTTAAGAAAATTTGATAATTAGAAATCTATATATCGATATATATAGAATTCGACAAGGAAACGAAATTAAAATAGAATATTGTAAACAAAAAGGAAATCTATAAATTAGAATTGTTAAAAATAGAAAGTGAACCATATAAATGTTTTTAAAATGAATAACAGGTTTTTATGATGTTGATTATTCGAGGTAAGTGGTCTTGTCCGTTTTGAAGTTAAGGATATTTTCAGTCAAGTTCTGAGAGGTAGTCATACCCCAACTTGATTGATTTTATTTTTAACCGATAAATAGCCAAATTCAGTCTCGAAGATCAGTGTTTGAATAAGAGTTAGTTGAGTACAGTAATTTGGGTTGTTTGTAACGATGTTTTATATAACAGTCGATTTAACCCAAGTGGTGGAATTTTAGAAATATAAAGTAAATATTTCCTGAGTATAATTGAGTCGGGAAAGAGATAGGTGATTGAAATGTTTTTTTTTTCAATTGCAAATAGATTATTTTTCTAAGTACAGAAAATAAAAGAAGGCGATATACGGAAATGTTTTCCAAATAGCGAAAAGGCCAAGATGATAATTGAAAATATTTGTTTAACAAATATTGATAAGGAAATGGAAAGGGTGATTTAATTAATGGAATATTAATTAACGGGCCCAGTGATGGTTTGATGTTATAGATGAATGATTGTTTGTTTTTCTTCGATAGTTAAATAACCGACTATTGAAATATTTGCCAATATTGTTGTCAATATGGAGAGACCAGTTGGATTATTATCCGTGAACCACTCCGTATTGGCTGTAGCGTTGCAAATCAGATTATATGAAGATAATCGAAGACGGAGTAAAGGGCAAGGACTTTTTCTATTAATAGAAATTGTGCCTTCGGTTTTGTTCAGTCCCAGAACGAACGTATATGGACGAGTGTCTGACAGAGTATTTCCAATGATCATATATGTTGATATGTATAGATATATATATGGTGGCGAAGGATTTATTCTCTTAGCATAATATCCAAAATATATTTGTGCAAATCAATTAGTGATTAACGGATCTGACAATGTGGCATTCAAAGTGATTGTGCTATCAATGAAATATAAGTAATCGTAGCCTCAGGCCTCAACAACCGGGAAATGACAAAAATCGGGCAGGCAACATGGCTATGTGGGTCGCTCCCATTAGGGTTTATAATCACCTATCTAGAGAAATTCCTTTTACTTCTTTGATCTATCGATGTTGCCCCTTTTCAGGAAATGGTTGCAGATCCCAACCGTTGGTGATATACATTCGATACACTCGAGCGAAATGAGTGGTCGGTCATGTGTAGGCCGGGTTGCAAGATGTTCTTGTTCAACCCAGTGTATTCCTCTCTAGAGATACACTATCCGAAGGTGGTTCCATACCTTGTCATGGTCGGAATCCAATCTCCAACAAGCGCCCTGCGGTTTTTGATTTTATATTATATATAGAGCGTGAGATGCAAGCGTTCCGCTAGATTGTTATTTATCTGATTTAGACACTATTATAATATCACTGGATTTTCGTATCAAAGTGTTTTTGGGTTATAATAAGATAAAAACCGTCCATGTTTATGTGTGGGCTGGTTTTACAATTATCCTTTCTTTCGAAAGGATTTTGAAAGTTAAATAAATGGTTGGAGTTTACTCACACCAGTCCCATGACTATCCCAGAGTTTACTTTATTTGTTCTCCCTAAACTCTTGGGTTCCCAAATTTGTACGGGCAGTCAAGTAGTCGAGATTTTTCAGATTCACTTGGAAGAGCTGGAAGCATGAGGCTTCACCAGTTAGCTATAGACTATCGTATGTCCGCTGTGTACTATGTTGTATCCGGAAACAGGTGTTTATAACTGTTCCAGGAATAACTGTTGTGCTCTATGATGGTATGTATATAAAGTTATTGATTTGTATTTCAAAGGTTATGTTATTTAATATATTTTATTCGTTCTGCTGTGAGATTTGTCTTCTTTATTTTCTTCTCTTCTAACATTTCTTTCTTTCTATTTTTCATCCTCTTACTTCTTTCTAATAATGATTTGTATTTCTATGCAATTTGGGTTGGACGTGTGGTGTTATTAATCGACTCAGATAGTACGGATTTGCGGGCCGTTACAAATACTTCAAAAGGTATTTATATACTTATCCCTTCGGTATGTAATAACCCAGAAATCTGAGCCAATTTAAAATTTTATTTTGGTAATTTTAGCGAATTTTGAATAATTAAAATGATTATTTTAAATAATAGCGATGAGAAATTTATTTTGAATAGAATTAGAACGTTTATATTTATATAGATCGTCGTTAGAATATAAATATTTTATTTTGATTATATAACGAGCCTGAAATGGCGCGGTAGTTTGAAAATTCGATTTTAAAGTTCAAATGAATGTACAAGATTCAAAATAAATCAGATTTTAGCGAAACCAAAAATAATAGAATCTATTTGAAAATATCTTTCCAACGAATCCGAAAAATCGAAAAATCGAAATTTCATAGCGGAAATCAAAAGTTACGTCCAGTTGAAAATTCGGAATAGTCGCTATGGAATTCTGGCCCTTAAAAATGGAAATTTTGCAAACGACCTCGGTTTTCAACGAAACTAGTTTTGTTGGATCCGTGATGTCAAGTTATTGCTAAGTTTCAAAATTCGTAATTTTCTGAATCAATATGTGAGCGTGGCAAAGGAAAACGCGTTTGACCAGTTTAAGTTGATTTTAATCGACTGGAAAATGGCCATTTTTCAAACGGTCTCAAAATTCGATGAAATTAGTTTTTTAGGACCGTATCGTCAATACGAAGCTAGAAAATATTTTTTGGGAATTTTTAGAGTCCATATGTGGCCCCGGTAAATTGAAATGTGCGTTCAAATTCAATATATAGTTATATTTTGATTTTGACGAAAACTGATCGAAATGATCGAATTAGCTTACGATACATATCCCATTGGGTTCAGAATGAGGGTAATTAGCTGGGGACGACAGTCGGTGGGTTTGATTTCGAGTTAGAAATAAAAAGTTGCTTTATGGGAATTTAAATTAATAATATAATTAAATATATATTTTTACATAAAGGCCCCCCCTTTTTTGTTTTCCTCCTAACCGTTCATTTCAGTTCGAATTAGGGCAGAATAAAAAAAAAAAAAAGAGAACTAAAGGAGGAGGGGGGTGGAGCGGTGCTCCATCGCCATCGCCACCAGGTGGGGCGTCACGCCGCAGCCATTCCCCCCGCTTGAACCCCCTTCCTCTCCTTCTTCTTCTCCAACGCACGAAGACCCCCCCCCCCTCTCTCGATTCGATCAGCGCGCTCGCCCCCCTGCTACCCATCGCCTCCGGCGAGACCCCCCCTCCATCGATCACCCCTCCGCCCTCCCCTCCTTGTAATAAACCCCAAACCGCAAATCCATTCGCCGTAGCCCACCTCCGGCGAACCGCTGGTACGCCCCTCGCCTCGTCCGACACCGGCGTCGTCCCCTTGCCATCCCAGACCGACGGTGGACCTCTCCATTCGCTGAAAATAGTAAGTTTTTACTTATTTATTTTATTTTATATAATTACTTTTTCTTTTTATTCATTTTATATATAAAAAGCTAGGAAAAAATTTCAGTTTTGTTATAAAAATAGCAAAGAATTTTTATTAGACAAAGATCAGGTTTTTAATAATATGAAGGTTGGATTTTTATATATGTTATAACATAAGAGAAATCAGATTTTATATAGTAAAGATTAGAGATTTTATATAGAAAAGATTAGAGATCTTTAAACTAGAAAAGAATAGATTTTTAACATTAGAAAGAAAATATTTTTATATCATAGGAAGACTAAAAATATGATCTTTATATTATATGAATAATAAAAATATGATTTTTATATTATATAGATAATAAAAATTCGATCTTTATATCATAGGAAGAATAAAAATATGATTTTTATTCATTGTGGAGTAATAAAAATATAATTTTTATTATATTACTAGCAAGATAAAAATAGAATTTTTATCTATATAGTAGCGGTATAAAAATGTGATTTTTATCCATATAGAGCGAATAAAAAATGTGATTTTTATATAAATAGCAACAATATAAAAATGTGATTTTTATATATGTAGTGGCTACGGACAACGAAAGTGCAAAAGGCGAGAACGACGAAGACTTCTACATATGAAGAGTCGTGGCGGTTGGTTTAGCTTGTCGGTGAGAAATCCTCACTTTTATTTTTAATTTCTAGTTGAAATATATACTAGGATGCAGATGGTGCTTAGCAGCACCCGACACCCATCGTCCACAGACCATGGATGACTTGTTTGTTTGATTGTTGTGTAGTGAAATTTGATTGTGTGATGGTGAATGAAATAGAATATTTTATAGTGGAAAATATTTTATAGTTAAAAATATAATTTTTAACGTGTATATAAAATAAATATTTATAAACAAATCAGACGATTTGTTTATATACACTGATTTGACTGATATTGACTGGGACGATAAATCTTACACATCGCCCAACCGCACAAATAAAATCTGTGTTTGATTAATTGAAACCCCACACGGGTATTGGGATGATATATGACATACACTAATCCCAATAATTAGTTGTATGTCGATCGATTGATTGACATGCTGTTATAAGCGTTAAATATTTATATTTAATGCTTATGCAGTTGTGTGGTGCACTCTGGATGATGGTTGATTATTTATCGTTGCTATTATATACATGTGTTGTAGAAAATCCATATAAATAACATTATATGGTAATTGATTGGGCCTCATTCCAATATAGAAAATATATTCATGTGTTGAATAGAAAATAGAAAATAAATTCATGTGTTGAATTGAAAAATATTCATGTGTTGAATAGAATAAACATTCATGTGTTGAATAAAAGCCGTGTTGATTAGATTGACGCCATTTTGACGTGAACGATATTTATATCGATTTTATTCATTTTTCAATGAATATTGAAAGTGATTTCAAAATTCGAATTAAATTGAAATGAATTGAAATTCGAATTGAATTGAAATGAATTGAAATTCGAATTAAATTGAAATGAATTGAAATTCAAATTAAATTGAAATTCGAATTAAATTGAAATGAATTGAAATTCAAATTAAATTGAAATGAATTGAAATTTGAATTAAATTGAAATGAATTGAAGTTCGAATTAAATTGAAATGAATTGAGATTCGAATTAAATTGAAATGAATTGAAGTTCGAATTAAATTGAAATGAATTAAAATTCGAATTAAATTGAAATGAATTGAAATTCAAATTAAATTGAAATGAATTGAAGTTCGAATTAGATTGAAATGAATTGAAATTCGAATTATATTGAAATTGTACTGAAATCGATTTGAAATGAAATTAAAACGAATTTATATTGAAAAAAATCAATTTTAATTTGAATTTGAAAAGGAAGTTGAAATCGTTTTGAAAACGAATTTAGAATGATTTATATAATACGTTTTAAAAGGAAAATCGACAAAATATAATATATATATATATATATTATACATATATATATAATGGCCTGAATAGAACGCGCCGCGCCGCGGCAGTTCGTGAATTTCGACCATTGACTTCGAATGGACATTGCGGGAGATCCGACCGTCGGATTCTCTTAAAACCAGAATCGTTGGGTTCGTATCGAAAAGAGCTTTCTAACGAATATTAGAGATTTTAAATCTAACGGTTGGATTTGGAATTATGTCCAAATCAAATTTGGAAAAGGTCGCTGTAAGTGCAGTTCGATGGTCGTTGATGGAAATCAACTGTATAGGCCTTGATAAAATTATTAAAAATAGTAATAATTTGTGTAAAATCATAAGAAATGATTTGTGAAGAATTAGGATGAAAAACTCCAAATTTGAGAAGATAAAAATAGATTTTTATTGAAATGAACTAGTTTTGAACTAGAATAATAATTTATTCATTTTTAAATAAATAAATTGAATTTTAAAGGGTTTTAAAAGTAACCAGAATTTCCAATAATTGAATTGGAATGGATTTGAATCGAAATTGTCTTTGGAATATTTTGATGTTGGATTTCGTGATTATACAGATATTGTTATGGAAATTTGAAAGATATATTTATATCGTTATTTCCAATAAGATATTTGTTGGTCGTAGAATTTGATATTGAATATAAGCCGATATATTTTCTATTCAGAGCCTTGTATTTAATATCAAATGTGATTTGGTTTGTCATGGATGGTGTCTTCATTAACACTGTTCTTAAACCCAGTTGAGAAAAAGATTAAATCTTTTTAATTTGGATTTAATGAAGTGTACCAATTAAATGGTATTTAATTGGAATTGAATTTGAATTGATTTTTGGGTTTATCGTGAACGGTATTTTAAATAACACTTGTTCTTTAACCCGACAATTAATGGAATGTGATTATGGGTTTATAGTGAACAGTGTTTTAAATGGCATTGGTTCTTTAACCCAGTTAAAGACAGGAGGTGATTTCCCAAGTTAAATAATCATAGAATTTGATTTTTGGGAAGATTAAAACTAAGTGTAGTTTTAATGAATCTTTAATTAGATTGAAATAATCGAGAATGGAGTAACACCAGTTTTGCTCCAAGCGATAGGTAAATCTTTAATTAGATTTGAACGTGAAATGGTAATTGAATTTACCGATAATACCGTGGTGTTAGATATGAAGTATGACCAGTTTTACTTCATGGGAAGAATAGGTTGGGATTGGAAAATAAAATAAATGATTACTTCGGTGTGGTTCGCTAATCCCGACTAGTTTGAATTGATATTCAAAAGAAGATTAAATAATAAATTTAAAGAATTTATCTTTGATAAAATTAATGGGAACCTTTCCCAAAGTATAAGAATATTTGAATAAAAGAATATTCTGAATTGGAATGAGGCGTATGTTGTGTTTGTGTAACACTGGTTTATTATACACGCGAGTTATTCAGGAAGACCGGGTTTATCCCATTCTGAATAGCTGATTCGACGTGGTGTCGAGGATGAAGAAGGTGGTCGAAGACTGGAGGTCTTCACGTTGTTTGGGTGATTACTGATGATATTGATTGGGCCGTACACCCAAGAGGAGGGAATTAGTTAGTGATCGTCCAGACGTACTTGGAGATCGATGGATATGCGGGGTACTAGGTGCCTCCGGTTTCGTTCAGACCCAGAACGAAATTGTAAATGGACTGTGTGTCTGACATTGGATTTTATTCTATGTGATTGATTTGTATTAAATATATATCTGTTTGGCGGTGGAGAATTTATTCTCTTGCTTAACGCCCTTCTCTGAGACGTACGAGCTCCGGGGTTATATATTGATGGATATCAAACGCATGGAGTGAATTGCCTGTGTGGCATGCCTAAGTGGCAATATGATCAAGGCTTCTTTTGAAAAGTAGAGTCTTGTGGTTGATGATCAAAGCACGGCCTGTGTGGCATAGCTTTGTGTAGTGTTGATTCGTGAGCCTCACACCTCGGTTGTGAACCAGAAATGGGAGAGGACATCAAGGAGGGCATGCGTTTCCTTCTACTAAAAGTGGCGTTAGTGGTTTTACACGCCCTGACGAGTTTGACTTATGTGGTTGTTGCTGTTGTGAGGCGCCTCAGATATATCGGTGACTGTGTGGAGCCGATGGAGTCATTTGGCTCATTTACGCCCCCAAAGGGTGGGGAAAAGCAGTGTTCAAGCATTTTAATCCACATCGGTGGACCGACCCTGACGATCCAAGGGCTTGACTGAGTACTTGTCCTCAGGCTCGGGCTAGAGAGTCTCGAATCGATAGAGGACTATCTTTTCCCTCAGTTCACAGATGGAAATCCAACTTCCAATACGTGACTTTGCGGTTTTGATTGTATAACCTATATATGGCGACATAGTGGTATGGGGCACTTATGCCGTCTATGATTGATACTTATTATTTGAAGTTGTTTTATACACTATACACTTATAGTAATAATAAAAAATGAAATTTCACGTACCAAGCATTCTTGGCTATTATAAGGTAAAAACCCAATCCTCCGCCTTGCGTTGCATTGTGTGATGGGACCTGGGTCTTATAATATCTTCATTGTTCTTTATTTAGTATTGTGCAGTTGTTCTATGCACTGGTATTCTTGGGAGAAAACCCGTTCCGTGTTATACGGCGTGGTCCCTTGATTTACCTAACTTTAAAATAAAGATTAATAACTGTTTTAGTTCTCACACTAGTCACATGACTGACCTGGAGTTTATTGTTTTAACCTAAACTCTAGGTGCCCTTATTTTGACGGGCAGCTAGTAGTTTTGGTTTTGCAGATTTATATTCACATGAACCTGGTTTACAGCTGGAACGATACTCGAAAAGCTCTGTATCCGTGTATTACTTTCAGTTTTGTTTTGTATTATTTTTCCACTGCTATGTAATTTATTGTAATCTATGATAATTTATGATGTGTAATATTTATTTATACTCTGTGTATTCTTGTATTCTGATGGAATTGTAGTAATTAACAATGAAATGTTCTTCCGTTTGCATTCTTTTGTGTGTTGTTCTCAAAGTATCCGCTCTTTCCTTCACGGGGAAGTTACGGGTCTTCACACGGTATAAGTATATCCATAATTCATTCCTAAGATTTCTTTTCTTTAAAATATAATTAAAGAGGTTAAAACCATATTTTATTAAGAACCTCTTCTCTTTTATACGTTAAAACATCTCATTCAATATCTTTATCCTGCAAGATCCCTATACTTATTTCAATCTTTAAATCTGTTATTACAGATCTAAGTATATCCAAAATTATTAAGCCGTATACTACAATTTAACTTTATTCTAGGGTTTAAAACAAATGTTGCTAAAACACTATTTACAACAAACCAAAAACAATTCGCTTTATAATTATCTTTAAACATTCTTTTAAAGATTCTATTTATTAAGTTCGATAATATTATTCAAGAGGGTTAAAGGCGAATGAAATTAACACATTGTAACAACAAACCTAAAACTAGTTAACTAATTCTTATCTTTAAAGTATTCGTTTAAAGATTTAAGTTATAATCTCATTAAGTTCTGTAGTCAAATAATTGACAATCTTGTTGAAAACGATTGCTTATGGAAATCAAGATTCATATACTTAACTCGTTTCTGACATTATCAACTTAACTATTCCTCATTTAAGAGTGGAGCTAGGTAAGTTAAAGAACTAGTTTCATATCACTTCTTTCCTAGACACCCCATTCTTGAATCTCACAAATAGATAAGCCTACTCATCGGCTTACTAGAGTGATGCATTTTTGATTACTTTTCAATTAAGTAATTAGACAAGATATGGTTTAGATAAAGATATTTTGAAGAAGATATTTTATACTTTAAAATATTGTAATAAGAATTTAGAAGTGGTTTTAAAAAGATGATACGATTTACATAAGCTTAAAGTGCCTTTACAAAAGTCTGAAATCTAAAATTAAAGTTAAACAAGCAGTTTCATATTAGCACGGTTTTGGTCAATTTGGATAGGTTACTTAGCATTTTACTATTCAATAACTTCAAGGGAGTAAACATACAAGTAATAAAAGAACAATATGATAAGAAATCACTAGAAATGTTGTTACAAAGTTCCATACGAAGTGCTGAAAACACAACAATTCCAAATTGCATCTATAGCTACTATCTCTATAAGTGCACTTTCAAGTTCAAGTCCACAACAAGTCAATTCCCCATTATTCCTTATGTTCTTTGTTTCAATTCCCTTCTACTTATCATACAAGTCAATTCAAGCCTAATTCCAAGTCCATTCAAACCCATTAACATGGATCACATGTGTCACTTACTTTTAAAGTAAGAATCAGGTTAATGTTTTCAATATTAGTTGCCAACATTCAAGTAACTTTAATCATAGATAAACATAAGCAAATGAGTTGTATATTTCTATGTAATGCAGTGAGTTAACTCACCTTTAAGAAAACAACAACCAAGATTCAAGATCCAAAGCCTAGATCCAAGTAAGCAACCTCTTTCCTTTCCTTGCTTTTCCCTCCTTCTCTCTTGAATATAGCTCACGGCCTCAACATATTACTCCCTTTTCTCCACCTTACTTAAATTTCTTTGATGCTACACCCTGTTCTAAAGGTGTTGTAAGGCCTTTGGAAAAGTTTGGTTGAGTTTGGAGTTCATTTAAGTATAGTTTGAGAAAGTAATTAAAGAAGAGGAAGAAGAAGAGAAGCCATTAAAAAGATTCATTTAAGCTTAGGAATTTTATGAAATTCCTAAAGGTGTTACCTCCGTATATAAGTTTAGGAAATGTGAATGGGAGAAGGCCAAAACGCCCATAAAATCCTAATGCATTAGTGAGAGATGGGATGGTGTGTAAGGTGAAGCGAGAGGTACGTAAGGTATTATGAGTGGTGTGTAAGATGATGGTAAGTTTGCTTTTTCAAAGCTTAAGGATTAAGCATTCCTTTATATACATATAAGGATCATATATATATATATATATACACACACACACACTTATAAGATATTTTAAACTTCTTTTATGTGACTAATTATGAATTTTCTTATACTTGTATATTTATGTGCCTAACAACATTACATCGATTTGAAATAGCTTCCATTCAACTATAGGTTGCAAATCAAAAAGTCAAACCTCGATCAAATTTTTAATTCTTTATCGAGTTATTTATTTAAGTAATAAAAGCTTGAAAATAAATTAATTATCTTATTTGTAACGACCTGGATTTTTGACCGTTCAAATTGACAATAAACCACACACGTCGACCCAAACAAATCACAAATATAGGTAGTTATTGGGAAAGAAGAACAAAGAAGAAAGAAGAGAAAAACCAATCACAGAATCTCACAGCGGAAGGACAACATATAATAAACAAATAGCAGTTTAAAAGCAGTTGAAGAGTATACATTGGGTATAACATTCAATGATTATCAGAGTTACATATACATACAGATGTACATAATAAGAAGTGGAAATAAATGCAGCGGAAATACATATAATATATATACACCAAATACTCGTCTTCATCTCCAAGCTATTGAAATCTTCGCTAACTGCAACATCTGCTGACCCGAGCGTATTGCATAAAAAGAAACACAACAAACACTCGGATCAGCACTAAATCATTCTCATATTAGTCAAATTAAAATACAAAACAAATTTGAGTGTCATGGGTGCAGTAACTCAAGAGATGTTACTGGATTTTTCCACCTCTCGAGGATCCATTAAACTAATATATACATAGTATAATATGCTATTATGATAGTGTCTATCCAGTAAAGTAAATATCATAAAAATAACGTAAGCGGGGTTACCAAATTAACCTTACGCTGTTTACAGGCATCAACAATCTATACAGCACTGTAAATTCACCGTACTGGTGTTATCAGAGAGCACTCAATAGAATGAAATGCTAAATCAAAATCGTATGGGGCTCGATATGGATAAATATGACAAGGCACTCGAGGCAATGCCCAGGGTAGGAATCTACCAATTGCACTCCCGGACCGGTGGTAATGCATAGCAGCCACAAACGCCCACCTCGGAACACACTCCCATAATCAAAATGGGCCCAAATCATCATCATCATAATCATAGTCATAGAAATAGTATCGAAGAAGTGTGCCCGATCGAAGGTGCTACCTCAATTAGTCACGGTATAGCTCCTGTTTTAGTCATTTCAAATCTGACCCGAAGGTCAGGGCTATTTCGTCATCGTTCATCTTCTTCAATACAATAATAGCCTCCAAGTCATCATATTTCATTCTGGATATGTCATAACGTATATAGTTGTTAAAGTGGTATCGACACTGGCAGAGAGTATGCCACTTGTCGACTCTGGCCTCTTTAACAACCAACGTTTACATTTTCCACATCCGTTGGTTCTTTTACTTTCGACAAAGGTTCACTTTCATATCACAATATCATATTTTGTTCGAACCAACTTTATATTCAATAGAATATAATTTCATAACAAATACCATAATCATTCCCAAACCGATTATATTCTAAAGTAGAATATATTTCCCATATCCATATAGTATAATTCTATAATACTTCAAAATCGATCTATATTCGAGTAGAATATATTTCATATCAAAACCATAATTATTTCGAAATCGATTTATGGTCGGAAATCCATTCACATTCAAATAGAATATATATTTTTACTTCAACTCATTTCAATCTCTTAGGAGATATATTTATATTCAAGTAGAATATAATTCACATTTCCATATTAAAAGTGGTTTAGGAATCGATTCATATTCAAAGAGGATATAACTTTATCTCACTCCATTTCGACCATGGTTTAAATCCAGTACTTTCCATTCGGAAGAAATTTGCAATCATTTACTATAATTTGAAAATAGAAGCTTATGATTAAACTCTTTATATAACATGTATGTATAGAAAAAAATGATGGTTAAGAAAAAATAAGATAAATTAGCTCACTATGTGTATATATAAAATAAAAGTTTTGCAAATTAGTTAAAAAAAATAAAATATAAGAAAAATTTAGTTATAACAAATAGTCTATATGTAAAGGTTAATAATAAATTTAAGGAAAACAATAACTTCTTTGAAGCTAAACATTGTAAGTATATATATAATAAAATTCTTTAATCAAAGTTTGTTTCTTTCTTCCGAACTTCAAATACTTGAACCCATACTCCAGTCTCGATGGAGTAACATAGTTCAATATCTTGTTTCAAATGCCATTCAAACAAATCTTTAAATTTAGGGAAATTCAAACAATATTCATTTTAGTTTAAAACAAACCCAAGTATTCTCGTTCCTCTTTTCCCCAAATTGCATTCTGTTGAGTTTATTATTCAAATCCAAACCCTTAATTTGAAAATTACAAATTATATTCAAATCCTACTTTAAGAATTCCCACTTCCTTTGGGAAAAATTCTTAACCATTTCAAATAACATTCGCGGTCCAGAACTTTCATAGAAAATCGAGTATCGGCTCATTTTCTTTAAATGAAATTTCTATTAGATAAAATCACCAATTATTTGAAAATCATTTAACCAACCGATGTCTTATAAAATTTTCTATCCTATGGCCAAGTGATATATCATTTCAATCAGATAAAATTTTCTATCCTATGGATCTATCATTTCAATCCAAATTAGGGTCACAGAGATTTATCATTTCACTCTGTATTCTTAATTTATTTCTATCGATACATCCCGGGTTTATTCGATGCCTGTAACATCTAAGGTGAAAATTGGATTAATCGTCAACCATAAGCACACAATATTCATATACTGAATAAAGGGACATTTCCAGCAGTATTCGTTTAGTAATTCAAATCAACCAAGGCATCCATCACACAACATTTTATTCCATGGTAAATGTTAAATCATTCCACTAATTTCAAGTGTCGAGATTTTCTAACTAGAAATTTAAATTAAATTTAAACAACTAATTATCGATTTTCATTGCATGTTACACATTTGCATGTCAAAATTAAGCAATCATTCACCAATCAAACACAACCATGTAACCAAACTTATTTCACAATTTAATTTGATAAATATGGGAAAAATTTAGTTATTCGTGAGTGAAGAATCACTCACCTTTGAGTCATTAGTGGATCGGACGTCCAACCAAAGCCCAAAATTTCATAGTCTCCAAACTCAGTAAAATTGGTTTTAGAATGTCCGCAATTTCACCACGATCGCAGCACAACGAACTGCATCCAAATCCGAGTTCATATGTAAAAGATATTAGCGTTAGAATATACGATATATATATATATATATATAATTAAATAAATTTAAATAATTAATTATCCTATACCTCAAAGACACGTCAGCACCCCTTACCTCTCATTTCCCGCTTGTGGTTCCTCTATGCTCCAGTATCAACGCGGAAAACAACCCATCACCACCGAAATTTGACCAACGATTTCGCCCTCCTCTTAACCGAGCTAGGACCTCCGATCATCGGCGCACTGACCGGCTCTCCCAGCCGCATCAACCACGCCGGAACCACCACCTCCGGTGGTTCCCTCCGCCACCGCCGAGACAAATAACGACAGCTATTTTCAAGCTTCAACTGAGAAGTTCCAGCAACTCACACCACTATGCAACCTCCTACCACCACCACTAGACTCGTGTGAGTCTCCTCTTCGATACCCAGAAAACCGATTCTTCAATTAACACTCAAATCAAAACGCCCAAATTCGGTTCTAGGGTTCCGAATTTCAGAACTTTGACCAAGATTTTCCGACCAAACAACGTACTGTATGCGACAACAAACTATATATCTGAGTTCTACTAGTTAAGAGCTTCGATTTGATATGCAATTTGATAGGTTTTGGTTAAGATTTGTATTTAAATTTGTATTTTATATGAACTAGGGTTATAGAAAATTACTTCTTCCATTAGAGCAAAAAGAAACAGGCAGAGGAAATTATACGTATGGTGAGAATGAAATGATGAAGGGTAAAAGGATTATATATATATACACACACACACACACACACACATATGTATGAGGCCCAATATTAGAAACAACTAATTATCATATTACACTAACTTCTTTCATAATTTCTCTCGTACGAACAACTGGTAAGTCGGATTGTAACAAAAATTGAAATCCTATCATAATTCACCATTCCGGTTCCGATGAGACTGGTTTTGTCGGATTCCAAGACAATTGCCATAACAGTTTAATTTCACAGTTAATTAATTAATAAAATATTCAATTATTCAATTAACTGTTTTAATTCACTTTAGATATTAATAAAATACCAATTTAAATCAAATTATAACTTAAATAAATTTTATAGATCGATTTCACAAATACTAAGCTCCCGAATTCAATTCTTAATGAATTTTAAAAAATCTGAATTCTAATTAAAATTTAAATAACTCAATTCTATTCAATTCCACTAATATTAAATTCAAATTTTCAATTCATTATCAATATAACTAAATAAAATCTATTTATACATAATTCAAATAATCATCGTCATTATAACCAACAAAATTTGATTTTTATCCAATATTATTTAATTTATCTATTTTAAATCTAATTTAAAATACACAGAAATCATGGGTTGTTACATTCTCCCCCACTTAAAAATCTTTTCGTCCTCAAAAAGAGAACGAGATAAGGTATTAAACAACTCATAATTTCAAATCCATACTTAAAATAACATTTATAAAATAAGTTATATAGTTGTAAAATATCATAAAATTTTCTAACTTCCGTAATCACGAAAAATTTCGGCAGCATCTCCTTTGTACAGAGAGCCCCGGAAAAAATCCCAACATATATATAAACTCAATATTCGTCTCATCACACGATGAGGCATCCCAAAATGGGGAAAACAATATATATATATATATAAACCCAAAACCATATAACACAAATACGTACCTTCTTTAGCCTTATTTGCGAATTTATTTAGCTTAACATTTAGTATTTAGCGCAAGCGAGCTCCGAAGCTGTAACGTCCCGTATTTTGGTACTTAATATTTAATTTATTTTATTAATTTAAATATTATATTTGGGATAGTAATTAATTTTTAAATATTTAATTCGTATCTTAAAACGAAGTTTAAACGTTATAATTTATGTATAATATAAAACGAGCTCAAAATGGCACGGTAGTTCATAATATTGAATTTTCAACTTCAACTGAACATACCAGATCCGATATAAGTCGGAATTCCATGAAACAAGAATCGTTTGAATCTATTTTATTATGATTTTATGAATAAAGAGAAAAATTCAGATTTTGTGTTATAGATTGTTAGTTACGTTCAATTCAAATTTTAAAATAATCGCTATAGAAATCGTTATTAAAATATAATGTTTATTTATAAATTTAAAAAGATTCTAATATAAATTGGACACCGTTTTGTAGGAATAGTTTATTTTTCTAATGACCTCCGTTCTCGACGGAACAAATTTTATTGAAATACGTATCACTGGTTATTGCTATATCTCCAGTTTGGAACCATTTAGAGTCGTTTCATCGGTAGACGAAATTTAAAGGTAAACTGACAGATTAAAATAACGTCCTTTTGCAAACAGAATCTGTTTTTAACAAAATTAGTTTTAATTGGACCGAAACGCAAAGACGTAGCAGTGTAATCATTTTCGTTGTATTTGAAGTTCGTGGGTATCGATTTATTTAACATAACGCATTAATAAAAGTGGTAACATATAAGTAATAATATGTTAAATGACTAATTTTTAAGTAAAATTTAATCATATTCATCTAAATAATGTAGGCAACCACCTTAATGTTTCTTTTTGAATTCAATACTCACAGCTACCCTAAGATTGAAGCGGATCTAAGTCATGTCTATGCACATGGTACGCAGACTATATTTATAAAATGAATAAATATATGAATGCCTTGCGCCTCAAACTATTAGAACCTTACGTCCCACGGTTTAGAATTCCCTTGGGTTCCACGAAGTGAATTTTAATGTTATAAAATTACGGTGTGTTACATGGATATCCGCGACCTCCATGCCCATAAACTCGCCCTCCGTGTCCTTTAGACAAATTAGCTGCCAAAGAAACAAGTGTGGAATCAAATACTTGGCGCGTACAAGCAATCTCAATGTTAGGCAGTGTTCATGAGTGTATGCCCTAAGTGTTTTCTCAACTGACCAGATTGTGGTCCACTCAAAGGAGTCAACCCCTACACAGCTAAAGCCAGCTCTTCCATACTTGTCGTACCAATCCAAGAGACAAGTCTATAGGAAGTTTATTAAGATCGTCAAGCTGACTCTCCGCCTCGAGTGATGCAGCGGTCCCTGAAGAAGTCATGGGAGATAGCGGTCTGGTTAACGCTTCTCCCCCCGCCTCTCCTGGCGGAGGCGGGACATGAGCATCCAACGGACCCTCGTCCCAAGCAACTAACTCCTCACCGTCGGCCTCATCTCCACTAGCGTTTCCCTGGGATTTAGCAGCCTTCCATAGTTTGGGTGCATGAGGGCAACTTTCTCTTTTAGCAGGAAAACCCTATGTCTTTCCTCGCCCCCTCTTTTTGCCTACTGTTTGCGACGGTATGCCAGATTATAGCTCGATCGTCAGGGAGCAACCCTACGTGGAAAAGGCGCTCTTGACTTGTGACCGTATTAGTGGAACGCGCCTCAACCGGAATCGCTCGTAAAGTCTCAAGGTTTTGTTGGTACTCGGTGCCGGTGGGCGCCTCAAGATTCCCAGTCATGATTAAAAAAAATCGAATATAAGAAACTGAATCCGCAAACTTATAGTAAAAAGTGCAGTTCAAGAAAGCTTACTTCCTTCTACCCATCTCCTCACAAATATAGGAGGACCGCGCATAAAGAACCATTCATGTTTGAATATAGGCGGCTTGGGCTACTTCCTAACAAAGAATTTAGTAGCATGCAAAGCTTTCAGAAAGAACTAGGAAGTCGATAAGGTGGCTCTTCTCTTTAATTGAAACAAGTCCCGAGTATCTTCCCCGGTAGGTTCAAAGCTAAAATACTCGCAATAGATAACACAGGTGCCTAAGAGCGAAGCATATGCATTCGGTTGCAATTGCAATGGTGCGATGCGGAAGTGGTACAACATTGTTGAACCTATGACTTTTTGTTTGATGATAACAAACATATTTTATTTTACAAATGTGTTTGAAGCTGTACTGTTCTCTATTTTTCACATCATACAGAAATAAAAATTATTTTTGACTGATAATACTTTTACACAGAATTAAATATTAACATAAGTATTTATTATTCAAAAATAGATTTTTATTTCTCAAACAGAATAGTACATCTTTTCAGAACACTCATATATATATACACATACATACACAGTTTACATTCATCTTTTCTTTACATATGATCCTCACTACATTATCTTTCTCACTTAGTTATATTTATCTATGCATTCTTATTATATCTACATCTTGTTCTGATCTTGCTCCATTATCTTCAAACATGTCACAGAAATAAAACACACGAACAATAGACATGAATTAAAACAAATACTGAACAAATACAAATTTATTCTAAATTTTTGTTTGCCTCGGATTTTCTAGCGTGCTTTCTCATCATTTTTTTGACTTGTCTGATTTATTATTACATCCATCTATGAGTAGACTACCCGTGATACTAATAGTGATTCATTAAAAGTACCACAAGGTAGACATCGTCCATAGCATGCATATATAATTTCTATAGGAGAAAATATCATGATGTGTTCAGGTGAAGCCCGACACACATGCTCAGTGCATGGGTCAAGTATCCATGAACACACGTGCACTGAGGAGCGGCCATGAAGACCAAGCTTGACCCAGTGCAAGTATATAGGTCAAAACTGAATTCATTTCACTATGGTCGAGCCAACTATTCAAGATCAAGTACACAGCATAGTGATCGCAAACAAGCAGGCCAAAGCAAATGCCAAATGAACATAGCAAGGCCACAAGCTAGGTAAACAAGAAGAAAAGAAAATATGAATTTGCATGTAACATTGAAGTGGTGTGTGTACAATCATGTTTACATGCACAGGTAAGCAAAGTGAAATAGGCATGCATGGACATGATCATATCCTACTAGTGAAACATCAGGTTTGCATGTACAAGCATGAATATATATAAAGCAAGGTGCAAGTAAACAAATCAAGAACAAGCATTAGGTCCAAGTAAACTTTGTGCAACAATATTCATGAACTGGTTTAAAGCTCAAGACAGAATGCATCAGGAGATAGAATACAAGCAAATGCTCATGCTTGAGAACAAGGCAACTAAAACAGTTCAAGCCAAAGTAGTAAAACCAAGATGGTGCAACATATCGATAGAGAAATTAGAAAGGAACAATTTGTTTCTTTTGGCAAAAATAATATGTTAAAAGTTTTTTTGTATGCTCATCAACAAATGCTAGCAAAAAGAATTCATTTTAGGAAAGAAATGAATTTTTCTTTTTCAAATGATTTCTGTAAAATATCCTTAATTGGAAGAAAAAATTTTACAATTTCATAAATTTTCCAGAAACATATATTCGACAAACAAGTTTAAATGTACCCAGAAATGATAGTATAATTGATTGGCATATTCAACATTTTTTGGAAATAAACCATATCGACAAACAAGTTTAAATGTACCCAGAAATGATAGTATAATCTCAATCCCCATTAATAACATGAAGGGATCTAAATAAATCATATCGAGGACTAATAATAGACAGTCATCAATGATAAATTTGTAAATAACAAGCGATTATGTTACTTAATATATTAAAAACCTTGAATTAATGAAGAACATCATTGACCATCATGAATCCTTTCCTAAATGAGAAATGTGGACCTATAGTCCACAAAATATAATTAGAAATATGTATATAAAATGGCAAAAACACATTAAATTTATTAAAGCACCATACAGTGTGATAAGAATGTTATGTGCCATGAGCGTTATACTTTCAGAGATAATTGAATTGATTAAAGTAGTGAAAGTGTTTGAAAGATTTAGAATACCCTAATGGTATAAAGATGAACGTATACATATTCTGAAAAAAATGTAAATAACCTTGTTAGTGAATAAAAAAAGCAAACAATAAGAAATGTAGATTACGACATTCCTTTTAAGTAGAAAATCTTGATATAATTTATCATGATTAGATTACTTCCTACTTGTTAGAATTGTTATAATGAAACTCTTAATATCTGTTGGAGTGCTAGTTGTGATATCAATACTTATTAAAATTTACAAGTTTCCGAAGGATACAAATAACATTTGTGGTTATAAATAATGCCAAAAACATGGACGGTAGAGTATAGCATTCTTCTAAGTAATATCATAATAAAAATCTTGATACACTTCTAGGTGAGAAGATTACTTCTTGTTTTTTAGTGTTGTTGTAATGAAACTTGTTTTATTCGACAAATGTACATTGCAATATGCAAACCTGAATGAAGTAAAGAATTTTAAGCGCATGAAGTGTATTCATAAATAGATACTAATAACATACAAAGCGCAAACAAAAGATGATTTAAATAAGAAAACATGCCTGATGTTGACACCAAAAATTGGTACAACACCCAAAGAAAGGGGTATGTAGAGAATAAATGAAGATTAATAATTATGAAAGGTTAAAAATTGGGGAAATCACACATGAATTTATAGTGGTTCGGCGTTAATGAGCCTACGTCCACTTTATAATATCTTATATATTATTTCGACTACGAGAAAGAATAGTTATAATGGCGGTACAATAAGAAATCAATAGTAAGTCCTCAAAAGCTAGAGCTTCTAAATTTCCCCCGATCCTTTTCTCTGAATTCAGAAAGGATATTTATAGGTGATACAGTACTTGGGCCGGTTTGGACACGTGTCGTGGGATCCAACAGAGTTGTTGATGTTGAATGAGTTGATATCTCCTAAGGACTTGGTATTTCCTGAATTATCGACATGAAGTGGCACCTGATTTGTCTGATTCAGATGATCTGGAAAGTGTAAGATTAGGGATGGGCTATTCTATAGGCGGGCTCTTTGGCTCACAATTAGATGCAACGTGACTGATCATGCTTGGTCATATCGGTCTTCTCCTAGACCGTGCCAGACGAGAGAAACAAGTTTAAATGTCGGGCCTCATCGATTAACCCACTTCGAGCACTCAGGGTATGAGCCTACAGCATTGTTGAGCCTACAGCATTGTTGAGCCTTGATGGGCTATCCGAAAGGCCCATCAACACTTTGCCCCCCAATGTTTTGTACATTGGAAATGAGGCATACTTTGTGAACACGTGCCCTGAACAAATCCTTTCATATCAATCGAAGAATTTCATGGGTCGGTCTGATTCGTCAATTAAGTGAGCCTTGTAAATTGCAATTAATCCTATCATCCGTTTTGGAAACGTAAACGAGTTCAGATAATAATGATGCCTCACTGTCACCCGTCTTATCAGCCGATCCTAGGCTTGTCAACTGCTTTACACGTCAGCCGAGTCTAGGCACTTTAGCCGAATATGAATAGCCCACCGATCATATTATAAAAGGAAACTCCTTTTACCTCTTTCTCTCTACTTTTACTATTGCGAGAACCGATTTACTGCTCTATTGGAAGAAGAAGAAGGACAATCACCATCTTCTCCCAAAGTCATCCTTTTTAGGTAGAAATCAATTCTTTACCCTTTTCAAAATATTTAAATATCATTCTTGCGTATGATCTCTCTTTCCTTTTCCTTCTTGCAACAATTTGGGTTTAACCTGATCCATGATTGGGATCATCAGCATCGGATCGTCAGAATCAGCGGCGATGCGGTTGTTCATGGTGATACCAATATCATTTGAGTAGGGTCTAATGCTTTCGGCTTTGCTGATCTGATTATATCATGTAAGTATAAAGATCTTCCGCCCATTCATAGCATTTCATGTGTTAAGGTGTTGTTAAATCCTGAGACACGTGGCAGTGTTTGAAAGGGGGGTGGAGAGATAATTATCTTTATACATCTGAATCGTGATTTCTATGGCTTGTCTTCAACCGAAATAACACTGTAAAGGGGCACTAACCCTTTTTGCATTAAACTTTAATTTTAGCTTGATAATCTTTTCACATACCGACGGTTAAGGCATGTAGTACCTGTAAGCGAGAATCGAGTGAGGTATTGTCCTTTTCCATTAGAGTAGAAAGTACTACAGAGTCGTCGAATCGATCGAAACCTAGTCTTGATAGCGACCCTCGAAGTCGGTCGACAAGTCCACTGCCTCCCCCCAAGTAACAGTCAAGTTAAATGAAGTTTCACCCATTCCCATAGCACCCGACATGCTTCCGGGCACTTAAATTCTAGAGAAGACTCCATATGGGGAAATGATCACGATAACTCTGAAGCGGCTACAGAATTTGACTGGTAAACATAACGTTCCTTTTGGCGATGTTCTTCTCCCTCAGAAAACTGATCGACCTCATAATCCCCTAGACGGTTACATGACAATATATCTTCCAATGTGTATTGTGTAAGCTATACCCCCTTTTCCTTCATTTATTGTCAACTTCTTATGGTGGATAAATTTGGCTTCGATCAATTTCATCCGATTGCTTATGGTGACCTGTTGTTGGTCTATTACTTGTATATGAGATATTTGGGTTACCCTCCAACCTTTGATGACTTAGCTTTCCTTTTTCATTTTAAACACAACAAGAAATAGTCCCCCTCTCTTCTTTAATTCGAGGTTGCCTGAGGTTGGAAGATTATTGAAGAGATTACGAGCAAGGTGGGCGATCCAAGGCGAGAATGGTTTTGGATTAGTGGACAGCTAGGATGAACTTGATATTGGCTTCAATGCAGTATGTCTCTTTGCTGGTCAATACTTTCTATACTAAAGTTCCTTATGTTGATCGTTGTATTTCTTTTTTCTCTGTTTTTTGAGAGGACGACCCAGTGAGCCATGAGGAGGAAGTGTTTAAGGAATGCCATGGACCACTGATCGAGCTAGACCCGAAGTGGACGTGGTTTTGGAATTGCTTGACTAATAATTATTTACATCAATATGCTCCCAATGACGAAGGTAGAACAATTAGATCATTGAAGGAGGGATCCGAGTCAATAGCACCAAGCAGGATGTGATGAACCCCGGCTAAGAAGAAATCGGGGGGTACACAGATGACTCATTCGGTCGGGGGATCTTCTGTTCATCCCTCGCCTGGGAAGAAAAATAAACATGGTCCAAAGAAGCCTGCTTTCAAAAGATGGGTTTGAGAGGCTGAGCGTCGAGAAGCCGAGCGACAAGAGACCGAGCATTGAAAAAGAGAGAAGGTTTCTGTCAAGAAAAGCCCAAAGAATGTGCAAGGGGAGCCAATCAAAGAGAACACTACTTAGAATCACTCGAGGTATTCTGAGGTCGAAAAAGATTCTTCTGTGGCCCACGATTCGTAGGAAAAACATGTTGTATCCCTACTTCCTAGGTTAGAAAAACTGCAAATGCCAGATATCATTCTTGACCCAAATCATTTTTTTGCCAATCAACCGAGGGGATGTCTTTCCCAGTCTAAAAGAAAGGTGTCGAAGGTACGATCTCATCCTCAGTATAAGGTTTAACTAAATGACTTGTCACATAGCATTTGCACTGTTCGTCACAATACCATTTTCCTATCGTGTAAATTGAATGTTGACCGTCTTAATCATGATCCTTCTTCTATTCTCAGAGGACATTGATAAAGAGTTTTATGGCAATCTTTTTACCTCCCTTCCAACAAATATAAGGCCAGATGAGCCCACTTTGCAGCACGTTGGGAGAGGAAACGATGAAGAAGACAATAACAATAAGAGGAAGAGGGAGAAGAAGGACGAAGACACGATAACAGACAAAAAAGAGAGCGGAATAGAAGAAAAGAAAGGGAAGGAGAAAAATGAAGACAACATGAAGGAAGAAAAGGAGAGGAAGATAGAGAGAGAACAAGAGTCGGCTCAAGATCTAGGCAAGAAGAAGAAGAGAATCTTGGGAAAACTTGATCGAACATTGGAAGATAAGGAAGAGATGGGGAGCATGCCCAAAAAGAAAAAAGGGAATAAGTCCTCCAAGCTTTGGCTTTCTCCCTCCCCTCATAAGAAGACCCCCGAGGAGGGAGAGAAAGCCATTCATTCTCGGGCAGTGTTGAGCCTCCCTAGATCTTCGGTCGAACCTTCTTCCACTGATCGAGTCAAAGAATTGAAATGAAATTTTCCCGACCTCGTCTTTACAGGGATTGATCCTGCCCCCGAGGTACAACATTATCACGTAGCTTTCGCCATCATATTCGCAACAACCTTGATCATTCTCTTTCCCAATATGACGCAATGTGCGAGTACGCCGAGTGTTTATGTGGAGAGTTGAAGGAGAAGCTAACCGAGATCGTCGGATTGAAAAGAGATAAAGCTTGTGAAAAGAAGAACTTCGGGTTTTTTGTAAAGAAAACTAAAGATCAAGAGCTGTAGACAGCGTTCGATAAGGAAAGGTATGAAAAAGAAGTTGAGGATTTGGACAACTAAGTCCAATAGAAAGGTCAAAAGTGTGATTCTATGAGGGGCGAGATCGATTGGGTCTAGAGATTGGGTTAGAGATATAGAATCTCAAAGCCGCCTTCATTCACCTGAACTGGCCAAAAATCTGGCCGAAGAGAATTCCGTCGAGCGATCGAGTCAGCTAATAACTTGAAGCTCCAATATGATATGTATATCCAATCCATCAAAGTCAAGCACGTTCAGGAGAAGGTCGAGCTAAAAAAGGGGTATGCTTGTCCAGTTCTCTCATTCCTTGCAAAGTTCCTTCGTCATAGAGACCTGTCTTGGATGCCGAGGTATTCCACTATGCTGGTCGATGCATGGAAATTAGTTTTGAGGGAAGAGAGAGAGTGGGGAGAGAGAGGAGACTTAGGGGCGTCTAGTGAATGAGGAGGCTCTGATGACTCACATTTTAAATGATAAGGAACGAACAATTTTGGCTGAGAGGAGAATCCAAGAATAGATCGTGGAAGATGCGGAACGCCGTAGAGTTAAGTGGAAGTCCATCCCCGAGAGAGAAGTTGGTAGAAGTTGGACCAAGGCGCCCATCTCTTTGATTTCTGCGAATACCGAAAGGGGTTCGTCATCTGTACCTCCACCCAAACCAGTTAGAGTCAAGGAAGAGCAGTTAATCGATCCCGATGTTAGAGGTAAGCTCATTTTGTAATTCTAAGTTTACTTGTCCCACCTTTACTTGTTTTTTTAATGGTAGGTGCTTTGTAAGTGAGGGAGAGTGTAGAGGTAGAAGCTGCTGCTGGGGAGAAGAGCCGTGCTGAGGATACAACTAAAGTCTTGAGGGAGGAGAGTATTAACCTAGCATCATTGTAGGATGATGATATCGAGATTGTCGGGGAGTCTATGGGAGATTATCACTCGTCCTTTGCCAAGATCAAAGCGCAGAGTAATAAGGAAATTTATTCCGTGAAGTGCAAACCACTCGAAGACCCTTTGAGCATTCAGCCCCTTCGAGCTATTCCTCCGACTATTCTTTCTTCGATCAAGACGTCGGCTCTCGCGAATCCTGATATCCTACAAGTTTCAGCACTAGCTCCCCTTTCATTTGGAAGCACGTTGAACATAACAAGGCATAGAACGACCAACGAAGGGATGTAGGAAATGATTAAGCAGGCAGAGCTGGTAGAAATGATCGAGCAAGAGGAAATGCCAGCTCCGTTTTGGAAGTTCTTCTGTTGTAATTTTCCTTTTAGGCCCTCTGGAAGTTTTATGCGAGTGCAGCCCTTGCGTTTTTGTAATTATCAAACTTTGTATCTCTGAAGATGATGTTTAAATCGCACCTGTCATGTAGCAGCATTTTGTAATCATGCCATGGTATCATAGACTAACATCTATTTGTTTGCAAAAACTTGTGTCAATTATGTGTAGAAATGTCAGTTGGATTTTTTATCTTGTTTTATCTTTTGAGGGTTACTCGAATGCTATCCTA
The DNA here is from genome assembly GCA_030737875.1 of Allium sativum. Lineage (NCBI taxonomy): Eukaryota > Viridiplantae > Streptophyta > Magnoliopsida > Asparagales > Amaryllidaceae > Allium > Allium sativum. Next base: position 7,956 of record JASFAX010003228.1, on the reverse strand, counting down.
GTCCCGGTCAGTCATCAACCCTTTTGTCCCACGTGTTGGGCTAATTATTCGGATATTGAGTATTCCAATCATATTCGAATGGATTTGACCCGAGTCAGGGATTAGACACCCTTTAAGCAGGGGTGTCTCTAGTCTTTTATACTCACCCTTTAGTCGATAAGGGGTAGAGTTCTTAAGGAACGAGCGGTCTTCTATCGGGGTGCACCATTCACACTCTTTCATAGTTTATACCCATCCCCAAGTCGTGAGGATTTGAGTTAAGCCCCAATAGTCAATCAGTATGTTTGGTTTGGCGTTAACCTTTCCTTTAAGTCAATAAAGTAGGAGTCGATAGATGTTCGATCAATCTAAATCTAAGATCACTACCTCTGCTTTGTTAGAATTTTATACTATTTTTTACGATACTGGCCAGCTTTGTCTCGGACAAGCGCATTAGGGTGTCAAAATGTAAGCTAAAGTCGGTCGAATCACGATATTTAGCTTTTATTACAATGAAACAGAGCAGGAATGGAGACTTTTATTCATATGCTACCGCAATTGATGAAGGATCACTTATTACAATATTAAAACAAATGAACTAATAAAGAAACTTAAAAATTTCTAAGAAAGATAAAGTAGTAAGTGCTCTGCATTCCACGCTCTTTGAAAAGGCTCGCCATCGACAATTTGCAGCCTGAAGCTTTCATTATCAAACTTCCGTTGAATGACGTAGGGTCCTTCCCACTTAGGGCCCATGTGAACGGGGATCGGGAAGACCCGCTTCAAAATAAATTCGCCATCGTTGAAGGTCTTTGGTTGAACCTTCTTATTGTAGTATCGTGTGTCCCTTCCTCGGTTGGCCTCTACGCGAAGGTTTGCCTCTTCCCTTTTTTCATCAATCGGTCTAACGATGTCAAGAGAAGTGCTTTTTTAGTCAAGGGGTCGTAGTAAGTCGTCCGATGAGAAGGGACCTTGAGTTCTGTCGAGTGAACTGCTTCTGAACCGCAGGATAGGGAGAAAGGAGTGTGACCCGTGGCTATCTTATGGGTTTTACGATATGCCCAAAGGTACAGAGGCAGTTTATCGACCCATTTTCCCTTAGATCGCTCTTGCCGTTTTTTCAGGATGGTTTTGGTTATTTTATTAACCGCTTCAACTTGACCATTAGACTGGGAGGGCGCACTGCAATATACTTTTTCTGAATGTGATACTTCTCACAAAAATCTCTGAACTCCAGGCTATCTAACTGAGTTCCATTATCTATGATAATAGTTCGGGGTGTCCCTTATTGGTATATGATGTTTCTAACGATAAAGTTGATGAGTTTCTTTGTTGTGATCGTAGTCATCTGCTCAGCCTCTGCCCAGTTGTGAAATAATCTTCTGCCACAATCGCATATATAGCACCTCCCTTCGAAATCGGCAAGGTTCTAATAACGTCTATTCCCCAGACAGTGAATGGCCAGTGGCTACCCATTTGGGTGATCTCTATCGGAGGAGCTTGTGGGATCTGCGCGAACCTTTGGCATTTGTCACATCTTTTGGAATAATTACTAGCATCTTTATTGACAGTCGGCCAGAAGTACCCATATCGTAATACTTTTACGGATAGGTTTGTCCTCCGGTGTGTGCTCCGCAGTCTTCTTCATGCACTTCCTTGAATATCCTCTTGATATCGTTGTTGGCAACACACAAGAATATAGGAACAGAGAAACCTTTTATATATAGATGGTTCTGCGGGATAACGCACCTAGAATCTTGTCACAATATAGCTCGTCTTTCATTCTTTCTTTCGGGTAACATGCCATGGAGGAGGAAATTTTTGATAGGAGTCATCCAAGATTCTCTTTTGTGTTCCGTGTTAGCCTGATCGACTTCCATCTGTTCGATGCTTCGTACACTCTGAGTCTCTACGGGAACCAGCTCCACTTCACCAGGGAGGTCTAAACTGGCAAGCTTCGCCAACCTATCTGCTTTCTGATTCTCCCTTCTAGGAATGTGGGAAATGCTATACTAGTTGGAGCTTCATAAAAAAAATTCAACTTATTTATGGTAAGAAGTCAATCGATCCCCTTTGGTAAGATATTCCTTCTGAACTTGGCATACCACAAGTTGTGAATCATAAAAAATCTTGAGTGACATTATTATTTTCAAATCCCTTGCGAGTTTGAGCCCGACAATCAGGGCCTCATATTCATAATTATTATTTGTTGCTAGAAATTCTAACCTCATAGCATAATAGACCGACCGTCCCTTGGGAGACAGTAGCACCATGCCAGCACCCGAACGTCGGTCATTTCGGGCTCCATTCGTATAGAGCTTCCAAATAATTGACTTTAGTTTGGTCTTCAAGTGGTTGGGATTATCATCCAGGTCCTCATCTTCCGGGGTAGTATATTCAGCTATGAAATCGGCTAAGGCCTGCCCCCCAATAGATTTTCGTGGAACAAAACTAAGTCAACTGACTCAACTCGATTTTCCACTTGAGTAGTCTCCCACTTACCTCAGGTCGTTGTAAGAGTTGTCTAAGTAGTGAATATCTTAATTGGATGGGCCTGGAAGTAGTGCCGAAGCTTCCATGAAGCAATTAACAGGCTATAGGCGAGTTTCCCGATCTTCAGATAATTGGGCTCGACACCTGTCAATTTTTTACTTATATAATAAACCGCCCGTTGCACTCGTTCTACTTCACCGATCAGGACCGAGCTAATCGCATGTGCGGATACTACTAAATAGACAAACAAGTCTTCATGGTCGATAGGTTTAGATAGAATATGGGGTTTCTCTAAGTGATCGAGTAGGTTCTGAAAAGCTTCGACACAGTCGGGGGTCCAAGCAAAGTTCTGTTTCCCACTTTTAATTAACTCAATGAAGGGTAGGCATTTATCAGTTGCCTTAAAAATAAATCGACACATTGCTACTATCTTACCCGCTAGACTATGAACATCCTTGATCTGTTGAGGTTCGTGGATTTCTTTGAGGGCCGAAATCTAGTCGGGATTAATTTCGATCCCTCGAGAACTCACAATAAAACCCAGGAATTTGCCCAAAGCTACTGCGAAAGAGCACTTTAAAGGATTTGGTTTCATTCCATACTCCCGGAGAATGCCAAACATTCTTGATAGACAATTCACATGTTCAGATGATTGTCTTGACTTTACTAACATATTGTCCACATACACTTCCATCATTTTCCCTATCTGGTCATGAAACATCTATAACTAAACATTGATCGGTTGACCTACATTTTACAGCCCGAAGGGCATTACTACGTAACAATATAGCCCAAGGTCAGTGATGAAGCTGGTATGCTCTTGGTCAGGAACATGCATGGCGATCTGGCTGTATCCCGAATATGCATCCATAAATGAAAGTCGCTTATGCCTTACGGTCGAGTCAACCAACTGTTCAATCCAAGGTAATGGGAAGATGTCCTTGGGGCAGGCCTTATTTATGTCGGAAAAATAAATATAAGTCCTCCACTTCTCATTATCCTTCTTCAAAAGTACCGGGTTCGCTATCCAGTGGGGATAGGTCAAATCCAAGATATATCCATTGGCATGCAGCTTCCCAATTTCCTCTTTCAAGGCCGTAGACCTTTCAAGGCCTAGCATTCGCCCATTTTGCTTTGTCGGAGTATACTTCGGGCTAATTTTGAGGGAATGACTTATAATAGAAGGTGAAATCCCACACATGTCAACGTAGGTCTATGCAAACACGTCCTGGTTTGCACGGACAAATTCAGTCAATTCCCTTGCTCGGAGGGGATCAAGTTGGGACTCAATCTTAAGAACCCTGGCAGGGTCGTCTCCATCGACCGAAATTTCCACTATAGCCTCATTCAGGGCTGCCTTTATGCATCCTGGTTCTTCATTCTCTCTTGGGTCGATGTCCTCGACTTCAAAAATGCATGGTCCCAACCAAGATGTTTTTTGTAATTGCTATTCTTCTTTCCATTCCGCGGGGGGAGAGGATTCTTCAGACTCTTTGCTGCTACTGCCCCATAGCTTCATCCATTCTGCCAGGTAGTAGGCTCGACCTGTTACTTGGTCTCCTCGTACCATCCCAATTCCACAATCAGTCGGGAACTTTAAAGGTAAACACCAAGAAGAGATGCATGCCCTGAATACAACCAAGCCCGATCGTCTAAGAAATGCATTATACTGTGAGTTGATGTTCATCATGAGAAACGGTAGGATTCGGGATTTCCGACGGTCCCCATCTCCCATTTCTACAGATAGCTTGACTTGACGGATTAGTTTACTTGAAGCCCCGTTGAAACCGCGTGTCTGTCTGGTACAGGGCTCCAAGTCCTATAGATCCAGCTTCATTTGGTCGTCAGCTTGTTATAACAAAATGTTCACCGAGCTTCCATGGTCGACTAGAAACTTTCGGACCGTGCCTGGTCCGATAATGGCAGTTATCACTAGCAGATCGACCGTCGGGGCTTCTTTGCCGACAGACTCCCGATAACAGAAGACGATAACGTCTGCAATCATTTTTCTTTGTTCGATGGGACTTGCAGCTTCAAGGGGACTTGTCTTCGCAACAACTAGGTGTTTTGAAGAGTTTACCTAACGTTCCATGGCTTTGGCACTATGTCCCACCGGATGCGGCCCTCTAATAATGGCGTTGATGACAATCCCCTTTCCTTACTCCTCGGGGGTGGCCCGAGATGCAGCTTGGTTCTGTTTGGGTTCCGATGCTCCTTGCCCCTGTATATTGGGGCTTCTTTATACTCATTAAATTTTCCTTCTCAAATTAGCTTCTCAACGATGTCCCTGAGATGTCAACACTCGTTGGTTGTATGTCCATATATACCACGTAATAGGCAAATTTCCCTATTGCCCGCTCTTTCTCCGTGGGTTTACATAGGGACGGTTTCTTATACTGAACCGTGCTGCAGGTATCGAGATAGGTGTTCTCCAACATGTCATTCAATGTTGAATAAGTCTCAAATACCTGGAACCAGGGTCGCTTTCGGGCATTCCCCTCTGTCCTGAGCTCTCATTGGTCTCTTTCAACCCTTCACCAATTCGCTTGCCGCGGTTTCCAACATTCACTTCCACCTTTTCTAAGTTATCCCAGACTGCTTGACCACGACATTATTTTCGTTCGATGGGGTAAATGTATTTTTCAGCCCATCCTCCTCTTCTAACTGCACATCCTCTGGCCCTAGTTGGATGTTAACCTTCTCATAAAAAACCTCGATCGTGGTTGGTGGCTTCCTAATCAAATACTTTCCGAATTCTGTTAGCTTCTCGATACCATCGACCATAGCCATCAGAACAGTCTCATGGTTGGGGTTGCTCACTTCAGTTGCAACCCAGTTGAATCGATTAGGATAATTCCTTCGGGTTTCGCCTCTTCCCTTCTTAACCGTTAAGAGAGCCATGACGTGCTTCGATTTGGTAGCATGGAGGTGGAATTATTCATAACTGTAATACTCAGGTCTGACTCGAGCATTATGCCAAAAAAAGAACCCCGAATCAGAACAAACTTTCTCATGTAAATTAATAAATCAAAGTGCATTGTTACTTAAGAAATGTTACAGTTTTTTCCGTCTTCTAAGGATCCTTTAAAGTATTTACATATAATAATATACACTATAATAGATAATGCTTACCAGTAAAATAAATATATATTAAAATAGCATTAAGGCTTTACACTGATTTCCTTAACACATTTATACATGTATTATAGTCTATGCAGGTACCATTACACCATCGTAAACTAGTACCTATCAGAGAGTCCCCTATAGGTACAATACAAAATAAATTTTTAGTGATCTCGTATAAGGATAAAAGTGATAAAGCATGCAAGGCAACAAACAAGGTAGGATTCTACCATTTTACGAATAAAATTGTAGCTGGTCGTAACCCATCCGTGACCAACCACATCCAACACCCCAAATCAAATCAAAGTGCACCGATCAAATCAAAAGTCAAGTGAGAAATACGAAGAGGTGTGTCCGCTTGAGATATCTAACCTCATTGGCCATACGTAAGCTTCTGTTTTAGTCGTTTTAATTATGACACAAGTGTCAAGGCTATCCATCATCGTCCTCTTACTTCATTTCAGTAATAGTTCGCCAAATCAACCACTTCATTCTATAACAACCTCAATGTACATAATTGTTGAAGTGGTTCCTGTATTGACAGAGAGTATGCCAATATCCAACCCCAGTCTCTTTAACAACTAATCATCAGTTTACAACGAGGTCATTTTATGTTTAAATAAAACATCATATTACATGTCTTGAATGCATACCCCTTTCATTGATTCGCTCAAAGATAGAGTGAAGTGAAGTTCGGTTGAAGGCTTATACCATCAACAACGGGAACTGGTAGCCACATAAGAGATTAATGAGCTGTTGGATCCAAACACTATAAGTATACTATTAAGGAATCCGTTAAGTAAGGTTCTATGCCGATTTCACATTATCGATTTCTCAAATCAATTCGATATTGAATTGAAAATTGAATTTCATATTTTATATCATAAATCAGCTCGTTATCAAATTTTTTTGATTTTAGACCTTTATGTTATAATTATCATTATCCAATGAAATCTTATACTCAAACCAGGTTAGACTCAACAGCTTGAATTAGAAATAAACTTTCTATTCAAAATAGTTTGTGCATTATAAAATAGTTAAAATCAAATATAATAGCTAAATAAAATAGTTATTTATAAAATAGTAAAAAATAACATAGTATAAAAGAAATAGTTTAATGGAATAGTCTAATACAAAATAATACTAATTTTGAAAATAATATAGGTATAAATATTTGGAATATGCATTTTATATCCTTCCAAACCATCTGAACCCAGTGCCGAGTTTTAAAATCCACTCTAAACTATTTTCGATTTCATATTTCGATTTAGAACACAATTTTGATTATTTCAATTTACCGTTTAAAGAAAAATCAAAATCAAATTAATCAACTCAAACATTAGCGTCAATTTAACAAATCAATTTTTTTCCCCATCAGTTTGAACATATTTCATTAAATTGATTTGAACTTAAATTTCAAATTCCAAATCCAATTCCACTCTATCGGTTTCAAACCTTAAACCCAAATTTTGTCACTTTCCTCAAACTGGTTTAAATCTCAAATCTTAATTTTTGCATTTGAAATAATCCAATTTCAATAAATCCAATTTAGATCTTTCTTCCACATTTAAGATTTTAAATTAAAGTTTTATTTATCAACACACTTTATCAAATAAAATTTGTACATTTCACATTTTAAGTTGAATTGAAATTCATAAATTTTAGAGTTTTTATGTACTAGTTTCCATCTTAATGATCCATTCCGTAGAATTCTATTCAAACTTTGGTTTTACTTGACAAAAATCTGTTTATTTCAACTATGCCATACATTCCAAAACAAGTGCGCACCCGTGCTTCGCACATGGATGTTGAAATGACTAGTATGTTCATTGTTTTTATGTGTATTATGGTGAACTAAAGTTATTTAATAGCAGCATGAAGGTTAATGTATAATGTGAGTAAGACTATGGATATGTATAAAGGTACCATTATTGGGTACTACTAAGCTGATATAAATAAATTTTTATACAAAAACTGATGTATATGTGCACTTAAAATTAAACATGTAGAACGAATCGAATGTAATGTTTGTTAGTGAAAGAAAAATGGGTATTACATTAAAGGGGTAGAAACAAACTGTGCCAATCTAAATTAAAGAGTAGTTAAATATAACATTGAAAATGTCCAAGTGATATAGTTTTGACAAAAAAAGAATAAGTGAAAACAAAAGTTTAAATTTGGTAACTCTTGACAGAGTGGAATTGAATTTTACTTAAGCTATGTAAAAGAAATTAGTCGCAACTCTGAAATATCTATTTGGTGGCATATGAACATTAGTTTTCGAATAGTTCGAGTGATTTACCAACCAAATTTATGGCTGATAGGTCATACAGCTAAAACTATGAATCCTTTGACCAAACG
>JASFAX010003227.1:0-43211 GCA_030737875.1 Allium sativum | reverse complement strand
TATTCCACTTATAGTATTCTTAATTACGAGAATTGATGTTAGATATAAGTGGATGTAAATTCCACTTAAATCTTATATTTGAAATCAATTGGTGTAGGATTTATCGTGAACGATGTTTTAATTATTGTTTGTTCTTTAACCCAGTTAAAGATGAAGAGTATGGAATAAATCTTTTAATTAAGATTAATGGAGCTTTCCAAAGTTAAATTTTCCAATTAATGAATTAAATAGTAACTGGATGGGAATCGATTTGGTGATAATCAAGATGAGTCCCTGTGGATGAAGATGTTTACTATTTAAGTAATTTAAAAGGGTTTGCCATTATTCCACTTATAGTATTAGTTCGATACAGGAATTTATATCGATTATGAACTAATATGATTTCTGTGATGATTGCATTTCTAATGGAAGTTTGATCTCGAACGATGTTTTAATTAACATTTGTTCTTTAAATCAGTTAAAGGAAAATTGATTTCTCAAGTTAAGTTGAAGTAAAAACTTCTTTCCCCTCTTTTGCGTCAAAACATACCATTTACATCAAATTTTAGTTCTGTGTAAAAATTGAATAAAATTGTGGTTATGCACAAATCAAATTATTGAATTGTGGATAGGCGCAAAATTATTGAGTTGTAGTTATGCGCAAATAAATTAAAATTATGAACAAAAAGGGGGAAATTTAGTGATTGGGGGCTAAAAGAACATATTGTGTCAATATTGTAATAAATGGAAAGATTTTTGAATTTACATATTTTTGTAAGAAATCCCTTTTCGGATTTAAATGAAAATAGTGTAGAAATTGTAGGGATTAAAAGAAAAGAGATGCAAATCAAATTGTGTCAAATTTTATTGTAAATGTGCGAAAAAAAGAAAAAAAAGTTAGAGATAGTAATTAATATACGTTAATCAAATCTGAAAGTTAGTATTAGCCTAGATTGATTGGTTAAGAAAGACGAAGGAATGTATTTGCATAGTTTGGGTAAATAAAGAAAAATAGGAAACATGATTGAAAACTGAAAATACGAATAAATGAGGATTAATGCGAAATAAGGAATTAACCATATTCTGCACTAATTTTACAACCTCAAAAATAAGAAAAGGAATGTTTTGAAATCATGGGTTCCTATTATAATAATTACCTAAAATTATAGAAATGGATTTTATTATAGTCTTGATAACTTATCAATTTGGAATATGCCTAACTTCCTAAACGAATAAATTGTAAAGATGAAAAAAGAAAAGTAACTTAACTGAAAGAAGTTATAGAAAGAAAAAGGCTTGTTGTCAACTTGTAATTGGAATATAATAAGCACTGTTTAGTGACAATAATATGTAAGAAAGATTATAACATAAAGGTTATAATTTGGAAAGCGAAAAGTAAGGATCAACGGTTATTATAAATAAACAAGAAATTAGAAATGAAGTTTAATAAGCCTAAAGATATTCTAAGGTGGCCTTGTAATTAGGCAATATTCTTTGGTAATCAGCAAAGTTGATTTATAAATAAATTATATTCAGTTGAAATGATTAATGAATATTGTAAATCAATGAAAAAGCAAAAGTAAGCAAAACGCATAAGAATAAATTAGACATAGGATCTAATAAAATAATGATATGCATTTGATCCAATCCATAAGGATAAAGAACCAAACGAGGTAGATCATCGAAGGTGTCAGGAGACATAGAGGGAGCAAGTCCAACTTCTTTGAGGGGACTGGAAGGAAGTGCGGGACTTCTACGGGACGTGAGGATACTCCATGATGGCCCGTTGTGGTTGCCTTAATGAAGCTGTACCCACAGAGGCATGGTCTGAATGGTTCCATCTAGTGAGTATGCCTTGGATGCATCATGGATGATGGATAACACTGATAAGAGGATGATCTTAAGATGATTCGGTGACTGCCTCAAGGAGGGAGGCTTCATGGTTAGGACCCAAGAAGGACAGTAGGTCGTCGGATACCTATCATCATCAGTCGAATCGCGCGTGGGAAAGATGGGAGCTAAACCAATAGACTAATGATCTTCGCTATCGGGTCATTGGATGAGGGACCACATGTTTGTTTAGCTTGGATGGTAGAGTGGTTATTTAGCTCTTTTGAATAGTCTTCCATTAGACTGGGGATTGGCTGGAGTGGGGTTTTGGAGAATCACCAAAGAGATAGACCTAAAATTTCGATATCTGTACTGTAGGCCTAATGAGGCTGTCCTTTATAGGTATGTGTAAAGCCCTAATTGAGTTTTGTGGAGAAACTTAGGGATTAGTACACAATTATGGCACAGTGATAGAGGCTTATTTGCTTTTGCAGCATAGCCCAGTACGCTTTTGTGGCGTGACATTGGAGACTTGGTGTGACGATCCCAAAATCTGAGGGGCGGTATTAAGGATAATCATTGGAATATAACACATTAATCATCATAGCAGAGTACAGATAATAGCAGAACAATAAATAGAATAATTTTACATGGATATGACAGCGGAATCACAACATGTAATAACATCAGAATAGCATAGCGTGGGATATAACTTAGTAAATAAAAGGGAAGTGATCAGTCATCATCGCCAGAGGCGGAATACATACATGCAGTGAGACAAAATAAGGGTATCAGTCTACATCGCCGAAGGCGGTACATATACATACAATAAGAAGTACTGAAAGTAAATCAGTCTGCATCGCCCGTGGCGGAATCATAATATAAGTACAAAAATGGCGGAAAATGTCAAAGTCGTCTCTGTGGAGTCAGCCTCGCAATGAGCCAAAATGCACTCTATGCAACAGTGCAGAGCCAAAAACAACCTGTCACCTGTGAACTAGGCTGCCCATGTGAAAATAAGGGCACCCGCGTTTGCAAAGTGAAACAAACAACGAGTCAGTCATAGGGACTGGTATGAGGAATCTATTTAACAGTTTAACAACAGTTATAGGCAAATCACAGGACCACGCCACTTTCGCGGAACGGGTTTACTCCAGTGATTGCTAGTGCATTTAAAACAAAGTAAATTCTTTTAAAACAACGCAATGCTTTTAAAAAGAATGAAGCCATTATAAGACCCAGGTCCCATCACACAATGCAACGCAAGCCGGAGGATAGAGTTTTACCTTATAATGGCCAAATATGCTTGATACGTATAAAGCAAAATCAATTGATATTATTACTAGTGCATATATGTTTCAAAAATGAATAGCATCACCCGACACTCCTAGCTCAGTTGGTCAGAGGTGGGCGAATTGGGATGAGACATAGGTCTCAGGTTCGAGGGCCACCTCTGCCAATTTCTAGGGGTGACTACCTAGGTAGTGTGAAGGCGTTGAAAAATCGGGGTATATCACTACCCGTGGGGTTTACTAAGACCGACAAGCAATGGCCTGAGTGAAGTCTTAGGTTCCATACGTAAATCAAAAAAAAAATGAATAGCATCATAAATATCAATCATAGGCGGCATAGCTAGCATCTACTATGTCGCCATACTAGTTCTACAATCGAGTCCGTTATTTCGTATTGGAAATTGGATTTCCGTCATGAGTCGAGGCAAGGGGCAAGCTCCTCTCCGCTTCGAGACATTCTAGCAAATGCCTCGGGACTACACACTCTGGGTAACCCCTGGATGCTTCAGGGCCGGTCCTCTCTTACGTTTGAGGATTGGAAATTCCTGAACACACGTTTCCCGGTCCTTACAGACCTATAATCGAGGCGCCTCGCATTCCAACAACCACATAGGTGAAAAATAGATATATATGTCAGGGCTGGTAAGTCACTGACACCACCATAGCTAGAAAGAAACGTCGTGCTCTCCCTGCAGTCCGTATCCCGTTTTTAACTCATACCGGGGTGTGAGGCTCGCGAATCCACGCTATACACAAAGCCAGGCCACGTAGACCGTGCTTTGATCATCATCCACAAGACTTTGCTTTGCAACAGAAGCCTTGATCACAGCATCTTGGCATGCCACATAGGCAGTCCACTCCATACGATTGATTTCCATCTATATATAACCTATGAGCTCGTACGTCTCAGAGAAGGGCGTTAAGCAAAAGAATAGATTCTCCGCCGCCAAACAGATATATATTTAACAAAGATCAATCAGTATAGAACAAAATCCAATGTCAGACACACAGTCCATTTGAAAGTCCGTTCTGGGTCTGAACGAAACCGGAGGCGTCGAATTCCTCGTATATCCGTCCAATCAACACATACGTTCAGACGGCTACTTCTTCCGTTCCTTCACGGTAGCTACTCCGGTCAGGAACCTCAGCAGCGCCCATCCAACCGATACGAAGATCGTCGGTCTTGAATCGTCTTTGCATTTTCCAATTCGAATCGCTCGATAAATTATTTGAAATGAGGGTTAGCTCGGCCTTTTCAAATAATCCACGTAATTAGAATTTAAATCGATTCTTTCCATGGTTATATTATTCGACATCCATCTTTTAGTTCTTTAGTGTTATTTTCGTGTCAAGCACATACAACCATCAAATATAAAACAATTCAAGCCCAATTGGTCTATTTGAAATCTATGTTGCTTATAATATTTTATAACGATTTTTCGCCATTTTTATTTATTTAAAAATGGCCATATTTAATTAAACGACGTTTCAGGTCGCGCCGTGGCACTATTTTCCCCTAATTTGTTTTACACATATCGGAAAATCTAACCGTTGGATTTCTACAAAGTCTATATCAGTGGGAAGATATTCCCAAAGCGAACCCAACGGTTCCAGTTTCGTGAGAATCCGACGGTCGGATCTTCCACACTAGTCGTTTGAAGTTACGGTTTCAAAATTCGAACTGCAGCGTCGTTATTCGATTTAATTTAATTATATTTATATTTATATATAAATATAAATGATTCTGGCACTGTTTTTCTTCAGATTTGAATTAAACATTCCGGACAATCCAACCGTTGGATTTTTACAAGGTTGGTGCCGTTGGGAAGATATTTCCAAGGCGAACCCAGCGGTTGCGGTTTCGGGAAAATCCGATGGTCGGATTTCTCGTACTAATCGTTTCAAATTACGATTCCGAAACACGAACTGCACGACTTCGATTCTTTTTAATTATATTTATTTTTATATATATAAATATAGTTCATTCTATAATTCCAACTATAGTTCATTCTATATTTTCAACTTCGTTTTCACTTCAAATATTTCACAAACGCCTTAATATTTCGAAAAATTTCGCCATAACCTCCTTTGTACGGGGAGGGGTTTGGAAATTTATTGGGCCGTGTTAGGTACCCAATAAATCCTAAAAAGCATCCACATATTTATAGTGATATATTCTGGTGTTTACGGGGGAGCATGTATAGATAATCACTCCAGAGAATAAATTCTCGTCACCCCCGTTTCCGTGTGGAAATAAATAGTCCATGTGCCGTATCTAATAACTAGAGCGACGTGATTATTGTCAACTCCAGACCCGTGTGGGGTTTTTATTAATCTGGCAATTTATCGTTATATTTTATATAGTCCATATCAGTCATCAGTTCAACCTGTAGTATAAAATCATCGCCATACAAGCCTCTCGCTCGTATGGTAAAACTTCCACCTCGTCACACAAGCTCCAATTGCTTATGTGGAATATGATGAAGTATGCCTATCGTCAAGAATTATGCCATGTAGTGTAGTTCAAAATTAATTGATACTATCCTATGGCGACGTTTATTATTTCACACAGAATAACCAGCACTCCGCATCCAATGGCATTCACAGGAGTTGATATAAAAATAAAATTGCGCAGCCAACTCATCAAGGCTTACCTATTTGTCGGGCACGCAAATAATTTCTTTACTCTACAGCTAATCCATTTTTCCTGTTCAACACATGTATATATATGCAGAACAAAGCTAATAATAATATTTCTAGCAAACTATTATTTATTTCAACACGTGTGTATTTTTATCAAAGAGTATACATAATAAAAGAAATATTTTTATCATCAAAAATATTTATTCGACACGTGAATGTTTTTAACACTTCATATTCACAATAAAAATGTAGTTTTTATTGTCTATTCATTTTATTTTGAAATACGATAACATTCAACACATGAATTTTAACTCAACGAATGAATTTCAATTCAACACATGAATATTCTCTATAGTTTGTATATATATAAAAATGTGATTTTTATCGCTAAAGCTATTTGTTTAAATTCAAATAATATTCAACACATGAATTTCAACTCAACGAATGAATTGCAACTCAACACATGAATATTCGCTATAGTTTGTATATATATAAAAACGTGATTTTTATCGCTAAAGCTATTTGTTTAAATTCAAATAATATTCAACACATGAATTTCAACTCAATGAATGAATTGCAACTCAACACATGAATATTCGCTATAGTTTGTATATATATAAAAATGTGATTTTTATCGCTAAAGCTATTTGTTTAAATTCAAATAATATTCAACACATGAATTTCAACTCAACGAATGAATTGCAACTCAACACATGAATATTCGCTATAGTTTGTATATATATAAAAATGTGATTTTTATCGCTAAAGCTATTTGTTTAAATTCAAATAATATTCAACACATGAATTTCAACTCAACGAATGAATTGCAACTCAACACATGAATATTCGCTATAGTTTGTATATATATAAAAACGTGATTTTTATCGCTAAAGCTATTTGTTTAAATTCAAATAATATTCAACACATGAATTTCAACTCAACGAATGAATTGCAACTCAACACATGAATATTCGCTATAGTTTGTATATATATAAAAACATGATTTTTATCACTAAAGCTATTTGTTTAAATTCAAATAATATTCAACACATGAAGTTCAACTCAACGAATGAATTGCAACTCAACACATGAATATTCGCTATAGTTTGTATATATATAAAAACGTGATTTTTATCGCTAAAGCTATTTGTTTAAATTCAAATAATATTCAACACATGAATTTCAACTCAACGAATGAATTACAACTCAACACATGAATATTCGCTATAGTTTGTATATATATAAAAACGTGATTTTTATCGCTAAAGTTATTTGTTTAAATTCAAATAATATTCAACACATGAATTTCAACTCAACGAATGAATTGCAACTCAACACATGAATATATATTTCAATATATGTAATTTATTTCAACGAATGAAAATTATTCTAACACATGTATTTTTCAGAAAATTTCGGCAGCATAACGGAAGGGTAGTTAAAACCGGGACCGTCCCTAGTACGGCTCCTCGCTCTACCTTAAAACCTCGCGGTTTTTGACAATGGGGATCATGCATCTAGTTCGCACGTAGGCGGCATATTTTATTTTCATTTCCACAATCCTATTCTAATTTGTTTCAACCACAAGAGGGTATTTTTCAACCACAAAGGTATTTTTCAACCACAAACAATTATTTCCAACCACAAACAATTATTTCCAACCATTCGTCATACCATATAATATCACGTCAATCACAAGCAATAAATATCGTCCATGGTCTGTGGACGAGGGGAGTATATATATATATTATTTCTATAATTCAATTGCATTTCATCACAATTCAAAGCATATATGTTTCATTCAACGCTTGTATAATTTATACATCGCTAATATAACTTATACAACACATGTACATGAGGTATACAATGCGTATATAATTTACACTTCGCTTATATAATTTATACAACGCGATTCCATTCACACAATTCAGTTTAGATTCCTCACATTGGTTATTGCAGTGCTAAAAATCGTAGGAAGATCAGAAAAATCCGCGGCTTCTTCTAGAATGTAGAGAGCCTCCTTGCGGTCACGGTGTCTCCTGTTTCATCAAATTTCGTTAAAGAACGAAAAAGATATTATTTTTCAAAGTTTTGCAACGCTTTATAGTGTTATTTTCATTTCAGAATTTCGAAGCAGAAAGGTTTTTAAACCTTCAAAACTAGGTTTTGATTTTAAAGTCAAACCGTACCATGTTGCTCCGATCAGGTGGTGCCACGCGGAAGAGCTACGAAACAGCTCCCTGTCGATGGTGGTGGCGTCTGACTCGGCGGCTCCAGCAGGTCGCGGCGACGCTCCAAAGGGGCTGACTTCCTCCTCGAAATTCGACGTGCACGATCGATGGTTTGAGGCGAGGCTTGGTCGGATTTAAAGAGGGGAGGGAGGCGATCAGAATCTTCAACTGGAGGTGGCGGCGAAACTGGCTGTGGCGGCGGCAAAAACGATGGGAAGCTTCGAGCTCGATGCGCCGTTGAAATCGCCTGGCGGCTAGGGTTTCGTAGGTTTTTATTTTTATTTTTTTTTAAAAGAAAAATTCCTATTGGTCGAAGCTATATAGGAAATTTTAAATAGTGTTTTAACAAACGGACTCGAAATCAAACCCAACGACTGTCGCCCCTAGCTAAATACCCCCATTCCGGACACAATGGGATATGTTTCGTTGGCCAATTCGACTGTTACAGTCAGTTATTTTTCAAATTAAAATATAAAACATTCAATATTTAATTTTAACGTACATTTCAATTTGCCAGGGCCACAAACTGAATCGAAAAATTCCAGAAAAATAAATCTAGCTTTGTTTTGACGATACGGTCCTTACAAAATCAGTTTCGTCGAATTCTGAGCTCGTTTGAAAAACGGCCATTTTTAGGTCGACCCATTTTAACCGAAATTGACCAATCATTTTCTTTTGCCCCGCTCACATACTAGCTTCAAAAATTATGAAATTTGAAACTTAGCAATAATTTGACATCCCGGACCCAACAAAAGTGGTTTCGTCGAATTCCGAGGTCGTATGCAAAATATCAATTTTCAAGGGCTATATATGTTATATAGCGACCTTTCTGAAAATTCATTTGGCCATAACTTTTGATTCCCGCTATGAAACTTCGATTTTTCAGATTCATTAGAAAGGTATTCATAAACAGATTTAAATATTTTCAGTTTCGCTAATATCCGTTATATTTTCCACCCGGTACAGTCAGACAATGTTTGTATTCAAAATTTCAAACTGCAATACTATACCCAATTCCCTATTTTATTGAAACATGCTATTTCAACTATTCAAATTCTTTGGTAATAACCAAATTTAAAAATTTTAAACTGGTTCACATTTTCCGGGTTATTACAATCTCCCCCACTTAAAACTTTTCGTCCTCGAAAAGGAAATAACAGCTAAGTAGGAAATAAAATGTAAATGCTAAGTATTGTAAAGGTACCTTGCACCGGAGTTAGTCAGAGATGTCCACTCTGCATTTGGGGTATGCTTGTTTAATGCTTTCCTCAGTCTCCCAAGTACAGTCTCTAGGATCACTACTCCACTGCACTTTGACTAAATGAATCTTTTTGCTCCTTAGCTCTCTAGTTTCTTTGCCAACTATCTTTAATGGCTCTCTTCTGAGTGATAATTCTGGAGTTATGTCTATATCCTGTTGCGCTGCTTCTTCCACAACAAGATCTGGATCATGAACATGTTTTCTGAGTTGAGATACGTGGAACACATCATGTACACCAGGCAACCAATCAGGTAATGAAACCATATATGCAAGAGTTCCAATCCGTTCAAGTATAGGAAAGAGACCAATAAATCTCAGTGCCAACTTCCCAGTCTTGCCAAACCTGATTACTCCTCGCATTGGAGAAACTCTTAAATAAACATAATCGCCAACGGCAAATGATAAATCCCTTCTTCTCGCATCAGCATAACTTTTCTGTCGGCTCTGTGCGGTTTTCAATCGCTTCTTAATGAAATCGACTTTATCCGATGCTTCTCGAATCATATCGGGCCCTAACACAAGTCTATTGCCAGGTTCTACCCAACATGCGGGAGATCTGCACGGTCTATCGTATAATGATTCAAATGGGGACATTCCCAAACTTGCTTGATAGCTATTGTTGTAAGATAATTCGGCTAAATGCAAGTGATCTTCCCATGAGCCTCCAAAATCGATAACGCAAGCCCGCAGTAAATCTTCTAGAATCCTATTCACCCGCTCAGTTTGGCCGTCTGTCTGAGGGTGATAAGCGGTGCTTAGATTCAATTTGGATCCCAATTCTGTCTGAAATGCTCCCCAGAACTTGCTAGTAAACAGGGGATCTCTATCATTGACTATATTGAGCGGCACTCCATGTAGTTTAACTATTTCTTTGAAGTAAATCTGTGCTAAACTTTGAGCCGTTCTGTTGGATCGGACAGGTAGGAAATGGGCAGTCTTCGTGAAGCGATCTACGATTACCCATATACTGTCGTTTCCTTTCTTAGTTCGAGGCAAACCATCAATGAAGTCCATCGAGATTTGCTCCCACTTCCATCCTAGAATTTCTAGTGGTTGTAGTAGCCCAGCCAATTTCTGCTGATCGCTCTTAACTAGCTGACAAGTGGGGCATCTGCTAACATATAATGAAATATCTCTTTTCAAAGCTCTCCACCAGAATGTGCGTTTGATATCGTTATACATTTTGCTCACACCGGGATGGATACTTAATTTGGATTTGTGGCACTCATCAAGTATTTCTCTTCTGAGCTCAGGAAGATTTGGGATGCAAATTCTACCCTTTAATCTTAGAACTCCTTTGTCATCGAGTCGGAAACTTGTGGATTCACCTCCCTTGACTCTATGGCTGACTCTTTGAATAAATTCATCGTCTTTCTGAAGGGTCGAGATCCTGTCTATAAATGAAGACGTGATGACAAAACTGGCGATGATTTCATTCTTTCTGCTGAGCGCATCTGCTACAACATTGGCTTTCCCTGGAGTGTACAGAATTTCAAAATCGTATGCTGCAAGGAATTCTAACCAATGCTGTTGTCTCAAGTTTAGATCCTTCTGAGTGAATAGATATTTCAAGGATTGATGATCAGTAAATAGTTCGAACTTCTCGCCCAATAAATAATGCCTCCAGATTCTTAAAGCGAACACGATAGCTAAAAACTCAAGATCATGAGTTGCATAGTTTCTTTCATGCGGCTTCAGCTGACGGATGGCATAAGCGACCACTTGGCCTTTTTGCATTAGTACTACGCCTAGCCCTCTAATAGAAGCATCTGTCCATACAGTCAAGTCTTGGTTGCCTTCTATAATTGTCAATACTGGAGCGGTGGTCAACTTCAGTTTCAGTTCCTGGAAAGCTTCTTCACATTCGGGAGTCCATTTGAATTTCTCATGCTTCTTTGTAAGCTTTGTCAATACACCAAATATCTTTGAAAAATCCTGAACGAATTTCCGATAGTAACTAGCCAATCCAAGGAAACTTCGAACTTCTGTGGGGGTAGTAGGTTGTTTCCAGTTCTGAATCGCTGTAATTTTGCTTGGATCTACAGCAATCCCTTCTTTTGATACGACATGGCCTAGGAACTTTACTTCATCCTGCCAGAAGACACACTTAGAAAATTTAGCTTTCAAGACATTTCTCCTTAGAATTTTCAACACTTGTTCTAAATGTTTTGCATGTTCGCCTTCCGACTTCGAGTAGATTAAAATGTCATCAATGAAGACTAGCACAAATTTATTCAATACACCACGGAACACTCTGTTCATAAGATTGAAGAAGTATGCCGGAGCGTTACACAAGCCGAATGACATTACTAACCATTCGTAGAATAAATCGGGACCCCTGAAGGCTGTCAAAGGAACACAATCTTCTGCTATACGTAATTGGTGGAAACCTGTAGCTAGGTCCATTCTGGAGAATACTGTTGCTCCATTTAATTGATCTAACAGATCGTCTATTCGGGGCAAGGGATATTTGTTCTTCAGTGTCTGCTTATTGAGATCTCGGTAATCAACACAAAGTCTTAGAGTACCGTCTGATTTCGGGACAAATACTATAGCTGCTCCCCAAGCTGAAAAGCTCGGTCTGATCAGACCTTTCCAAAGCAATTCTCGGGTTTGACTACCTAACTCTTCTT
This sequence comes from Allium sativum, assembly GCA_030737875.1. Lineage (NCBI taxonomy): Eukaryota > Viridiplantae > Streptophyta > Magnoliopsida > Asparagales > Amaryllidaceae > Allium > Allium sativum. Next base: position 31,342 of record JASFAX010003227.1, on the reverse strand, counting down.
TTTCTTTCGGGGCCATTCTTCTAATTGGATGCACTACTGGTCGGGAATTCGGAATTAGATCTATCCTGAATTCAATTTCTCTTTGCGGCGGTAAGTTTTCTACTTCTTCAAACACATCCGCATAGCTTTTAACGACCGGTATCTTTTCTAGTGAAGGGGGAGTAACTTCTAAAGAAGACCAAAATTCCGTTCTATTAATTTCTGAGCCATGACATGGTATATATATAGGCCCCAGCTTCGTTTCGACTTTAACGATTCTCTCGGCACATCTAACTTCGGCCTTATATTTTGTCAACCAGTCAAGTCCCAGAATAATATCAAATTCGGAAAGGTCCATGACAATCGAATCAAAAGAGAACTTGTAGCAAGAATAAGAGATAGGCACTCTACAGTATGAACTGAGACTAAAAGAACCTCCTATCGGATTTTGAACTTTAATTGGTTCTTTAAGCTTTCTTCGTTTCAATTTTAACTTATGAACGATGTTACCAGAAATGAAGCTACGTGATGCACCAGTATCAAAAAGTACAGAAACAGGAATATTTTTAATGGTAAGGGTACCTCCCAAGACGTCGGGTTTACCTGATCCATCGCTGGTAGCTGGCGGGGTCTTCCCGTCATACACATGAGCCACTTGTGCGTTCTGCTTCAGAGGACAATTCCTGCTATAGTGCCCCTTCTTATGGCAGTTGTAGCATTCGGCTGAGTCTGGATTTTCCTTTGGCTTCCTCGGGGCTTTGCATACATTAGAAAAATGACCTGACTTCCCGCAGTTGTAGCAATTTCCCGTGGGGATCTTTCCAGGTTTCTGAGTAGCGGCCGCTGTAATGCTAGACTCGGCCTGATCTGCTGAAGCCTTGCGCTTATTTCCAGCTTGGCTTTTGGCGCGGTCTTGGCTGGCGTGCCTTTCATCCATATCTTCATAATTGCAAGCCATTTCTACCAATTTCGAGAAGGAGAGTTTGATGTTGCTCATTGCTCTGTCATGGTACTTGCGCTTCAGCCCAAATATGAATCTCTTGTTCTTTGCTTTGTTAGTCATAATAAGCTCTGGAGCATAGCGCGACAACTAGGTGAATTTATTGAGGTAATCCTGGATAGAGAGATCTCCCTGCTGGAGATTAGCAAACTGCTCTCGCATCCTCTCTAAAGCCTGTTCAGGTACAAACTTCTCGTTGAACATGGTTTTGAATTGCTCCCAGGTTCTGACAGTACCTGCTGCATCCTCTGAGGTGATGGCATCCCACCACAGCTCCGCTTCCTCCTGTAGGAGCCAAATACCTAGTCGTGCTTTGTTGTTGGTTCCCAAACCCATGCCTTCAAAGATCTTTTCACAGGTCTTTAACCAAGCAATAGCCTCCGTTACTGTACCAGTGCCAGAAAAGGGTTTTCCCCCAAGGTTCCTATACCTCTTCGCTACTCTGTCTAGCTCGAAGTCCTCGGGTGCTGGTGGCTGAACAATAGGGCCTCCCTCAACTACGGGGATATTCCCCCGTCCTCCTGCTACTCCGGCTCGGACTCCATGGCCTCCTCTAGCTGCTGCTGCTCGTGTAGCCATCAGAAAGAGTACTGTATAAGCAAGAAAAGAGTCAAGCTCACAGATTTGAAAATTTTCATATATGATAAAGCAGGGGAACATAAGGAAAGGAAATGATGTACTGATCAATTTGTTTTGCTAATCTGCTTAGCTCATTCTAGTACATTGCTAATCCTATCTCTAACGAGCTACTCGCCTTAGAACACTACTGATTCTATTCTGACGAGGTGTTTAATGTGTTAGATCCCGGAACTAAGGTTAACCAAAGCTCTGATACCAACTGTGACGATCCCAAAATCCGAGGGGCGGTATTAAGGATAATCATTGGAATATAACACATTAATCATCATAGCAGAGTACAGATAATAGCAGAACAATAAATAGAATAATTTTACATGGATATGACAGCGAAATCACAACATGTAATAACATCAGAATAGCATAGCGTGGGATATAACTTAGTAAATAAAAGGGAAGTGATCAGTCATCATCGCCAGAGGCGGAATACATACATGCAGTGAGACAAAATAAGGGTATCGGTCTACATCGCCAAAGGCGGTACATATACATACAATAAGAAGTACTGAAAGTAAATCAGTCTGCATCGCCCATGGCGGAATCATAATATAAGTACAAAAATGGCGGAAAATGTCAAAGTCGTCTCTGTGGAGTCAGCCTCGCCATGAGCCAAAATGCACTCTATGCAACAGTGCAGAGCCAAAAACAACCTGTCACCTGTGAACTAGGATGCCCGTGTGAAAATAAGGGCACCCGCGTTTGCAAAGTGAAACAAACAACGAGTCAGTCATGGGGACTGGTATGAAGAATCTATTTAACAGTTTAACAACAGTTATAGGCAAATCACAGGACCACGCCACTTTCGCGGAATGGGTTTACTCCAGTGATTGCTAGTGCATTTAAAACAAAGTAAATTCTTTTAAAACAACGCAATGCTTTTAAAAAGAATGAAGCCATTATAAGACCCAGGTCCCATCACACAATGCAACGCAAGCCGGAGGATAGAGTTTTACCTTATAATGGCCAAATATGCTTGATACGTATAAAGCAAAATCAATTGATATTATTACTAGTGCATATATGTTTCAAAAATGAATAGCATCATAAATATCAATCATAGGCGGCATAGCTAGCATCTACTATGTCGCCATACTAGTTCTACAATCGAGTCCGTTATTTCGTATTGGAAATTGGATTTCCGTCATGAGTCGAGGCAAGGGGCAAGCTCCTCTCCGCTTCGAGACATTCTAGCAAATGCCTCGGGACTACACACTCTGGATAACCCCTGGATGCTTCACGGCCGGTCCTCTCTTACGTTTGAGGATTGGCAATTCCTGAACACACGTTTCCCGGTCCTTACAGACCTATAATCGAGGCGCCTCACATTCCAACAACCACATAGGTGAAAAATAGATATATATATATGTAAGGGCTGGTAAGTCACTGACACCACCATAGCTAGAAAGAAACGTCGTGCTCTCCCTGCAATCCGTATCCCGTTTTTAACTCATACCGGGGTGTGAGGCTCGCGAATCCACGCTATACACAAAGCCAGGCCACGTAGACCGTGCTTTGATCATCATCCACAAGACTTTGCTTTGCAACAGAAGCCTTGATCACAGCATCTTAGCATGCCACATAGGCAGTCCACTCCATACGATTGATTTCCATCTATATATAACCTATGAGCTCGTACATCTCAGAGAAGGGCGTTAAGCAAAAGAATAGATTCTCCGCCGCCAAAAAGATATATATTTAACAAAGATCAATCAGTATAGAACAAAATCCAATGTCAGACACACAGTCCTTTTGAAAGTCCGTTCTGGGTCTGAACGAAACCGGAGGCGTCGAATTCCTCGTATATCCGTCCAATCAACACATATGTTCAGACGGCTACTACTTCCGTTCCTTCACGGTAGCTACTCCGGTCAGGAACCTCAGCAGCGCCCATCCAACCGATACGAAGATCGTCGGTCTTGAATCGTCTTTGCATTTTCCAATTCGAATCGCTCGATAAATTATTTGAAATGAGGGTTAGCTCGGCCTTTTCAAATAATCCACGTAATTAGAATTTAAATCGATTCTTTCCACGGTTATATTATTCGACATCCATCTTTTAGTTCTTTAGTGTTATTTTCGTGTCAAGCACATACAACCATCAAATATCAAACAATTCAAGCCCAATTGGTCTATTTGAAATCTATGTTGCTTATAATATTTTATAACGATTTTTCGCCATTTTTATTTATTTAAAAATGGCCATATTTAATTAAACGACGTTTCAGGTCGTGCCGTGGCACTAGCGCTGTTTTTCCCCTAATTTGTTTTACACATATCGGAAAATCTAACCGTTGTATTTCTACAAAGTTTATATCAGTGGGAAGATATTCCCAAAGCGAACCCAATGGTTCTAGTTTCGTGAGAATCCGACGGTCGGATCTTCCACACTAGTCGTTTGAAGTTACGGTTTCAAAATTCGAACTACAGCGTCGTTATTCGATTTAATTTAATTATATTTATATTTATATATAAATATAAACGATTCTGGCGCTGTTTTTCTTCAGATTTGAATTAAACATTCCGGACAATCCAACCGTTGGATTTTTACAAGGTTGGTGCCGTTGGGAAGATATTTCCAAGGCGAACCCAGCGGTTGCGGTTTCGGGAAAATCCGATGGTCGGATTTCTCGTACTAATCGTTTCAAATTACGATTCCGAAACACGAACTACACGGCTTCGATTCTTTTTAATTATATTTATTTTTATATATATAAATATAGTTCATTCTATAATTCCAACTATAGTTCATTCTACATTTTCAACTTCGTTTTCACTTCGAATATTTCACTAACGCCTTAATATTTCGAAAAATTTCGCCATAACCTCCTTTGTACGGGGAGGGGTTTGGAAATTTATTGGGCCGTGGTAGGTACCCAATAAATCCTAAAAAGCATCCACATATTTATAGTGATATATTCTGGTGTTTACGGGGGAGCATGTATAGATAATCACTCTAGAGAATAAATTCTCGTCACCCCGTTTCCGTGTGGAAATAAATAGTCCATGTGCCGTATCTAATAACTAGAGCGACGTGATTATTGTCAACTCCAGACCCGTGTGGGGTTTTTATTAATCTGGCAATTTATCGTTATATTTTATATAGTCCATATCAGTCATCAGTTCAACCTGTAGTATAAAATCATCGCCATACAAGCCTCTCGCTCGTATGGTAAAACTTCCACCTCGTCACACAAGCTCCAATTGCTTATGTGGAATATGATGAAGTATGCCTATCGTCAAGAAGTATGCCATGTAGTGTAGTTCAAAATTAATTGATACTATCCTATGGCGACGTTTATTATTTCACATAGAATAACCAGCACTCCGCATCAAATGGCATTCACAGGAGTTGATATAAAAATAAAATTGCGCAGCCAACTCATCAAGGCTTACCTATTTCTCGGGCACGCAAATAATTTCTTTACTCTACAGCTAATCCATTTTTCCTGTTCAACACATGTATATATATGCAGAACAAAGCTAATAATAATATTTCTAGCAAACTATTATTTATTTCAACATGTGTGTATTTTTATCAAAGCGTATACATGATAAAAGAAATATTTTTATCATCAAAAATATTTATTCGACACGTGAATGTTTTTAATACTTCATATTCACAATAAAAATGTAATTTTTATTGTCTATTCATTTTATTTTGAAATACGATAACATTCAACACATGAATTTTAACTCAACGAATGAATTTCAATTCAACACATGAATATTCTCTATAGTTTGTATATATATATATATATATATAAATGTGATTTTTATCGCTAAAGCTATTTGTTTAAATTCAAATAATATTCAACACATGAATTTCAACTCAACGAATGAATTGCAACTCAACACATGAATATTCGCTATAGTTTGTATATATATAAAAACGTGATTTTTATCGCTAAAGCTATTTGTTTAAATTCAAATAATATTCAACACATGAATTTCAACTCAACGAATGAATTGCAACTCAACACATGAATATTCGCTATAGTTTGTATATATATAAAAATGTGATTTTTATCGCTAAAGCTATTTGTTTAAATTCAAATAATATTCAACACATGAATTTCAACTCAACGAATGAATTGCAACTCAACACATGAATATTCGCTATAGTTTGTATATATATAAAAACGTGATTTTTATCGCTAAAGCTATTTGTTTAAATTCAAATAATATTCAACACATGAATTTCAACTCAACGAATGAATTGCAACTCAACACATGAATATTCTCTATAGTTTGTATATATATATAAATGTGATTTTTATCGCTAAAGCTATTTGTTTAAATTCAAATAATATTCAACACATGAATTTCAACTCAACGAATGAATTGCAACTCAACACATGAATATTCGCTATAGTTTGTATATATATAAAAACGTGATTTTTATCGCTAAAGCTATTTGTTTAAATTCAAATAATATTCAACACATGAATTTCAACTCAACGAATGAATTGCAACTCAACACATGAATATTCGCTACAGTTTGTATATATATAAAAATGTGATTTTTATCGCTAAAGCTATTTGTTTAAATTCAAATAATATTCAACACATGAATTTCAACTCAATGAATGAATTGCAACTCAGCACATGAATATTCGCTATAGTTTGTATATATATAAAAACGTGATTTTTATCGCTAAAGCTATTTGTTTAAATTCAAATAATATTCAACACATGAATTTCAACTCAACGAATGAATTGCAACTCAACACATGAATATTCGCTATAGTTTGTATATATATATAAACGTGATTTTTATCGCTAAAGCTATTTGTTTAAATTAAAATAATATTCAACACATGAATTTCAACTCAACGAATGAATTGCAACTCAACACATGAATATATATTTCAATATATGTAATTTATTTCAACGAATGAAAATTATTCTAACAAATGTATTTTTCAGAAAATTTCGGCAGCATAATGGCAGGGTAGTTAAAACCGGGACCATCCCTAGTACGGCTCCTTGCTCTACCTTAAAACCTCACGGTTTTTGACAATGGGGATCATGCATCTAGTTCGCACGTAGGCGGCATATTTTATTTTCATTTCCACAATCCTATTCTAATTTGTTTCAACCACAAGAGGGTATTTTTCAACCACAAAGGTATTTTTCAACCACAAACAATTATTTCCAACCATTCGTCATACCATATAATATCACGTCAATCACAAGCAATAAATATCGTCCATGGTCTGTGGACGAGGGGAGTATATATATATATATTATTTCTATAATTCACTTGCATTTCATCACAATTCAAAGCATATATGTTTCATTCAACGCTTGTATAATTTATACATCGCTAATATAACTTATACAACACATGTACATGAGGTATACAATGCGTATATAATTTACACTTCGCTTATATAATTTATACAACGCGATCCCATTCACATAATTCAGTTTAGATTCCTCACATTGGTTATTGCAGTGCTAAAAATCGTAGGAAGATCCGAAAAATCCGCGGCTTCTTCTAGAATGTAGAGAGCCTCCTTGCGGTCATGGTGTCTCCTGTTTCATCAAATTTCGTTAAAGAACGAAAAAGATATTATTTTTCAAAGTTTTGCAACGCTTTATAGTGTTATTTTCATTTCAGATTTTCGAAGCAGAAAGGTTTTTAAACCGTCAAAACTAGGTTTTGATTTTAAAGTCAAACCGTACCTTGTTGCTCCGATCAGGTGGTGCCATGCGAAAGAGCTATGAAACAGCTCCCTGTCGGTGGTGGTGGCGTCTGACTCGGCGGCTCCAGCAGGTCGCGGCGGCGCTCCAAAGGGGCTGACTTCCTCCTCGAAATTCGACGCGCACGATCGATGGTTTGAGGCGAGGCTTGGTCGGATTTAAAGAGGGGAGGGAGGCGATCAGAATCGTCAACTGGAGGTGGCGGCGAAACTGGCTGTGGCGGCGGCAAAAACGATGGGAAGCTTCGAGCTCGATGCGCCATTGAAATCGCCTGGCGGCTAGGGTTTCGTAGGTTTTTATTTTATTTTATTTTTAAAAGAAAAATTCCTATTGGTCGAAGCTATATAGGAAATTTTAAATAGTGTTTTCACAAATGGACTCGAAATCAAACCCAACGACTGTCGCCCCTAGCTAAATACCCCCATTCCGGACACAATGGGATATGTTTCGTTGGCCAATTCGACTGTTACAGTCAGTTATTTTTCAAATTAAAATATAAAACATTCAATATTTAATTTTAACGTACATTTCAATTTGCCAGGGCCACAAACTGAATCGAAAAATTCCAGAAAAATAAATCTAGCTTTGTTTTGACGATACGGTCCTAACAAAACCAGTTTCGTCGAATTCTGAGCTCGTTTGAAAAACGGCCATTTTTAGGTCGACCCATTTTAACAGAAATTGACCAATCACATTTTCTTTTTCCCCGCTCACATACTAGCTTCAAAAATTATGAAATTTGAAACTTAGCAATCATTTGACATCCCGGACCCAACAAAAGTGGTTTCGTCGAATTCCGAGGCGTATGCAAAATATCAATTTTCAAGGGCTATATATGCTATATAGCGACCTTTCTGAAAATTCATTTGGCCATAACTTTTGATTCCCGCTATGAAACTTCGATTTTTCAGATTCGTTAGAAAGGTATTCATAAACAGATTTAAATATTTTCAGTTTCTCTAAAATCCGTTATATTTTCCACCCGGTACAGTCAGACGAGGTTTGTATTCAAAATTTCAAACTGCAATACTATACCCAATTCCCTATTTTATTGAAACATGCTATTTCAACTATTCAAATTCTTTGGTAATAACCAAATTTAAAAATTTTAAACTGGTTCACATTTTCCGGGTTATTACACTGGTATGCCTTCGTAGCATAGTCTATTACGCTTTCGTAACATGGAGATTGATGTCCAATATGTTTTCGTTGTACGACGACGGGGACCGCTCGAGGAGAGTACCATGGGAAGTACGTCGATATTGGGTACGTAGCTACACACACACACATATATATATATTAGATTAATCTGCTTGGGAGTAGATGAGTATGACTTATGTAGAAAAAATTGAAAGTGTATTGTGAAATAAACTTGAACAACTTAATAAATATGAACCAATGATAGAACGATATATGTAGTGTTTTTTGTTGAAAGTATAATTTTGATATTGTGAGGGATGGTTTGCCGAAAAGATTGCCATATATTGTTAGGAATGAAGGCTTGAAGTATTGGAGTGATCACTTGGTAGGTTTCTTCTTGGACGACACTCTTTCATACACTTTTGATTTTTATTTTCATTTTCCTAATGACAGCGATAGAGATAGAACACTTAGATCCGATCCTATTTTTATTAGGGTTTGTATGTTCATCATAACGAAATGGGTTCCTTCTATAGGTAACTCTCAAGCACAGACGAAAAAAGTGGCAATATGGGTTCATTTTTATAGGATTCCTATTTTACTATGGACCCTTTTAGGAATTAATTGGTTTGCTTATCATGTTGGGCGATTAATATGTTTTGATAGCAGTACTGAAAAACTTGATAGATTTAGGTACGCAAAGGTTTGATTGAGGTATCCACTAAGTTTGAACTTACTGAGAAAACAGAAGTTGATGGTTTAGGTGAAAACTGCCCTTCTATTAAGATGAATTATGATTGGAGAACTAAAATTTGCATTATATGTAAGGTTTTTGGACATGAGACTCTAAGTTGTGGATTTAATTTAGCGGCAGAAATGGCCAATGAGGAGCAAGTAGAGATAGGAAATGAGGACGGTCATGTTAGATTTAATGAATATGAGAGTCAGTATAATAGGAAGGATTTTTCATGTCTATAATAGTAATTGGACTGCGGCCAACCCAAAGACAAAAAAAAATTGTAGGAAAAAATGAGAATATTAGCAAGGAAAATGTTGCTGGAGAAACTAATGAAATAAATGACAACGCTAATCCTTTTGATGCATTAGCCTCTGATGTTAATGATAGTAATATTGGATCTGATGCTGAATTAAATGCAAAAGTTCTTGATGTTTGTAAGGACGTTGTTCATAATAATGGAGGTAATTTTGGTAATCAAAATGGAATGCATGCATAGGTCAATGAAATTAGTGAATGTTCAGTTCAAAACAAAGAGGTAAATAATGGGGATCAGACTTGTTTGTTTTCCGATGGTGATAATTTCTTTGGTAATTTACACAAAGATAAAGTTGAGGATGTAAATGATAATCATTATGGCTTGGAATCCTTTTCTGCTGCAACCACTTCATCTATTTTGAATTCAACTTTGTTTAACTCCACTACTAGTTTATCCTTTTCTTTAGTTGTTTCTTCTTAAGCTACAATGTCTCCATCTCATGTTGGTAATTCTAGTGTGAGTAATAAGGAGGAAACTGGCTTTTCTGTAAATTCCATGTCTAGTACGTCGATGTCTGCTATAATATCTTCTTCCAATTTTGTGAATTCATGTGCTCTTGCTAATGCTTCCCCTTACTCGCACTTAACACTTCCATCTCACATTATTCTTCCTTCACCATCAGCTATTACTCCTGCTAGTTCTTCTATACAGAATGGATCAATTTCTACCAAAGCTATAAGGTTAACAGGTAAATTTTGGGATGATGTGGATAGTGTAGTGCCTTCTCTAAATAGTAATGTGATATCAGCTAAAAGTAACAATGACTTATCTTTATCATCAGTTCAAACTCCTGCTAACTCTTATTCTTAGAGTGGTTTGATTTCAAAATCCAAGAGTAGTATGAGGCGTGCCAAAAAGAAAAAGGTTGTTGAGTGTGTTGACGATTTGGATGATGGTATGGACTATGGGATAGAGGATTTTCTACCAAATTCTGTGAAATTTCCACCTAGGCATACAAGGAGAAATCCCATTTAGATGTAGTTCGGTTTTGGTGCGGCATATTAATCGTACATGTGGCATTTGGTCTTGTAAATCACTTCTACTTAGCTTTGATGAAAGATTCTACATGGTTATTGGGGATTTGATATAATTTGATTCTTTTAGCTTCCTTTTCTGTTAACCCTAGAAGTCATTGAAGTGTGTTAATTCTGGTACTCAGTCTGTTTCTGCTGTCATTTTCTGAAGTAATTGGATGATGCTGAAGTGTGAGATTTTAGTTATTTTCTGAAGTTAAGGGTAGATGCTAAAGTGTGTTAATCCTGGATGATGTTGAAGTGCCGCAAAGTTGTTGAAGCCATTGAAAGTCGTAGCTTGTGAATTCAATTGTGTGGAAGAAATTCATCTTGATCAATTGGTTTTTGTCTTTGCTCGGTGGTATGAGAGTTTTGGTATTGTTAATAAGTTTTTGTTTTGCGAGTTATTCTATTGTAGTGTGAATATCCGAGATGTTGTATATATTTTAAATCTTCATGTTGAAATAAAAAAATCGCATTTGCCTTTCAAAAAAATAACTTTTTCCTAACCCCCTCCTCATAACAAACCCCTAGGTTAAACAGGTTGTTGAGATCCTACAGCTTAAAGACACTTGTTAGATAGTGTCATTATACTGGTGAGTATTTACACACTATTATATTTTATTCCCTTCTGCTGTGATATTTCAATGTTGAGCTCTGATATATTTATCTTTAACTTTCTGCAAGATACCAGAAAAACCAGCTCAGGTGTCAATAGATTTGGTTTTTGAAAAAAATAGCCTATCGAAATTCGGGTTGTTGCATTGGTATTAGAGCTTAGGTTTAGGATTTCTGTATAGATGATGAGTGAACATATTTGTATTTTAAAATATAGATATTATACGTATTCCTATATCCATAGAGGAACCCACTAATTAAGTGAGAGAGACACGAAAGAAGTTAGGGTATAGGTTTTGTAAACTAAGGAAAAAGTTATGAAAGTATGAGGATTATAGACCTATGAGTGGCTAGGGTGGAAAGTGTACAAAAATATTTGGAAAGAGAGAGAGAGAGGATTTCATGTGTTAAAATTTGAAATTTTGGAATTTCAGATTAGCAGATTTCGTAGTAAGGCCTTGTAAATTGAGAGAAGATTAAGAAGAAGAAAATGTATTAGGAATTTATATTATATACATTTAGCGCAAAAGTGGCACATGCCTTATTCTTTAGTACAGACATAGTTTGGTAGGAATTTATAAAGGAAAATTTAAGACAAAGAAATATAATTTTGCACAAAGAGTTTGGAAAATGCAAATGTTAGAAACCACTTCGTAATTAGACCCACGGTTAGAACTTGAAAAAAATATTAATGTAGAAAAATATTTCTAGAAAAAGTTATCAAGTTCCAAAAATTTAAAAAGTTTACAATTTTAGAAATTTATTGTTTTGCAATGTTAAGAGTTTCATTTAAAGAATTTTTGAGGTGATTATGCAAACTTATTTTCAAAAAGTATTGAATGTGTAAGCAAGTTGTGGGGTTAAGCGATATAAGTGGTTAAGAGAAAGCACGAATAAATGAATTGGCCTTATAGGTTTATAAGTGACCTTGAGTGAAATGAAATATAAAAGTTTTCTTTAAGGATTGATCGTGACACACTTTAACTTGTTGGAATAAGAAGAATTATAAGATAAGTTTTTATGAATCATTAAGTTTGTAAGTAAACATGTTTTATTAAAGTGGTGTAACACCCCACGTCCATTAATGTCACTCACTAAGGGAATGCATTGACTTCTATGGGGTACTGTAAGAGTATAGAACAGAATATCACAAGACAGATATATAGATGGTACTTAAGAAAATTCAAACTTTATTCATTGCAGCGGAAAAGAAAAATATGTTTGGTTACAACATCAAAACCACATACTAGAATCAAGTACATAAATATCCATCTTGAACAAAATTATTATCAGAGTACATAAAAGTAAAATCATAATCCCACTCCAAATAGCCATAATGAAAAGAGATAAAGCTGAGCATTACTCTCAACACTTCCAAGCGCTTCAAGAAGAAAGAAATCCAAGTCAAACTTCAGTGTTTCCTCGCAGAGAACCCGGGGGGGGGGGGGGGAACGGAAGAAAAGGAGGCGAAAACAAAAAGGTCAGACATAAAGCCTGGCGAGTCCAGCTACTTTTAGCATGAAAATAAGTAAAGCAATATGACAGGAATAAACAGGACGGAAAGTATGACCATGACATAAGGTAAAGCTAGATAACACGATGAATATAAAGGAATGTCTAGTGTGCTTCCCAGATTTCTTACTTAATTTAATTCTCTACACCACCTACTAGTAATTCTTAATGAAATGATCCCAACCCCGCAATTAGCAGCACTCAGGCGTAACATCTAGTAAGAGGTATCCGCCTCATACAATCCTTGAAAGTCCACTTGCCCATAATAGATACTAGATGTCCCCACACTACCCCTAATCGATTGGCGCCCGAACTTGTAGATATCTGTGTGGGTCCCAGCATAGGGTGTATCACTCCATAAGTGGCAACCCGTGGGTGCACAGCTTTATACCTACTGATGTACAGTGGCTAAATCTTCCAATGCCGGGAACACCATGTGAACGCTTAACGAACCCGTCAGAACCTGCACTGCTACACCCTCGCTCTTATTTGACCGCTTATAATCATCCCAGTAAGCGTTCCCCAACCCTGCCTAGCTCAGGGTTTCCGATACCACTAAGTGGGTTACTGTCTGAAATGGGTCCTTACCGCTACTAGGTTTTTCCCCAGGGTTTATCCTAACCCAAACTTATATTGGTTAAGTGTTGTTTATCAAACCTGCTGACTTAACCCCATACACTTATCTAATCAATATGTATTATTGGTTAAGCTTGCCTTAACCCTATCCACTTTGTTCATGTATTATTGGTTAAGTTGTCATCTTACACATGTTAACTTAACCCCACCCACATAACATGTTTTAGGTATAATATTCATCTTTGATCAGCATTAATTAGTTATTAATGCACAGACCTCTCACATTAAGTCGATGGCTTGTGGCCGCTGGATGTGCCGGGCTTTTCCGGGCAGACTTCTGCCACAAGCCAGACTTAACCTCATGTCTAAGCATCTTTTAGTTATGCCTACTACCTCTCACATTAGACTGACCGTTTGCGGTTGCTGGTTAGGCCGGTTAGTTCCGGGCAGGCTTCTACCACAAACGGAGTCTAACCTCGTGTCTCAGCATGCTTATCTTAGCCAATTTATTCACTTGCAGTTTATGCCAATTTTAGGCTAATTATGTCAATTACCCAAAATTCCCAATTTCATATCATGCCCAACAATTAACATATATTATTCCAAATTTAACATTTGTCATGCCCAAACCAACCCAATGTATATTATGCCAAATTTCCCATCGTTCCCTAAATTACCGTTCGTACGTTCATCTCTATGAGATTTGGCCTAGGCTCGAAGTAGCCCGGCTATAAAAACCAAAAAGGGAAGGAGGAAGGGATAAAATAAAGATCTGGAATAATAATAGCAATAGGCATAAGTATGAGCTGATCATAAAGATATGATAAAATTGATGATAATATCAACATGGGCATATAAGAATCATGAATCTGATGTTATAGGCTAAGATATAATTGATGAGATTCAATCTTATTATCATGTATAATTCCCAAATCCAATTTACAACATGTCAGAATTGCTTTAACATTTTTTTAATCTAAAATTAATCAATGAACTCACAAGGATTGGATTAAGGAAGAGAATTAGGCGTTGTAGTTGTTGTAGATTCGATCCCCATTACAGAATTCCTTTACTTTGATTTGTTGAAGAAGAAGGACTAGTTTAGGTTGAGGCAGCATGGGGGCGCCATGAATTTATGTAGTGAAATTAGGTTTAGGTCTAGGTGCGTTTATATAGGTGTAGTGAGTCAAGTAGGGCCATAAGATTAGATTAGATCAGGAGCCATAGGAATCGACCACGTCATCCGACCAATAGAAAATAGCCATGTTGCCAAAAAAACGTTCATTAACCCATAAAAATGAGCCATATATGCAACATGATGCGCAGTAGCAGGGCGTTGACACCCACACGTCATATATATATATATATATATATATATATATATATTCTTTTCAATCATTTTTCCAATTAATCATCCAATTCAACCTTTTACACTAAACCGCTTTTTAATTGAACTGCGTTCACACTAAGCCACTTTTTAGCCATTCCCCTAAAACGAAAATATGGCGCTAGCGGGGATCGAACTCTGTACCTCTTGTATGCAAGTCACATGCTCTAACAAACTGGGCTACTTAGACTTTTGTTAACAAGACTTAGGACAATGGTATCCATTATTTTTTTCTCATTCCTCTTTTTTTCATGTTTTGTTGCAATATTTAATTAAAAGATATCTTTTTCATCCTAAATCGGTTTTCTGCAAACCAAATGTCTAAATTGACTAGAAAATAGCCACGAACGCAATGACGCTAATTTCATGACCAAACTCCTGAAGCTCTTAAAAATTTCCATTTTATTTGTATTTAATTGTTCGCATGCACTTCTTCGTATTTCATGTATTGCATTTAATTTCTTTTATTAATCTTTTTCCTTCATTTCACTGCATGAACTTATTACATGCAATTTTATTGTCATTATTTAATTTTTCTCTTAAATATATCTATGTATATATATATATACATATTTCCACATTTTTAATTTCATTAAAAACGCGGGGTGTTACATTCTCCCCTACTTAGAGCATTTCGTCCCCGAAATCTCTGAGTTAAGAAGAATGTATCATACCATCATCATCCATCTACTCATCCATCATCCACAAGCATCCATTGTCCTTAAAAGATTTCTAATGCTCCTATGAATATATGCAGAGGTGTGTGTATATGTCCCAATACTAATGCGAAGATCAGGCGGTCTACTGATTTAGTTGACCTCCTTAATGCAATGTATGTTAGTGCCATGAATCCAACATGTATGCAAATAATCCTATTATAACATGTAAGTTCTATATGTGTGCACACTCATTTGTCCAAATGCAACATCCATATGATGATACATCCATTTTCATCCATGAGGAAAAAGAAAAATGCACTCACATCCGTATGCACTATGAGAGAGATTGAGCCGATCTAGTGCTTAATGTGTGTGTATATGAATCCACAAGCAACCACTAGCAAACACTTGCAACCACTTGCATCCATCAAACATAACATGTCACAAACACATGTTTACATCCATGGGTTCCCTATCTAAAGGCTTGATCGATAGGAGGTATTCAAACGATATATACAAGTATTAATTCGAATCTTGGGAAAAGAAGTTAAGAACATATTCTCGAAAAGGAAAGGATATGAAGCACGAATCTTGTCTTCAGCCTCCCAAGTAGCATCCTCGCAGTCCTCTCCCCATTGTACTTTTACTAGCTTCACTTCTTTGTTGCATAATTTATTAACCTCCGATCCAAGTATGCAAGTCGGAACTCGTCCAATCGTTGCTTCCTTCTCTACTTTCACTTCCTCTCGCAAGTTTGGCTCCAATATCTTGAACTCTATACCTTTTATCGCCTCTTCTCCGAAGTTTCCCTGATCATATCGGGCCCAAGCAAAATCTTATTCGTAGACTCCCACCAACAAGTCGGTGATCGGCAAGGTCGTCCATATAGAGCTTCAAAAGGTGTCATGCCAATACTAGTCTGATAGCTGTTGTTGTAGGTGAACTCTACCAATGGAAGATATTCCTCCCGCATCTCTCCAAAGTCCAAGATGTATAACCTCAAAAGATCTTCTAGAATCCGATTCACTCTTTCTGTTTGGCCATCCGTATGAGGGTGATAAGCAGTGCTCAAACACAATTGCGTACCTACCACCTCTTGCAAGCTCTTCCAAAACTCACTAGTGAAAATGGGATCTCGATCGCTTACGATACTAGAAGGTATGCCATGTAGACGAACTATCTCTCAGAGATAAACAGATGCTAACCATGCTGCTGTTCATTTACTCTTAACTTGAATGAAATGGGAGCTCTTGGTAAGTCTATCTACTACTGCCCAAATCCCTGTATTACCCTTCCTTGACCTCGGCAACCCATCGACGAAATCCATGGAAACACTTTCCCATTTCCACTGTGGAACCTCTAAAGGGTGAAGCAAACCACCAGGCTTCTTTTGCTCAGCCTTGACTTGCTAGCACACTAAGCATCTAGAAACGAACTCAGCCACATCCTTCTTCATTCCGGCCCAAAAGAAAACTCGCTTCATGTCCCTATTCATCTTGTCTCCACTGGGATGAATGGTCAGCTTAGAAAGATGTGCTTCTTCAAGGATTATCCTCCTCAAACCCTCGTCTTAAGATACACAAAGTCTCCCATCCCTATGCAACCAACCTTTGTCATCGATAGTATACCTACTAAGATGGCTTCAAGACTCCCCTCTGATGAGCTGGTCTACTATCTCTATCAACTGTGGGTCATCTCGCTCTGCCGCACCTATCTGTCCCAAAAGCGTAGGTCGTACCTCTAACGATGCCAATAAACTGGGTACATAATCAATAGAGGGTCTAAAGTCAAAGGTAGAGATATACTCTAAACTTCGCCGCTCGACAAACAAAGGATTCAAAGTCAACTTCTTTCTAATCAAGGCGTCTGCTACAACGTTACCCTTGCCATGGGTATATGCAATCTCAAAATTGTAGGATGCTAAGAACTCCATCCACCTCTTTTGCCTTAAGTTTAAATCTTTTTGGGAGAACAAGTATTTTAGGGACTTATGGTCTGTATACAACTCAAAACTCTCACCAAGCAAGTAATGGCGCCAAGACTTAAGCACAAAAACTATTACAGCTAACTCTAACTCGTGGGTAGGGTAATTCTTCTCATGGACTTTCAACTACCTTCCATCATAGCATATCACCCTTCCCTCTTGCATCAAAACTGTGCCAAGACCTGTCCCGCAAGCATCGGTATACAATGTGAACGGTTTACTCCCATCAGGCAAAACTAAAACTGGAGCTGTTGTTAATGCCCTCTTCAAACGCTGGAAAGCATCGTCACAGTCAACATCCCAAGTAAAGGTCAAATTCATTTTCGTCAATCGTGTAAGTGGGGCTGATATCTTAGAAAAGTCCTTGATGAACTTTCTATAATAGCCCGCCAAACCAAGAAAACTTCTTACTTCTGTTGCATTCTTAGGAACCTTCCAATCTTGGATTGCCACCACCTTCGCGGGATCCACTGATGTCCCTTCCTTAGAGACCAGTGCCCTAAGAACCTCACCTCCTTCCTCCAAAAATGACATTTGGAGAACTTTTAGCTTTGAGTTGATGTGCTCGAAGGGTCTCTAAAACTTCCCTAAGATGTAGAGTGTAACACCCCATGTCCATTAATGTCACTCACAAAAGGGAATGCATTAACTTCTATGGAGCGTTTTAAGTGAATATAGAACAGAAAATCACAACAAGACAGATATGAAATAGTACTTGAAAATTTAAAACTTTATTTATTGCAACGGAAGGTAAATATGTTTGGTTACATCACCAAAACCCAAAGACTAAAGTCAAGTACATAATATCCATCTTGACAAAATCAGAGTACATAATATAAAAAGCATAATCCCATAAATAGCCATAAAAGAGATAGGTTGAGCTTTACTTCAGCAATCTAAATCCAAGTGCTCCCAAAGAGATCCAAATCAAGCTTCCCACCCTAAGAACCTGGGGGGAGGGGGGAAGGAAGAAAAGAGGTGGAAACAAAGGGGGTCAGACATAAAGTCTAGCAAGTTCGATAACTCCAACAATATAATTATCAAAGTAACTAGGATAAGACATAAGCTTGGTAAATAAGGAAATGACTGTGAATTAATGGCAAGACCAAGCAACCAAAAATAATAGGATGAGCAAAGATAACGTTAAAGGCGCTTCCTAATCAATATAGGGTAATTACTATACTGTACCGTACTGTACTGTACTAACACTAACTGCACCCATACTAGTCACTCTAGAAACTTGATCCCTCTTGACTAAATAGAATGATGATAGCTTCGTGTACTACTAGATGTACCCACTATCCCCACTAGATGTACCCCTTCAATGGTAATTCCATGTACTCATAGCTGACGTCATAGGTGCCGCCTGCTCCTATCTCCACTAGGTGTACCCCTTTAATGATTAATTAATAATGGTAGCTTCGTGTACCCCTAGCTGACTACATAGGTTTCGTCTGCTCCTATCTCCACTAGATGTACCCACTACCCTGCCCCATTCGATCGGCTCCCTAACTCGTAGATACCCGTGCTGGTCCCACAGTGGGGTGTATCACTCCCGTAAAGTGGCAACCCAATACAACTTAAGGATGCACGGCTTATACCTACACGATGCAACAACGTCTTACCTACCAGCCCGGGCCCACGCACGCACATGACCCCGTTGGACTTGCATTGCCACCGCTAACCCATTTTGGCCTCTAACAATCAGGCCCAGTAGGCGTGTCCCGTCCTCGACTTGGGTCGAGCTCACAAAGATACTTAATGGGCTACTGGACTGAAAAGGGCCCCCACCAAGCTTCCCACCTAGGCTTGGTCCCCTCTAATACATCCCGCTTAACCCCATGTCCACTTACATGTATAAATTTGGTTAAGTGTTTTCTAATTTAACCTACTCTCACCCTTTTGTTTAATTAACAGGTTGTATTGGTTAAGTCTGTGGGCCTATATACACAAATATTACCCACCTACCCAAGATTTACTTAACCCTCTCACTGGTTCAGACATGTTAATTTACGGTTAAGTTTATGGGCCTATATGTACTAATATTACCCACCTACCCAAGATTTACTTAACCCACTCATTCCGTATAACCCAGTTTACTTAACCCCCAACTTAAACTTAAGTTCTTACAATCCCTAGGGATCAGATTTGGTTAAGTAGTCCATTACATTTACCATGTCCATTTTTAATTAATTAATCAATTAATTAAAACCTTTCCCTTCATAGGTGTCAATACCTATTTTATCCAATAATTTGAATTACATGTCATAATTGTTTATATTCAAATTACTCCATTTTTCTAATCGTATTTCTCATGACATCCTCATGCCACCCACCAGATTCCTCATGCCACCCAAGGCACCCACTTAACCCCCTCATGTCCCACTACATATTTACTTTGGTTAAGTGTTTCTTAATTTATTACTATCGTAACCCCTGTAGGACCTCTCACATTAGACTGACATTTGTGGCTGCTGGATTTGCAGGGCGGGTCCGGGCAGTCTTACACCACAAACGAGCCTAACCTCGTGTCCATACAATTGTTACGCATTTAGTTTGGGCCTTTGACCTCTAACATTGGGCTACCATTTGTGGCTATTGGATTTGCCGGGCGAGTCCGGGCAGTCTTACACCACAAATGAGTCCAACATCGTGTCTTAGGCAATTAATTATACATAATTAATTTCCCCCAATATTTGAATTACTTTCCCTATTCAAATTACAAATCATTTCCATATTTATTTATGTATAAATATATCACCTTAATTATGTCCACTATTTATGGTACATAAATTGTACCAATACATCTCAAATTAATTTCATGCCTTTTTAGGCATTTGTGCCAATTCCCAATATTTAATATCCCTATTCAAATTCAAATTAATCTATGTCCATAATTAAACTATGTCCATTGCTACACATTAATTTTCCAATTAATTCCTTCATTAAATTTTTCGCCTTTTAAGGCAATTCACCTTAATTAATATCTCAAATTCGTTATATGCCTCATTTACATGCCAATTCACATTTATTAACATAATCAATATTTTCATCCCATATTTGGATTAATTATTCCTAATCAAATATGTTAATAAAATTCCAATTATCTTTATGACCATAATTCACATTAATTATGTCCATATATCACTTTGCCAATTAATATCTCAATTTACATATATGCCTCTTTTAAGGCTATTACATGCCAATTCACATTTATTAACATAATCAATATTTTCCCATAACCCCCGCGGCGTCCGTTCGCATAGAATATATGATAGACTAAGAAATAGTCTAACACATGAAAAAGGAAAAAACACCACATATTCACATAACATACAAAATAGGCCTAACTTGCATATGAGAATTTACCACATAACTTGCATAAAATCATAGATCTAAACATAGGCCTAAAAGGTATGAACCTGCATGTTATGAATAAGATTTTCATCACAAAATTTACATAGGCAATAACCACAAACTTGCATAACATGATTCATATTCCAAACTCATATTTTTATATAAACTTGCATATGTGATTTATGCAACATAACAATGGTGTAAATTTACCTCTAAACATATAAACTAGCATGTAAAGATTTAGCATATAACTCATACATGTCATAGCCTAACTTTTGATCTAAAATAGATGTCATAATCTTTACTAACTTGCATGTGATTTATGTCTAAATCAACATCTAAACTTGCATACATACATACATATGATCTATCATATGAATCAACATAACCAAACTAGCATTTAAACAACATGATGATTTGATTATACATAAGCCAATCATAGAATTACAACATAGATCATAACTTTACAACATGTATGATAACATCACAATTTAACAACATAATCATATCATACGGTCAATAATTCACATCATATCCATATAATCCACAATTATATCTAATCTTACTTAATTTAATAATTATCTTGATTAGAGAAATCGAACTTGCCTTTCGTGGTTAAAGAATTATGAACAATTAATCAAACTTGATGCAGAATTGTTGTAGCGACGTTAGTTGATTCGTTGTTGAAGCTCTAAGCTTGAATTAGGTTGAATTGATTAGCTATCTTCCTCTTTAGTTGGCGGCGGCTACACTGAGTTCCATGGCGACGGCATAACGACTTTAGTTTCAATTTTAATTAGGTTTAGGGTTAGCATTAGAATGTAGTTATAGGTGTAGGAAGTTATTTAGGACCATTAGATTAACCCTGAACCATGAGAACCAACCAAATGCAAAATCTGCATTTGAGCGAATCGGCCCACGGGTTGACAGCCAAACACCCTGGATTAACCCCTAGTCGACCCAGCGAGGCTCGGGTCGACCTCAAAAATGGGCCGGTTCGGTCATTCCCCCCTCCTAATTCGCTGTTTTGAACTTTTTCGCATATTTATTTATTTAATTTTTAATTTTCATATATATATATATATCAATATATATATATATATATATTTCTCTGCGCAACCCATTTCACTTAATTCTTTTCTAAAAATTAAGTATACTTTAATTTGTGAATTTTAATGTTATAAAATTACGGGGTGTTACATTCTCCCCTCCTTAAAGGATTTCGTCCCCGAAATCTCCAAGTCAAGAAGAATGTATATCCTACCATCTAATCGTCCATCTACTCAACCATCAAACACCAGCATCCATTATCCTTAAAAGACTTCTAATGCTTTAATGTTTATATGCACAGTGTGTGTATATGTCCATATCTAATGCAAAATTAGGCGGTCTACTGATTCAGTTGACTTCCTTAGTGCAATTCATGATAGTGCCATGCGTCCAATATGTATGCAAAAGATTCCTAATGATAAATATTAATTCTATATGCGTGCACAACCATCCACCCGAATGCAGCAACCATATGATAATACAACCATTATACATCCATTTTAGTAAATACATCCATATATATATGTAATATGCAATATGAAGTGACTGAGCCAATCTGGTGCCTAATAGTGTGTGTATATGCATCCACGAGCAACCACTAGCGAACACTTGCATCCACTTTGCATCCATCATACATAACATGTCTCAAACACATGTTTCAACCATAGGATTTCCCTAACTGAAGGTCAAAGATACTAGAGAGAGGACATACTAAAGATAAGATAAGCACAAGCTAAGCGATAAAGGAGAAATTAAAAGACATACCCTCGAAAAGAAAAGGGTACATTGAACGCATCTTCTCTTCCATCTCCCAAGTAGCGTTACTCTCATCGTCTCCCCATTGTACTTTGACTAGTCTGACCTCTCGATTTCTCAACTTCTTGATCTCCGACCCAAGAATGCATGTAGGAGCTCGTCGAATCGTCGCATCACGCTCTATTTCCACGTCTCTAAGCAAGCTCGGCTCCACTACCTCCGCGGTCTCGTGTAAGCACTTCCTCAAATGTGATACATGGAATACGTCGTGTACACCACTAAGTCTCTCAAGCAACTCCTCTTATCCGCATAAGATTTCTGCCTATCTTGCGCTGCCTTCATCCTTCTTCGAATCAAATCAATCTTCTCCGAAATCTCTCTAATCATATCGGGCCCAAGTAAGATCTTATCCGTAGATTCCCACCAAAGTGTAGGTGAACGACAAGGTCATCCATAAAGAGCTTCGAAAGGTGCCATGCCAATGCTAGACTGAAAGCTATTATTATATGCGAACTCCACCAATGGAAGATGCTCTTCCCATGTACCCCCAAAGTCTAGGATACATAGCCTCAACAGGTCCTCTAGAATACGATTCACCCTCTCGGTTTGGTCGTCCGTCTGAGGATGATATGCGGTGCTCAAACATAACTGAGTCCATACCGCTTCTTGTAAGCTCCTCCAAAATTCGCTAGTGAAGATAGGATCGCGGTCGCTTACTATGCTAGAAGGAACACCATGCAAACGAACTATCTCTCGGACGTATACAGAAGCTAACCATGGAGCAGTCCTCTTACTCTTCACGGGAATAAAATGGGCGCTCTTAGTAAGTCTATCTACTATAACCTAAATCCCCGTATTACCCTTCCTCGATCTTGGTAATCCATCAACAAAATCTATCGAGATACTATCCATGTGAACTCATCGCAACTATCCATCTCCCACGCAAGTCGTCCTATTCGAACTCGATATCCCCCAAGCACAAGCCCCAAAGGCCTAAACCAATATCAGACAAGCACCCAAGGAATACCTCCTCTGATTTCAGATAGTCTACGTGAGATGATACTAGCAAAACAAATAATTGGGCACTTAACCGACTCTGGCTGTCCTCGCCAGTCTTGCTTCAAAACCATCACTAATCACCTATCTGACTTTGCATTATCCCCTAGGCACACACGAATACCTCGTGCCTCTAGGTAAACCCCGCACTTCATCGAAGACGTCACTATACTTACGGACCACACGAAAAGATTCCAAATCACTGTTGGATATGTCAAGAGATTCGAGACAGCTAAACGTCACTGAACCCCTAGGGTCACAAGAAATATGAGGGTCTTTCCATAATGAATCAATAGTCTAACTACCCTCCTTTCACTATCTAGGATGGCACCCCGCCTGGGTAGCCAATCCACCCATAGAATCAAACTATAGCCCGTGAAACCAAGGACGAAGGCGTTGCATTCAAATCCAACGTCCAAGATAGACACTCTCAAATCCCGACAAACCATTGAAGGATGAGCCGAACCACCAAAAAGATTTGAGACTAGGATGGGATCCTTAACTAGACTAGTATTTAGGTGCAGTGTTTTCAACTAACGAAGCAGATACTAACAAGTATGAAGCGCCAGAATCAAACAAAGTTCGATTAGGATGATAAAGGAAACCAAATTTCTACCTGGACGGTCCTACCCCTATCAGGTATACCAGCCGTGAGGGAATATAACTACCCTCCAGAAGATCATGTACTTTGCCCTTGCCTCTTTGGACAATCCTAATAAGGTGTCCTATTTCTCCAAAAGGATAACTACTAGCCTTCTTGTTCACATTCCCCATTCGTGACCTTCCACCAAGATGAGGTTTCGTCCTTCATTAACCAATGGCTATTTGAACATTCCTCCCATCATCTACCTTAAAGGTATCAACAAGCCCTCCACTTCCTTGAACTAACTTCTAGCCCGTCAAACGTCTAAGTCCCTTGAAGTGGTTTTTCGTCCTTCGTATGGAAGTCCCTATTTATCTTAGAAAAAGCATCTATATGCGGAGGGGAAATCCAAAAAAGAAAAAGAGGAAGAGATTCAAAATGGAGAGTCGAAGGAAGGATATATGGCTCTTGGGGATTATGTTTTTTAAAACAAACCTTTCTTTCAAAAATACTCTTCTACAAACATATTTTTGAAAGTATTCTTTATAAAAATTCTTTTGAAAAATAGTTTCTCAAAATATCTTATCTGTTCTGGTAACCTTCAGCTCTGATACCACGTGTAACACCCCATGTCCATTAATGTCACTCACAAAAGGGAATGCATTAACTTCTATGGAGCGTTTTAAGTGAATATAGAACAGAAAATCACAACAAGACAGATATGAAATAGTACTTGAAAATTTAAAACTTTATTTATTGCAACGGAAGGTAAATATGTTTGGTTACATCACCAAAACCCAAAGACTAAAGTCAAGTACATAATATCCATCTTGACAAAATCAGAGTACATAATATAAAAAGCATAATCCCATAAATAGCCATAAAAGAGATAGGTTGAGCTTTACTTCAGCAATCCAAATCCAAGTGCTCCCAAAGAGATCCAAATCAAGCTTCCCACCCTAAAAACCTTGGGGGGGGGGGAGGAAGAAAAGAGGTGGAAACAAAGGGGGTCAGACATAAAGTCTGGCAAGTCCGATAACTCCAACAATATAATTATCAAAGTAACTAGGATAAGACATAAGCTTGGTAAATAAGGAAATGACTGTGAATTAATGGCAAGACCAAGCAACCAAAAATAATAGGATGAGCAAAGATAACGTCAAAGGCGCTTCCTAATCAATATAGGGTAATTACTATACTCTATCGTATTGTACCGTTATGTACTGTACTAACACTAACTGCACCCATACTAGTCACTCTAGAAACTTGATCCCTCTTGACTAAATAGAATGATGATAGCTTCGTGTACTACTAGATGTACCCACTATCCCCACTAGATGTACCCCTTCAATGGTAATTCCATGTACTCCTAGCTGACGTCATAGGTGCCGCCTGCTCCTATCTCTACTAGGTGTACCCCTTTAATGATTAATTAATAATGGTAGCTTCATGTACCCCTAGCTGACTACATAGGTGTCGTCTGCTCCTATCTCCACTAGATGTACCCACTACCCTGCCCCATTCGATCGGCTCCCTAACTCGTAGATACCCGTGCTGGTCCCACAGTGGGGTGTATCACTCCCGTAAAGTGGCAACCCAATACAACTTAAGGATGCACGGCTTATACCTACACGATGCAACAACGTCTTACCTACCAGCCCAGGGCCCACGCACGCACATGACCCCATTGGACTTGCGTTGCCACCGCTAACCCATTTTGGCCTCTAACAATCAGGCCCAGTAGGCGTGTCCCGTCCTCGACTTGGGTCGAGCTCACAAAGATACTTAATGGGCTACTGGACTGAAAAGGGCCCCCACCAAGCTTCCCACCTAGGCTTGGTCCCCTCTAATACATCCCACTTAACCCCATGTCCACTTACATGTATAAATTTGGTTAAGTGTTTTCTAATTTAACCTACTCTCACCCTTTTGTTTAATTAAAGATTGTATTGGTTAAGTCTGTGGGCCTATATACACAAACATTACCCACCTACCCAAGATTTACTTAACCCTCTCACAGGTTCAGACATATTAATTTACGGTTAAGTTTGTGGGCCTATATGTACTAATATTACCCACCTACCCAAGATTTACTTAACCCACTCATTCCGTATAACCCAGTTTACTTAACCCCCAACTTAAACTTAAGTTCTTACAATCCCTAGGGATCAGATTTGGTTAAGTAGTCCATTTCATTTACCATGTCCATTTTTAATTAATTAATCAATTAATTAAAACCTTTCCCTTCATAGGTGTCAATACCTATTTTATCCAATAATTTGAATTACATGTCATAATTGTTTATATTCAAATTACTCCATTTTTCTAATCGTATTTCTCATGACATCCTCATGTCACCCACATGTCACCCACTAGATTCCTCATGCCACCCAAGGCACCCACTTAACCCCCTCATGTCCCACTACATATTTACTTTGTTTAAGTGTTTCTTAATTTATTACTATCGTAACCCCTGTAGGACCTCTCACATTAGACTGACATTTGTGGCTGCTGGATTTGCCGGGCGGGTCCGGGCAGTCTTACACCACAAACTAGCCTAACCTCGTGTCCATACAATTGTTGCGCATTTAGTTTGGGCCTTTGACCTCTCACATTGGGCTACCATTTGTGGCTGCTGTATTTGCCGGGCGGGTCCGGGCAGTCTTACACCACAAATGAGTCCAACCTCGTGTCTTAGGCAATTAATTATACATAATTAATTTCCCCTAATATTTGAATTACTTTCCCTATTCAAATTACAAATCATTTCCATATTTATTTATGTATAAATATGTCACCTTAATTATGTCCACTATTTATGGTACATAAATTGTACCAATTTACATCTCAAATTAATTTCATGCCTTTTTAGGCATTTGTGCCAATTCCCAATATTTAATATCCTTATTCAAATTCAAATTAATCTATGTCCATTACTACACATTAATTTTCCAATTAATGCCTTCATTAAATTTTTCGCCTTTTAAGGCAATTCACCTTAATTAATATCTCAAATTCGTTATATGCCTCATTTACATGCCAATTCACATTTATTAACATAATCAATATTTTCATCCCATATTTGGATTAATTATTCCTAATCAAATATGTTAATAAAATTCCAATTATATTTATGACCATAATTCACATTAATTATGTCCATATATCACTTTGCCAATTAATATCTCAATTTACATATATGCCTCTTTTAAGGCTATTACATGCCAATTCACATTTATTAACATAATCAATATTTTCCCATAACCCCCGCGGCGTCCGTTCGCATAGAATATATGATAGACTAAGAAATAGTCTAACACATGAAAAAGGGAAAAACACCACATATTCACATAACATACAAAATAGGCCTAACTTGCATATGAGAATTTACCACATAACTTGCATAAAATCATAGATCTAAACATAGGCCTAAAAGGTATGAACCTGCATGTTATGAATAAGATTTTCATCACAAAATTTACATAGGCAATAACCACAAACTTGCATAACATGATTCATATTCCAAACTCATATTTTTATATAAACTTGCATATGTGATTTATGCAACATAACAATGGTGTAAATTTACCTCTAAACATATAAACTAGCATGTAAAGATTTAGCATATAACTCATACATGTCATAGCCTAACTTTTGATCTAAAATAGATGTCATAATCTTTAGTAACTTGCATGTGATTTATGTCTAAATCAACATCTAAACTTGCATACATACATACATATGATCTATCATATGAATCAACATAACCAAACTAGCATTTAAACAACATGATGATTTGATTATACATAAGCCAATCATAGAATTACAACATAGATCATAATTTTACAACATGTATGATAACATCACAATTTAACAACATAATCATATCATACGGTCAATAATTCACATCATATCCATATAATCCACAATTATATCTAATCTTACTTAATTTAATAATTTTCTTGATTAGAGAAATCGAACTTGCCTTTCGTGGTTAAAGAATTATGAACAATTGATCAAACTTGATGCAGAATTGTTGTAGCGACGTTAGTTGATTCGTTGTTGAAGCTCTAAGCTTGAATTAGGTTGAATTGATTAGCTATCTTCCTCTTTAGTTGGCGGCGGCTACACTGAGTTCCATGGCGACGACATAACGACTTTAGTTTCAATTTTAATTAGGTTTAGGGTTAGCATTAGGATGTATTTATAGGTGTAGGAAGTTATTTAGGACCATTAGATTAACCCTGAACCATGAGAACCAACCAAATGCAAAATCTGCATTTGAGCGAATCGGCCCACGGGTTGATAGCCAAACACCCTGGATTAACCCCTAGTCGACCCAGCGAGGCTCGGGTCGACCTCAAAAATGGGCCGGTTCGGTCATTCCCCCCTCCCAATTCGCTGTTTTGAACTTTTTCGCATATTTATTTATTTAATTTTTAATTTTTATATATATATCAATATATATATATTTCTCTGCGCAACCCATTTCACTTAATTCTTTTCTAAAAATTAAGTATACTTTAATTTGTGAATTTTAATGTTATAAAATCATTGGGTGTTACATAGAGCATGCTCTTCCTCACTTCTAGAAATATCA
Source organism: Allium sativum (assembly GCA_030737875.1). NCBI lineage: Eukaryota > Viridiplantae > Streptophyta > Magnoliopsida > Asparagales > Amaryllidaceae > Allium > Allium sativum. The sequence continues at coordinate 2,675 of JASFAX010003227.1, read as the reverse complement.
AGATATCATCCACAAAGACTACCACGAACTTGTTTAGAAACTCCCTAAACACACTACTCATCAAGTCTACGAAATATGCGGGTGCATTCGTCAAACCAAAATGCATGACGAGCCATTCAAAGAAACCGTCGGGATTCCTAAAAGCAGTCATATCTATACTATCCTCAGCTACCCTCAACTGATGAAATCATGTAGCTAAGTCCAACTACGAGAAAACCGAAGCACCAACCAACTGATCGAACAAATCATCTATCCTCGGCTATGGGTGTCTGTTCTTCTTCGTTAGCTTATTCAGCTCTCCATAGTCCACGCACAATCTAAGTGAACCATCAGCCTTCATGGCAAAAACAATAGGAGCACCCCACTCCGAGATACTTCTTCTTATGAACCCTTTCTCGAGCAACTCTTTCACTTGTTTACTAAGCTCCCTCCTTTCTATTGGAGCCATGTGCCGCACAGGCAATGCAACTGGCTTTGAATTGTCTACCATACATATGGAAATCTGTCTCGCGTTTTGGAGGTAAGCCCCTAACCCCCTCAAAGACATCTGCATACTCACGGACTACTTGAACAGATTGCAAATCATCAATAGATGTGTCAAGAGATTCTAGGTAGCTAAGCATAACAGAACCCTTAGGTTCGCATGAGATATCGAGAGTGTTAACCAAACTAGTCAACAGTCTAACTACCCTCTTTTCACAGTCGAGAATGGCACCATACCTGGCTAGCCAATCCATTCCTAGAATCAACCCATAGCCCGTGAAACCAAGTACATAAGCGTTGCATTCAAACTCAACGCCATACATATATTCTCAAATCCCGACATAACACAGAAAGATGAGTCGTACCCCCAATAGGATTTGAGACAACGACGAGATCCACTACTATACTAGTATCTAGGTGTAGAGACTCAACAACAGAAGCAAATATAAATGAATGTGAAGCGCCAAAATCAAACAAAGTACATACAGGATGATCGAAGAGGGAAATCAAATTTTCAACAGAAATGTTTCTACCTCTCTCTTGCATAGCTGGCATGAGAGCATTAACCTGCCCTTCAGAAGTAGATCCTGTCCTCTGTCCTTTCCCTTGTCCTTGCCTGCTTGGGTAGTCCTTAATCATATGTCCTGCCTCACCACATTGGAAGCAGCCAGTCTTTTTCACCTTATTCTTTCTACAATCTTTAGCTATATGACCTGGTATACCATAGAAATGGCACTTCCTTTTATCTCGGGGTTTATTATTCTTTCCACCCTTCTTAGGTTCTACTTTCTTGTTCTGTGATTCTTCCATTTTTACCTCTTTCTTTTCACCTTTACCTTCTTCGTGGATTAAAGCCATATCAACAAGTTTCTCATCCTTGGGATGTGCTCCTTAGCCTAAACTCCCTCATTCTCATTTTTACCATCCTTATGTACCATGTTAACAAGTCTCTCGAAAGATGCCTCCATCGCATGGAAAACCCTACGAAGCTTGAAAGAAGATTAGCCGCAGGTGAAACTACTGCGGCCACAGATGGAGGTTGGACACTTCTTTGCCCTCCGACATGTGCCGTAGTTTCAACATGCCTACAGAACTATGGCGAAAAGAAAGGAAAAAGAGATTCAAGTAGAGAATCGAAAGAAAGATATATGGCTTTTGGGGATTATGTTTTTCATAATAAACCTTTCTCTTGAAAGTACCCTCTTTAAAACATGTTTTTGAAAATACTTCTTAAAAAAAATACTTTTGAAAACAGTTTTCAAAATCTTTTATCTGTTCTGGTAACCTTCAGCTCTGATACCACGTGTAACACCCCACGTCCATTAATGTCACTCACTAAGGGAATGCATTAACTTCCATGGAGTATTATAAGAGTATAGAATAGAATATCAAAAGACATATATATAGATGGTACTTAAGAAAATTCAAACTTTATTTATTGCAGCGGAAAAGCAAAACATGTTTGGTTACAACATCAAAACCACATAGTAGAATCAAGTACATAAATATCCATCTTGAACAAAATTATTATTAGAGTACGTAAAAGTAAAATCATAATCCCATTCAAAATAGCGATAATGAAAAGAGATAAAGCTGAGCATTACTCTCAACACTTCCAAGCGCTTCAAGAAGAAAGAAATCCAAGTCAAACTTCAGTGTTTCCTCCCTGAGAACCTTGGGGGGAGGGGGAACGGAAGAAAAAGAGGCGAAAACAAAAAGGTTAGACATAAAGCTTGGCGAGTCTAGCTACTTTTAGCATGAAAATAAGTAAAGCAATTTGACAGGAATAAACAGGATGGAAAGTATAACCATGACATAAGGTAAAGCTGGATAACAGGATGAATATAAAGGAATGTCTAGTGCGCTTCCCAGATTTCTTATGTAATGTCCCGTATTTTTACGGTATTATAATTAACTTATTTAATTATATAAATAGTGGTTTAGAGAATTAAATGGCCGTTTAATTAAAATAACTATTGAATATTTAATTAATGAAATAACCAAATAATATATTTAATTTCTGAAATAGTCAGAAATAGTGAATTGACAATATAATGTGAACTGGACAATTCAAAATATATAATTCAGTTTGGAACTGAATTCCAATAATGAATATATTATAAAAACGACAGTTGAACGTATAATTATAATATAATTAAAATCGAGCTCGAAATGGCACTGTAGTTCATAAT
>JASFAX010003226.1:0-43212 GCA_030737875.1 Allium sativum | reverse complement strand
AACCATCTAAACCTGAAATATTTTAAGTGTAGCATCATGAGCAACACAGACCCTACGAGATAGTTACTTAAGTTATATTTTTCAAGTCATATCTTAATGGGTTGTATTATAGTTTCAGTACGATTCTCTTCTTCAAAGGTCGCATCAATCCAAAGTTTAAAACAAGGAAGACTTCGAGATATTAAATCAAGCAAGTTCATAATAAACTTCATTCTATAAAAACCCCTTTTTTTAAGATACACGTTTATGAATCTAAACCACACTGTCAATTTAGTTTAGATTTTAGGATATGTCATCTTATTGCAGTCGGAATTTCATCACTAAGTAGGAACATACTCTACTCGGCTCAATACTAACATAGATTAATAGTGCACAACCCAAGACCTATTGTCTTATACCGTACACCCAAAGAAATATAATTAAAAAAATGTTTCCCAAAAGTAATCTTAAATTACTTTTAAAATTCATACTTTTAAGGGTTTAAGACAAACATGATAACACCTCAGAAATATTCCAATACATGTTAAGAAGGATCTCAAAGCTATTGAATTAAACGGTAACATTTACAATTACTTCATAAATATTTTAAAGTCCAAAAGAAAAGACAGCTGAAACGACCCAAACTCACCCTTACGGGAAAGCCCAGATTGAGTTAAGGGCACGACAAATCAGAACATGTAACACCCCGAATTTTTAATGACATTAAAGAGAATAAATTAAATAATAATTAATTTAATATTCAGAATTAGAGGAAACAGACTGCACCATTGCGTCCGTCTCGAAATTCTGGTCAAGATAGACATTTGGTTTGCATAAAACGAACACCATATGAAGAAGTTAAGAAGGTTTTAAGTTTGTATACGCACATAAATATTTTATATATACGCATGAGTCAGAGGTGAGTCAGAATTCTATCCAGAGGATTCAAATTCGAAAAATTCCTCTAAGCGGCAAAATTCCCATTTTAGGGGGTCGACCCCCACCCCCCCTCGAGGGGTGTCGACCTAGGGGTTGACCCATCCACAAGGGTGTCGACACCCCTAAGGATGACGTGGCACTCAGTTTTAGGGGGTCTGGAAGCTATATATACGTGTCCTATTTCTCATATTTTCTTCATTGGGAGTCATGGAGGCCATATGCTGCTAGAGTGCGAACTGAACCGTTTTCTACAACAATATATTCTACAAATCCAATTCAAAAATTCTAGATCCGTTCTTCCTCAATTCTCTAAACCTAACGCTGTGAGTTCTAGTTGTTTTTTGGTTTATAAAATAAAAGTATATTTTGAAAGACTATGAATTGGATATGTTGTAAAGTATGATTCTGTGTTAATGTGAAATCCTATACTATGTCATGACAGATCTATTTTCCTAGATCTAATAAAATTATGGTTATTCAATTATGTTGCTTATGTGGATCTTGACTTGTAACCATGTTATGGTGGATGTACATCTTTTAATTTGGATAGTTGTAACATTACTTAGATCTAGATCTTTATGTTAATCACCTTTCACCTATCATATTGTGATCCATTGAGATATGTTGTAAACTTGACATGTAAATCCATCTTTAGATCAAAACGTGTTACTATGTCACCCTAACTCTACTTGATCTAAATAATTGGACACCTTATGGTTAATTTAAATCTTATTATATTGCTTTGGCATCGTAGTTGTCACAAGTTCATCACTTTTATTCCTACCTTGCCACGATGATTACATGACCATTCACCTTGTTATCATACCAGTTTATGTTTATGTTTATGCCAAGTATGTTGAAACAATCACCTTCATCATATTCCCTTTTCAATTTTGTAGCTAGGCTACTTTATAGCCTACATGCTGATAAAATATATACGAATACGTTAGAGGGAAAACGGGGAAAAAGGGATTATAATTGGCATAATTTATGTAATATTTATATGAAATGGGACATGTAATTCAAATGGGGAAAACATAGAAATAGTTACCTATAATGACATAGGTAGATTTGGATTAATTTGGAATGTTTAGTAATTTACAATTCAGAATAGTAAATTGTACTTATGACACGAGGTTTGGTTACATTAGTGGTGGAAGTCTGCTTGGACCCGACCGGCATATCCTGAAGCCACAATGTTGAACCTAATATGGGAGGTCTAAGTACGCAAATACGAATCCGGCTAAGACACGAGGTTAGGCCCAACTGTGGAATATGACTACCCGGACCCGACCGGCATATCCAGCATCCACATGTTGTAGGCCTAATGTGGGAGGTCTAGCCCATTATAAAAGACATGATAAAGAATTGGACTACTTAACCTAATTTAATCCATAAAGATTGTATGACTATGAATTTAAGTTAGGGTTAAGTAAAATTGGATGGGTAGTGGGTGGGTTAAGTAAATTAGAGGGAGTGGGTAATATTTACATATAGGCCCACAAACTTAACCCAATAAGGTTATGTAATTAAAGACACCAAGTGGTATACATAACCGATAGATAATGTAATAAGGTTATGTAATTAAAGACACCTAGTGGTATACATAACCGATAGATAATGTAATGAAGTTATGTAATTAAAGACACCCTTTAGGGCAAGCATAACTGGCATAGGGCTATGTAATTAAAGACACCTAAGGGTATACATATTCAGTGGAAAACCTAGTGGGGATACAAGACAAGGGGGAGAGCTTGTATCATGTTGTGTGGGACCCATTTCAGTCAGTAACCCGGAGTTGGTATCAAGTAAAGAACTCCGTTCTAGGCGGAAAAGGGCAACGCTTACTGACTGATTGTAAGAGATCCAAACGAGACGGATGGTGTGGGCGGCGCAAACCGACTGGGGACATGTGTGTGCATGGGCCAGGTAGAGGGGGCTAAGACGACCGTGACACCAGTAGATATGGTTGTGCTCACCATGGGTTGCCACTTTGGGAAGTGATACCTCCTATTGTGGGGCCAACACAAGATATCTACAGGGTAGGGAGCCAATCGATTAGGGTAATGGTTAGCGTATACTTGAACGTATGACCTAAGCCTACCAACTCATAGTGGAAGGGATCATCTCATTTCAGTTATACTAGTAATAATGTAGAGTAATCATTAGTTAGGCACATACACCTTAACTTGCTTACCTTGTCATACCTGCCATTTATGTAGTGATCTCTCTTATCCACTTTATATGACTATCATGTTGTTTTTATTTATCTACTGGCTAAAAGTAACTAGACTCGCCAGACTTTATGTCTGACCCTATTGTTTCTCCTTCTTTCTTCTGTTCCCCTCCCCTTAGGTTCTCAAGGAGGAAACACTCAGACTTAATCAGGAATTAGATATCATCTTGCTAGGAGCTACTTCTAAAGTATGGCTCAAGTTCTTGTCTCTACTATGACTTAACTTTTTTAATAGGGGGAATGATGCTTTTTATTTACTTATGTACTCTGATGGTGCAAGATAGAAGTTATTTTATTGTAATGGTTTTTGTGACTTATGAAATTGTGCACCACGGTATTTTATGACTTATGTTTGAAATAAAAGTTTAAATTTTCCGCTGCTGCCTTATTTATATCTGTCTTGTAATAATTTTGTGTGTGTTTACCTATAGCGCTTCACGAAACTTAATGCATTCCCTTAGAGAGTGACATTAACAGACGTGGGTCGTCTCACTTGGTGTCAGAGCCGAAGGTTACTAGATTAGATAAAAGTTTTTGGAAATTATTTTCGAAAAGGTTTTAAAAGAAAAGCATTTTCAAAAAGAAAAGTTTGTTTTGAAAACATTCCACAAAAAGCCATATGTAGTATCCTTCGGTCCTTTATCTATATTTCTTCCTTTTCCCTTTTTTAGCATGTCTGGGGAACAAAAAATCCCTCATATCCCAGAGTGCGTCACAATACCCAGATGGTTCCGTAGATATTTGGAGGCCACGGCACCTGTCGAAGGCCAAGAAAATAATCCTCCCCCAACTGCACCAGTCATTCCTCCTCCTCCTCCCCCACCAAGAGCTGATAACTTTGCCAAGATCTGCAAAGACTTCCGGGCTATGGGAGGAAGGCCATTCCATGGGAACAAGACATTCGTAGAAGCTCGAAATTGGCTTAAGGAGACAGAGGACTTCTTCATAATTTTTGAAGTGGAGGATCAAAGGAAAATTCAATTATCTGCTTGGCTATTAAAGGACGAAGCCTCATTTTGGTGGGAAATCACCCAAGCTGGGCGTCCAGCAGAAACTTAGGAAGACTTTAGACAGAGGTTCGAAATGAAATTTCTTTCCCAAGCGGAGAGAATCATACAGATGGAGAGGTTCTTAACTCTCAATCAAGGAAATTTGACGGTAAAGGAGTATGTGAACAAGTTCAACCAGCTGGTAAGGTTCGGGGTTAGAATTGGTGGATACACCGCACAAAAGGGCTTTGTGGTTTGCTAAAAGGCTGAATGAGCCTCTGCATGGTTTAGCCATGTCCCATATTCCAATGGGGGCCACTTTTGAAAAGCTTGTAGATATGTCCCTAATGCATTAGGAGGACAAGGGAGAGAAATTGTAACACCCACGTCCATTAATGTCACTCACATAGGGAATGCATTAACTTCCATGGAGGTTATAAGTGAATATAGAACAGAAAAATTACAACAAGACAGATAATAAATAGTACTTGGAAATCTAAAACTTCATTTTATTGCAGCGGAAATTAAACATGTTTGTTACATCATAAAACCATAGATCATAACCAAGTACAATATCCATCTTCATAAAAACAAAATACATAATCCCATTACATAAATAGCCATTAAAAAGATAACAAGATGGACTTTACTTCAACGGTCCAAGCTTTCCAAAGAGAGATGAAGCAATTCAATCAAACTCCACTAGAGCTGGGCCCAACCTGAGGACTTGGAGGGGGAAAAAGGATAGAAATAGAGGGGGTCAGACATAAAGTCTGGCGAGTATGATAATTCTAACAATACTATTATCAAAATAACTAGACTAAGGCATAAGTTGGAAGACAAGTAAATGTCTATGAACTCTTAGGAAGATAAAGATAGCGTTTAAGATAACGTTAAAGATAACGGTAAAGGCACACATAATTACTAACGAATGATTACTACACTGCACCGCACATTACTACACTGTACCACACCAGTCACCCTATTGTTTGATCCCACTTGCTTCACATAGAAACTTTATAAATAGCCTTACGTACCCCTAGCTGACTACATAGGTGTCGTCTGCCCCTATCTCCACTAGGTGTACCCCACTACCCACTTTCGATCGGCTCCCTACTCGTGGATACCCGTGCTGGCCCTACGGTGGGGTGTATCACTCCCCTAAAGTGGCAACCCGATACAACTTGAGAATGCACGGCTTATACCTACACGATGCAACAACGTCTTACCTACCACCCCGGGTCCACACACGCATACGAAACCCGTTGGACTTACGTTGCCACCGCTCCCCGTTTTGGCCTCTTACAGTCGAACCCAGCATGCGTGTCCCGTCCTCGACTTGGGTCGAGCCCACAAAGATACGTTTGGGATACTGGTCGAAATGGGCCCCCTCAAGCTACCCACCTAATCATGTCACTAGTATATCCCACTTAACCCTCTTAGTCATGTCATGTGTGTTTGGTTAAGTCTTACTAATCGTATTTCACATGCCACTAAGGGCACCCGCTAAATTCCTCATGCCACCCCCTAAATTCCTCATGCCACCCAAGGCACCTACTTAACCCCCATGGCCCACCTTACATGTTTATCTGGTTAAGTATTTATTAATTCATTCAGGTCATAACCTCATAAAGACCTCTCACATTAGACTGGCATTTATGGCAGCTGGATTTGTCGGGCGGGTCCGGGCAGTCCTACACCATAAAAGAGTCTAACCTCGTGTCTTTACAACCGTTATGCTTTAGTTTAGGCCTAGGACCTCTCACATTGGGCTGACATTTGTGACCACTGGATTTGCCGGGCGGGTCCGGGCAGGTTTACGTCACAAACGAGTCCAACCTCGTGTCCTAAGCATTGATTAACACTTAAAATCTTTTACCCTAGTTTTTATAATTCCCTATTCAAATTATTAATTAAGTCAACTTTTAATAATGTCCATAATTGACTCAATTATGGCCATCCACTTATGGCATGCAAAATCATATCAATTGCACCCCAACTTTTTAATATTAAATCCTTAATATTACCCCTATCCCACGTTTATACGTTCGCTTATTCAACGCATAATATAGGCTAGACTTGTATAGTCTAACACCTAGCACAAAGATAAATTATCACAACATATAGACAATTAAAATAAATCTAATCATAATAGGGGTGAAACTTGCATAAACTACACATGTTAAGGATCAAAAGGTGTCAACTTGTTAAATGTATCAATTTAGATGATATGATCATAGCCCAAATCTATACATAAACTTGCATATGGGGGTTTTAGGCAACATAATGATGGTGTGAACTAGCATAGGATATCACATATGTCATAGCATAATTCTAGATGTCATAATAGATGTCTTGGCATATGTTCATAACTTTTCTAATCAATCTAACTTGCATATGTGACTTGTCATATAGATCAACATAACCCAAACATGATGATTTAATTAAAATGAACTAACTAGCATAGATGGCAACATCATGGCCTTTTTAACATGTATGATTCATCACAACTTAGCAGAAACTTTCAACATACATAACATCATCATATCATGATTTACAACATATAAGATATCATCATCACATAACATTGGATTTACAATATACATGATAGCAAAAGGGTTTTACAACAACGTATATGATAATTCACATCATCTACCCATAATCCATTCATAACTCAACCTAATTAAAATGATAATAATCTTGTTAAGATCATCATACTCACAATTTAGAGAAGAAAAGAGAGAGTTTTGCTTTGCTTTAGGTTGAGAGAATTAGAATTGAATTTTCTTTTCTTCTTTCTTAGTTGGCGGCGGCTCCATTGATTTCCATGGCGATGGTATGACGGTAACTATTCTATTTTAATTAGGTTTAGGGTTAGCATTAGGATGTATTTATAGGTGTAGGAAGTTATTTAGGACCATTAGATTAACCCTGAACCATGAGAACCAATCAAATGCAAAATCTGCATTTAAGCGAATCGGCCCACGGGTTGACAGCCAAACACCCTGGATTAACCCCTAGTCGACCCAGCGGGGCTTGGGTCGACCTCAAAAATGGGCCGGTTTGGTTATTCCCCCTCCCAATTCGCTGTTTTGAACTTTTTCGCATATTTAATTTTTTAATTTTATATATATATATATATATATATATCAATATATATATATATATATTTCTCTGCGCAACCCATTTCACTTAATTCTTTTCTAAAAATTAAGTATACTTTAATTTGTGAATTTTAATGTTATAAAATTACGGGGTGTTACATTCTCCCCTCCTTAAAGGATTTCGTCCCCGAAATCTCCAAGTCAAGAAGAATGTATATCCTACCATCTAATTGTCCATCTACTCAACCATCAGACACCAGCATCCATTGTCCTTAAAAGATCTCTAATGCTTTAATGTTTATATGCACAGTGTGTGTATATGTCCATATCTAATGCAAAATTTGGCGGTCTACTGATTCAGTCGACCTCCTTAGTGCAATTCATGATAGTGCCATGCGTCCAATATGTATGCAAAAGATTCCTAATGATACATATTAATTCTATATGCGTGCACAACCATCCACCCGAATGCAGCAACTATATGATAATACAACCATTATTCATTCATTTTACTAAATACATCCATATATATGCAATATGAAGTGACTGAGCCGATCTGGTGCCTAATAGTGTGTATATATGCATCCACGAGCAACCACTAGCAAACACTTGCATCCACTTTGCATCCACCATACATAACATGTCTCAAACACATGTTTCAACTATAGGATTATCCTAACTAAAGGTCAAAGATACTAGCGAGAGGATATACTAAAGATAAGATAAGTACAAGCTAAGCGATAAAGGAGAAATTAAAAGACATACCCTCAAAAAGAAAAGGGTATCGTGAACGCATCTTCTCTTCTGTCTCCCAAGTAGCGTTGTTCTCATCATCTCCCCATTGCACTTTGACTAGTCTGACCTCTCGATTCCTCAACCTCTTGATCTCCGAACCAAGAATGCGCGTAGGAGCTCGTCGAATTGTCGCATCACGCTCTATCTCAACCTCTCTAAGAAAGATCGGCTTTACCACTTCAACGGTCTCGTGCAAGCACTTCCTCAAATGTGACACATGGAATACGTCGTGTACACCACTAATTCTCTCGGGCAACTCCACTCTATACGCCATCTGTCCAATTTTCTCCTTAATAGGAAACGGCCCTACAAACCTTGGTGCTAATTTCCCAACGGACCCAAAGCAAAAAACGTTCCGTAATGGAGACACTTTGACAAAGACCATGTCCCCAACTTCAAACTCGAGATTTGTCCTCCTCTTATCCGCATAAGATTTCTTCCTATCCTGTGCTGCTTTCATCCTCCTTCGAATCAAGTCGATCTTCTCCGAAGTCTCCCTAATCATATCGGGATCAAGTAAGATCTTATCCGTAGATTCCCACCAACATGTAGGTAAACGACAAGGTCGTCCATAAAGAGCTTCGAATGGTGCCATACCAATGCTGGACTGAAAGATGTTATTATATGCGAACTCCACCAATGGAAGATGCTCTTCCCACGTACCCCCAAAGTCTAGGATACATAGCCTCAATAGATCCTCTAGAATGCGATTCACCCTCTCGGTCTGGCCATCCGTCTGAGGATGATATGCGGTGCCCAAACATAACTGAGTCCCTACCGCCTCTTGCAAGCTTCTCCAAAATTCGCTAGTGAAAATAGGATCGCGGTCGCTCACTATGCTAGAAGGAACACCGTGCAACCGAACTATCTCTCGAACGTATACAGAAGCTAACCATGGAGAAGTCCTCTTACTCTTCACGGGAATAAAATGGGCGATCTTAGTAAGTCTATCTACTATAACCCAAATTCCCATATTACCCTTCCTCGATCGCGGTAATCCATCCACAAAATCCATCGAGATGCTTTCCCATTTCCATAGTGGAACCTCCAATGGGTGAAGCAACCCACCGGGTTTCTTTTGCTCCGCTTTTACTTGTTGGCATACCAAGCATCTAGCGACATACTCGGCCACGTCTTTCTTCATGCCGGCCCAAAAGTAAACTCTCTTCATGTCTTTGTACATCTTGTCCCCGCCGGGATAAATGGTCATCTTCGAATGATGTGCTTCGTCAAGAATAGTCTTCCTTAGGTCATCGTCTTTTGGTACACAAAATCTACCGTCCCTACGTAACCAACCCTTATCGTCTAGGGTATACCTACGGAGATGGCTTGATGACTCCCCTCCTTTGAGTTTTTCTACTAACTCAACCAACTGTGGGTTGTCTCGCTGTGCCTCGCCAATCCGTCCCAAAAGCGTAGGTCTGACCTCCAAGGATGCTAGCAAACCGGGTACGAAGTCAATGGAAGGTCTAAAGTCAAACATCGAAATGAATTCTAAACTTCGCCGCTCAACAAACAAAGGACTTAAGGATAATCTTTTTCTACTTAAGGCGTCTGGCACCACGTTACCCTTGCCAGGGGTATAGGCTATTTCGAAGTCGTAGGACGCTAAGAACTCCATCCACCTTTGCTGCCTTAAGTTCAAGTCCTTTTGAGAGAATAGGTATTTTAAAGCCTTGTGGTCAGTGAATAATTCGAATTTCTCGCCAAGAAGATAATGATACCAAGACTTAAGCGTGAAAACAATAGCGGCCAATTCTAGGTCATGTGTAGGATAATTTTTCTCATGCGCTGCCAACTGCCTTCCACCATAGGCTATTACCCTACCCTCTTGCATTAAGACTGTGCCTAGTCCTGTCCCACAAACATCAGTATAAACGGTAAACGGCTTACTCCCGTCTGGACATACTAAGACTGGGGCTGAAGTCAAAGCTCTCTTCAAACGTTGGAACGCATCATCACAATCTACGTCCCATGTGAAAACTAGGTTCTTCTTCGTCAAGCGTGTCAATGGAGCTGATATCTTTGCGAAGTCTTTGATAAACTTCCTATAGTAGCCAGCCAACCCCAAGAAACTTCTCACTTCGGTAGCATTTTTAGGGACCTTCCAATCTTGGATGGCCACCACCTTCGCGGGATCCACGGCTATCCCTTCTTTGGAAACCACATGCCCCAAGAATCGTACTTCCTTCCTCCAGAAGTGACACTTAGAAAATTTAGCCATAAGGCTATGTGCTCGTAGGGTCTCCAACACTTCCCTAAGATGTAGGATATGCTCTTCTTCATCCTTAGAAAAGATCAAGATGTCATCTACAAAGACTACCATGAATTTGTTAAGGTACTCCCTAAACACCCTACTCATCAAATCAACAAAATATGCTGGGGCGTTTGTCAAACCGAAGGGCATCACTAGCCATTCATAGAAACCGTCCGGAGTCCTAAAGGCAGTCTTGTCTATGCTATCCTCAGCCACTCTCAACTGATGGAACCCAGTGGCTAAGTCCAACTGCGAAAACACTGAGGCGCCAACTAACTGATCGAAGAGATCGTCAATCCTCGGCAGTGGGTGTCTGTTCTTCTTAGTAAGTTTATTAAGTTCTCTATAGTCCACACACAGTCTAAGGGACCCATCCGCCTTCGTGGCAAATACTACTGGAGCACCCCACTCCGATATACTTCGTCTTATGAACCCCTTCTCAAGCAACTCCTTCACTTGCTTATCGAATTCCCTCCTTTCACGTGGAGCCATGTGGCGTACTGGCAAAGATACTGGTTTCGCATTATCCACAAGATATATTCGAAAATCTATCTCCCGCTTCGGAGGCAAGCCCTTCACCTCCTCAAACACATCCGAATATTCACGGACCACACTAACAGATTGTTGATTTTCCTCGGACGCGTCAAGCGATTCTAGATAACTTAGCATAACCGAATTTATGGGATTACAGAAGATTTCGAGAGTGTTGCCAAGGCGAGTCAAGAGCCTAAATACTCTCCTTTCACAATCAAGAACGGCCCCAATTCTGGATAACCAATCCATTCCTAAAATTAGCCCATAGCCCGTGAAGCCCAACACATAAGCATCACATCTAAATTCAACGCTAAGTATGGAAATTTTAAAATCCAAACACATCATGGACAAATAAGCTGAGCCCCGTATTGGATTCGAAACAACTAAGGGATCCTCTACTAAACTGGTGTTTAAGTGCAGTGATTCAACTAATGATGTAGAGATAAATGAATGTGATGCGCCCGAATCGAATAAGGTACGGACAGGATGATCAAACAGAAAAACTAAGCTTTCAACAGAAATGGTTCTACCTCGTTCTTGCAGCGGTGGGACCGCGAGAGCCTGAACTTGCCCCCTAGCCTGCCCTGGTGCCATAAGAGCCTGCACCTGTCCTCCCGAGGTAGCTCCTGCCCTCTGCCCCTTCTTTGGGAAGTCCTTCACTAAATGTCCCGCATCGCCACAATGAAAACAACCTGTCTTCTTTTTCTTTTGGCAATCCTTGCTGAGATGGCCTTGGGTTCCACAGTTAAAGCGCTTCTTCTTTCCCTTGCCATTATTGTCTTTTCCACCCTTCTTGTTTTGCTGTTGTGGTTTCTTCTGATCCCCCTTCTTCTCGGGTGCCTTATCAGCTTTAGCGCTTTTCTCCTCATGCATGAGTGCCATTTCTACTAACTTCTCAAAGGTAGCGCCCATCGGGATGTGGGTCATAGCCAACCCTTGCAATGGTTCATTCAAGCCATTCACGAACCTTAGAGCCTTCTTCTCCGGTGTGTTTACTAAGTCCAAGCCAAACCTTGCTAACTGATTAAATTTATTGACATATTCTTTCACTGATGAGCTTCCTTGCTTCAATGTCAAGAACTTTTCCATATATAGATTTTCTCCCGCCCTTGAGAGAAACTTCGCCTCGAACCTACGTCTGAAATCCACCCAAGAGTTAACAGGACGCTCCCCATTAGTGACCTCCCACCAAAACGAGGCCTCTCCCTTCATCAACCAAGCTGCTAAACGAACTCTCCTCCCTTCTTCTACTTCAAAGATTTCTAGCAATTCTTCCACCTCCTTAAGCCAATCTCTATCTTCCACAAACGTTTCTGACCCTTGAAATGGTTTTCCACCCATAGCCTTGAATTCCTTGCACGTCTTTGCAAAAGTATCTATGCGAGGAGGAGGAGGAGGAACGGGTGCAACTGGTGGTGGAGGAACATTGGTTGGACCTGCAGCGGCCCTAGCCTCCAATAGCCTCCTATACCATCCTGGTATCATTACACCGTCGGGTAGATTAAGATCTTCAACCATGCTGAAACGAAAAAGGAAAGATTCAAAATGGAGAATTCGAAAGAAAAAGATATGTGGCTAATGGGGATTATGTTTTTCTTAAAGACTTTTCTCTTTAAATTTCTCATTAAAACATGTTTTTGAAAACACTTCTTCCAAAAATAACTATTTTTCTAAAGTATTTTTATCTGTTCTGGTAACCTTAAGCTCTGATACCATGTGTAACACCCCACGTCCATTAATGTCACTCACAATGGGAATGCATTAACTTCCATGGAGGTTATAAGTCAATATAGAACAGAAAAATTACAACAAGACAGATAATAAGTAGTACTTGGAAATCTAAAACCTCATTTTATTGCAGCGGAAATTAAACATGTTTGTTACATCATAAAACCATAGATCATAACCAAGTACAATATCCATCTTCATAAAAACAAAATACATAATCCCATTACATAAATAGCCATTAAAAAGATAACAAGATTGACTTTACTTCAATGGTCCAAGCTTTCCAAAGAGAGATGAAGCAATTCAATCAAACTCCACTAGAGCTGGGCCAACCTGAGGACCTGGAGGGGGAAAAAGGATAGAAATAGAGGGGGTCAGACATAAAGTCTGGCGAGTATGATAATTCTAACAATACTATTATCAAAATAACTAGACTAAGGCTTAAGCTGGAAGACAAGTAAATGTCTATGAACTCTAAGGAAGATAAAGATAGCATTTAAGATAACGTTAAAGATAACGGTAAAGGCACACCTAATTACTAATGAATGATTACTACACTGCACCGCACATTACTACACTGCACCACACCAGTCACCCTATTGTTTGATCCCACTTGCTTCACACAGAAACTTTATAAATAGCCTTACGTACCCCTAGCTGACTACGTAGGTGTCGTCTGCCCCTATCTCCACTAGGTGTACCCCACTACCCACTTTCGATCGGCTCCCTACTCGTAGATACCCGTGCTGGCCCCACAGTGGGGTGTATCACTCCCCTAAAGTGGCAACCCGATACAACTTGAGAATGCACGGCTTATACCTACACGATGCAACAACGTCTTACCTACCATCCCGGGTCCACACACGCATACGAAACCCGTTGGACTTGCGTTGCCACCGCTCCCCGTTTTGGCCTCTTACAGTCGAAACCAGCATGCGTGTCCCGTCCTCGACCTTGGTCGAGCCCACAAAGATACGTTTTGGATACTGGTCGAAATAGGCCCCCACAAGCTACCCACCTAAGCTTGTCACTAGTATATCCCACTTAACCCTCTTAGTCATGTTCATTTACATGTGTGTTTGGTTAAGTCTTACTAATCGTATTTCACATGCCACTAAGGGCACCCCCTAGATTCCTCATGCCACCCAAGGCACCTACTTAACCCCCATGTCCCACCTTACATGTTTATCTGGTTAAGTATTTCTTAATTCATTCAGGCCATAACCTCATAAAGACCTCTCACATTAGACTGCCATTTATGGCAGCTGGATTTGCCGGGCGGGTCCGGGCAGTCTTACACCATAAAAGAGTCTAACTTTGTGTCTTTACAACCGTTATGCCTTAGTTTAGGCCTAGGGCCTCTCACATTGGGCTGACATTTGTGACCACTGGATTTGCCGGGCGGGTCCGGGCAGGTTTACGTCACAAACGAGTCCAACCTCGTGTCCTAAGCATTGATTAACACTTAAAATCTTTTACCCCAGTTTTTATAATTCCCTATTCAAATTATTAATTAAGTCAACTTTTGATGATGTCCATAATTGACTCAATTATGGCCATCCACTTATGGCATGCAAAATCATATCAATTGCACCCCAACTTTTTAATATTAAATCCTTAATATTACCCCTACCCCACGTTTATACGTTCGCTTATTCAACGCATAATATACGCTAGACTTGTATATTCTAACACCTAGCACAAAGATAAATTATCACAACATATAGACAATTAAAATAAATTTAATCATAATAGGGGTGAAACTTGCATAAACTACACATGTTAAGGATCAAAAGGTGTCAACTTGTTAAATGTCTCAATTTACATGATATGATCATAGCCCAAATCTATACATAAACTTGCATATGGGGTTTTTAGGCAACATAATGATGGTGTGAACTAGCAATAGGATATCACATATGTCATAGCATAATTCTAGATGTCATAATAGATGTCTTGGCATATGTTCATAACTTTTCTAATCAATCTAACTTGCATATGTGACTTGTCATATAGATTAACATAACCTAAACATGATTATTTAATTAATATGAACTAACTAGCATAAATGGTAACATCATGGCCTTTTTAACATGTATGATTTATCAAAACTTAGCATAGAAACTTTCAACATACATAACATCATCATAGCATGATTTACAACATATAAGATATCATCATCACATAACATTGGATTTACAATATACATGATAGCAAAAGGGTTTTACAACAACATATATGATAATTCACATCATCTACTCATAATCCATTCATAACTCAACCTAATTAAAATGATAATAATCTTGTTAAGATCATCATACTTACAATTTAGAGAAGAAAAGAGAGATTTTTGCTTTGCTTTAGGGTTGAGAGAATTAGAATTGAATTTGCTTTTCTTCTTTCTTAGTTGGCGGCGGCTCCATTGATTTCCATGGCGATGGTATGACGGTAACTATTCTATTTTAATTAGGTTTAGGGTTAGCATTAGGATGTATTTATAGGTGTAGGAAGTTATTTAGGACCATTAGATTAACCCTGAACCATGAGAACCAATCAAATGCAAAATCTGCATTTTAGCGAATCGGCCCACGGGTTGACAGCCAAACACCCTGGATTAACCCCTAGTCGACCCAGCGGGGCTTGGGTCGACCTCAAAAATGGGCAGGTTCGATTATTCCCCCTCCCAATTCGCTGTTTTGAACTTGTTCGCTTATTTATTTATTTAATTTTATATATATATATATATATATATCAATATATATATTTCTCTACGCAACCCATTTCACTTAATTCTTTTCTAAGAATTAAGTATACTTTAATTTGTGAATCATAATGTTATAAAATTACGGGGTGTTATAGAAATAGGAAGCAAAGACTGAGGGGACATCGTAGAATAAGAAGGTGTGGCCCAAGAAGGGGCAGCAACAGCAGCAACAACAGAAGAAAGGAGGGAAAGATGACAAAGGCAAGGATAAGAGAAAATGTCACAATTGTGGAAAGGAGGGTCACTTGATCAAGGATTGTAAGAGAAGGAAGGCCAATTGCTTTAATTGAGGAGAGGTCGGACACTTCTCAAAAGAGTGCCCAAAGAAACAAGGATCACAGGGACAAGGGCAAAGAACAGGGACTTTTGGAGGGCGGGTGCATGCTCTTGCGATCAGTGCTCCTGAAAGAGGTTGAAAAATTTCCGTAGAAAGTTTAGTTTCACTTTCAAACCATCCAGTTAGAACACTTTTTGATTTTGTTGCTTCACACTCGTTTATATCTAGTTCTGTGGTTGAATCTCTGCACTTAATTACTAGTATGGTAGTAGATCCCGTAGTTGTTTCAAACCCCATTGGTGGTTCGGCTCATTTATCGATGATTTGTCGAGGTTTGAAAATATCTATGTTAGGCGTCGTGTTTGAATGTGACGTGTATGTGCTAGGGTTTATGGGCTATGGGTTGATTCTAGGAATGGATTGGCTTACCACGTATGGGCCCATTCTGGATTGTGAGAGGTGGGTTGTTAGACTCCTGACTTGTCATGGGAAGACCCTCGAAGTTGCTTGCGACCCTCAAGGGTCTGTTATGCTTAACTTTCTAGAGTCTCTAGATGCATCCATAGATGATTTGCAATCTGTTCCGGTGGTTCAAGATTATCTCGATGTTTTTGATGAGGTACGGGGTTTACCACAAAGGCGAGAGATCGACTTCCGCATATATCTGGTGGACAGTGCAAAGCCAGTTGCATTACCAGTGCGCCACATGGCTCCAGGAGAAAGGAGGGAGCTGAGTAAGCATGTAGGGGAGCTACTTGAAAAAGGGTTTATCAGACGAAGCATATCTGAGTGGGGTGCTCCATTAGTATTCTCAACTAAAGCGGATGGTTCGCTTCGTTCGTGTGTTGACTATAAAGAGTTAAATAAGCTCACTAAGAAGAATAGGCACCCGCTTCCGAGGATAGATGATTTATCTAATCAGCTTGTTGGTGCCTCTGTATTTTCTCAATTGGACTTGGCTATGAGGTTCCATCAGTTGAGGGTGGCTGAGGACAGCATAGATAAGACTGCTTTCAGAACTCCAGACGATTTCTTTGAATGGCTAGTTATTCCTTTTGAGTTGACAAATGCACCCGCCTATTTTGTTGATTTAATGAGCAGGGTGTTTCGGGAATTCCTTCGTAGTCTTTGTTAATGATACTTTGATCTTCTCCAAGAGTGAAGAAGAGCATGCCCAGCATTTGGGAGAAGTTTTGAAAACTCTCCGTGACCATCAGCTAAAAGCAAAGTTCTCCAAGTGCCATTTATAGAGGAAAGAGGTAAGATTCTTGGGCTATGTAGTCTCCAAAGAAGGGATGGCTATAGATCCCACGAAGTTGGTTGCAATACAAGATTGGCAAATTCCTAAAAATGCAACCGAGGTGAGAAGCTTTCTTGGGTTGGCAGGTTATTATAGGAAGTTCATTAAGGACTTCGCGAAGATATCAGGCCCTCTCACCAGGCTGACAAAGAAGAATTTGGCATTTTCATGGGACATAGACTGTGACGTTGCTTTCCAACGACTAAAAAGGGCTCTGACAACAGCCCCAGTCATGACCTTGCCCGATGGGAGTAAAGTATTTACTGTTTACACTGATGCGTGCGGTACAGGGCTTGGTGTGGTTTTGATGCAAAAAGGGAAAGTAATATGTTAAGGGGGTAGACAATGGAGAGTTCATGAGAAGAACTACCCCACCAATGATCTAGAGCTGGCTACCATAGTATTCGCATTAAAGACGTGGCGTCATTATTTACTTAGAGAAAAGTTCGAGTTATACACCGATCATAAATCTCTCAAGTATCTATTATCATAGAAGGATCTCAACTTAAGGCAACAACGGTGGACGGAGTTCTTAGCTTCATATGAGTTTGAAATTTCTTGTACCCCTAGCAAGGGTAATGTGGTG
Source organism: Allium sativum (assembly GCA_030737875.1). Classification (NCBI taxonomy): domain Eukaryota; kingdom Viridiplantae; phylum Streptophyta; class Magnoliopsida; order Asparagales; family Amaryllidaceae; genus Allium; species Allium sativum. The sequence goes on along the minus strand of JASFAX010003226.1, from coordinate 25,724 downwards.
GCAGATGCACTAAGTAGGCAGAGGGTGGCCCTGAGTCCTCTGTTTGTGGAAAGAAAGAACTTGGAGTTCATATCAGCTTTTGATTTTAGACCCTCCATCGAGGTTTTTCCTGATTTATTTGCATCCTTGGAGATACGACCGACTCTTTTGGATCAGATAGGAGCTTCGCAACAAGGTGACCCACAGATTCTAGACATCATGGATAAGCTCAGAAGTGGGGAGACTTCTTGTCACCTCAGTAGGTATGCCATAGATGAAAATGGTTGGTTGCGACGAGATGGAAGGCTTTGTGTTCCTCAAACTGGAAGCTTGATAAAGGCAGTCCTAGAAGAAGCCCACCATTCTAAGATGACCATTCATCCAGGCGGTGATAAAATGTACAGGGACATGAAAAGGGTTTTCGTTTGGGCTCTGATGAAGAAGGATGTGGCCGAATATGTTTCCCAATGTTTAGTTTTCCATTAAGTCAAAGATGAGCAAAAGAAGCCAGGTGGACTACTTCATCCGTTGGAGGTTTCGCGGTGGAAATGGGAGAGCATCTCTATGGATTTCATAGATGGTTTGCCTAGATCGAAGATAGGTAATACCAGTATTTGGGTGATAGTGGATAGACTCACTAAGAGTGCTCACTTTATTCTAGTTAAAAGTAAGAGGACGGCATCATGGTTGGCAGCAATTTATCATCGTGAGATAGTTCGTCTCCACGGAGTTCCTTCCAGCATCGTGAGCGATCGTGACCCCATATTTACCAGCGAATTTTGGAGGAGCTTGCAAGAAGCATTAGGTACACAGTTGTGTTTAAGCACCGCTTATCATCCTCAGACTGATGGGTAGACGGAGAGGGTGAATAGGATTCTAGAAGACCTTTTAAGGTTGTGTATCCTAGACTTCGAAGGGACTTAGGAAGAGCATCTTCCTTTAGTAGAGTTTGCCTATAATAACAGTTTTCAAGATAGCATCGGCATGGCACCCATTGAAGAATTGTACGGACGACTCTGTAAATCGCCAGCTTGTTGGTGGGAATCTGTAGAAAGATTATTGCTTGGACCAGATATGGTTAGGGAAACGTCCGAAAAGATTGACCTTATTCAACGCCGGATGAAGAGAGCTCAAGATAGGCAGAAATCCTATGCAAACAAGAGAAGGACTGACATCGAATTCGAAGTGGGAGACTTAGTTTTTATCAAAGTATCACCTCTGAGGAATGTGGTTCGCTTCGGATCAGTAGGGAAGTTGGCACCTAGGTTTGTGGGACCATTCCCCATAACCGAGAGGATTGGCCAAATGGCATATAGAGTAAAGCTCCTAGAAAATCTATCCAGTGTTCATGACGTTTTCCATGTCTCTCATCTACGAAAGTGCCTGCATGACACCGCAGAAGTTGTTGAGCCGAGCATGTTGGAAGAAGTCGAAGTAGAACGAGAGGCGACAGTCAGACGAGTCCCTACCCGTATTCTTAGGTCAGAAGTTATGAAGCTCGGCAATAAGGAAATCAAGTTGCTAAAGGTTCAATGGAGAGATAACCCAGAAGATGCGACTTGGGAGACCGAACACAAGATTCGTGCTTCATACCCTTTTCTTTTCGAGGGTATGTTCTTAACTCCTTTCCCTAAGTTTTATTAGTGCTTGTTTCTGTCAATAGAGTACATCTTATCCATAGTATCTTCGACCTTTAGATAGGAATCCTTTAGGTGTAAACATGTGTTTGAAACATGTTATGATTGAAGGATGCAAGTGGATGCAAGTGTTTGCTAGTGGTTGCCTGTGGACGCATATACACACACATTAGGCACTAAGATCGGCTCAATCACTTTCATATTGCATACGGATGTGTGTGCATTTTCTTTTCTTTTATCGATGGAAATGGATGAACTGGCATATGGATGTTGCATTTGGACGAATGGGTGTGCACATATATAGAACTTATATGATACAATAGGTTTATTTGCATACATATTGGATTCATGGCACTAACATACATTCCATTAAGGAGGTCAACTGAATCAGTAGACTGCCGGATCTTCGCATTAGTGTTGGGACGTATACATACACCTTTGCATATATTCATATAATCATTAGCAATCTTTAAGGACAATGGATGTCATTTGTTGAGGGATGAGTAGATGGATGATGGATGGTAGGATATGCATTCTCCTCAACTTAGAGATTTCGGGGACGAAATACATTGAGTAGGGGATAATGTTACACCCCGAATTTTTAACGACATTAAAGAGAATAAATTAAATAATAATTAATTTAATATTTAGAATTAGAGGAAATGGATTGCACCATTGCGTCCGTCCCGATATTTTGGTCAAGAGAGACATTTGGTTTGCGTAAAACCGGACACCATATGAAGAAGTTATGAAGGTTTTACGTTTGTATACGCACAGAAATATTTAATATATATGCATGAGTCAGAGGTGAGTCAGAATTCTTTCCAAAGGATTCAAATTCAAAAAGTTCCTCTAAGCGGCAAAATTCCAGCTCTAGGGGGTCGACCCCCCTAGAGGGGTGTCGACCTAGAGGTCGACCCACCCACTGGGGTGTCGACACCCCTAGGGCTGACGTGGCACTTGGTTTCAGGGGGTCTGGCAGCTATATATACGTGTCTTATTTCTCATATTTTCTTCATTGGGAGTCATGGAGGCCATATGCTGCTGGAGTGCGAACTGAACCATTTTCTACAACAACATATTCTACAAATCCAATTCAGAAATTCTAGACCAGTTCTTCCTCAATTCTCTAAACCTAACGCTGTGAGTTCTAGTTGTTTTTAGATTTAGATAAATAAAAGTATATTTTGAAAGACTATGAATTGGATATGTTGTAAAGTATGATTCTGTGTTAATGTGAAATCCTATACTATGTCATGACAGGTCTATTTTCCTAGATCTAATAAAATTGGGGTTATTCGATTATGTTTCTTATGTGGATCTTGACTTGTAACCATGTTATGGTGGATGTACATCTATTAATTTGGACTGTTGTAACATTTCCAAGATCTAGATATTTATGTTAATCACTTTTCACCAATCATATTGTGATCCATTGAGATATGTTGTAAACTTGACATGTGAATCCATCTTTAGATCTAAACGTGTTACTATGTTACCCTAACTATGCTAGATCTAAATAATTGGACACCTTATGGTTAATTTAGATCTCATTATGTTGCTTTGACATCGTAGTTGTTACAAGTTCACCACTTTTACGCCTACCTTGCCATGATGATTACATGACCATTCACCTTGTTATCATACCAGTTTATGCCAAGATATATTGAAACTATCACCTTCGTCATATTCTCTTTTCATTGTTGTAGCTAGGCTACTTTATAGCATAGATGCTGCTAAAATACGTATGAATACGTTAGAGAGGAAACGAGGAAAAGGGATTATAATTGCCATAATTTACGTAATATTTATATGAAATGGGACATGTAATTTAGATGGGGAAAACATAGAAGATGTTACCTATAATGACATAGGTAGATTTGGATTAATTTGGAATGTTTAGTAATTTACAATTAGGTATCGTAAATTGTACTTATGACACGAGGTTAGGTTACATTAGTGGTGGAAGTCTGCCCAGACCCGACCGGCATATCCAACAGCCACTAATGTTGAACCTAATGTGGGAGGTCTAAATACGCAAATGCAAATCAGACTAAGACACGAGGTTAGGCCCAACTGTGGAATAAGACTGCCAGGACCCGACCGGCATATCCAGCATCCACATGTTGTAGGCCTAATGTGGTAGGTCTAGCCCATTATAAAACCATAAATGGACATGGTAAAGAATTGGACTACTTAACCTAATTTAATCCATAAAGATTGTATGACTATGAACTTAAGTTAGGGTCAAGTAAAATTGGATGGGTAGTGGGTGGGTTAAGTAAATTAGAGGGGGTGGGTAATATTTACATATAGGCCCATGAACTTAACCCAATAAGGTTATGCAATTAAAGACACCTAGTGGCATACATAACCGGTAGATAATGTAATAAGGTTATGTAATTAAAGACACCTAGTGGTATACATAACTGATAGATAATGTAATGAAGTTATGTAATTAAAGACACCCTTTGGCATAGGGCTATGTAATTAAAGACACCTAATGGTATACATAATCAGTGGAAAACCTAGTGGGATACAAGACAAGGGGGAGAGCTTGTATCATGTTGTGTGGGACCCATTTCAGTCAGTAACCCGGAGTTGGTATCAAGTAAAGAACTCCGTACTAGGAGGAGAAGGGGCACGCTTACTGATTGATTGTAAGAGATCCAAACGGGACGGATGGTGTGGGCAGCGCAAACCGACCGGGGACATGTGCGTGCATGGGCCGGGAAGAGGCGGCTAAAATGACCGTGACACCAGTAGATATGGTTGTGCACACCATGGGTTGCCACTTTAAGAAGTGATACCTCTTACTATGGGGCCAGCACAGGATATCTACAGGGTAGGGAGCCGATCGATTAGGGTAGTGGTTAGGGTATACTTGGATGTATGACCTAAGCCTACCAACTCATAGTGGAAGGGATCATCTCATTTCAGTTATACTAGTAATAATGCAGAGTAATCATTAGTGAGATGCATACACCTTAACTTGCTTACCTTGTTATACCTACCGTTTATGTAGTGATCTCTCTTATCCACTTTATATGCCTATCATCTTGCTTTTATTTGTCTACTATCTAAAAGTAACTAGACTCGCCAGACTTTATGTCTGACCCTGTAGTTTCTCCTTCTTTCTTTTGTCCCCCCCCCCCCCCCTCCAGGTTCTCAGGGAGGAAACACTCATACTTAATCAGGAATCATTTTGCTAGGAGCTACTTCTGAAGTATGACTCAATTTCTTGTCTCTACTATGGCTTAACTCTTTTAATTGGGGGAATGATGCTTTTTATTTACTTATGTACTCTGATGGTGTAAGACAGAAGTTATTTTATTGTAATGGTTTTTGTGACTTATGAAATTGTGGACCAGGATATTATGACTTATGTTTGAAATAAAAGTTTAAATTTTTCGTTACTGTCTTATTTATATATGTCTTGTAATTATTCTGTGTCTGTTTACCTATAGCGCTTCACGAAACTTAATGCATTCCCTTAATGAGTGACATTAACGGACGTAGGGTGTCTCAGAACACAAATAGAAGAACATTTCATTGCTATTACAACAATTTACATCAGAGTACAAAAATATACAGAGTATGAACAAATAATATATATTTGATAAATATCATAGATTTACAAATTATTATGTAGCGGAAAATAATACAAGACACAACTGAAAGAAATACACGGAAAAAGAGCGTTCTGAATATAGCTCCAGCTGTAAACCAGAATCCTATGAATATAATATCTGCAAAACCAAAACTACTAGCTGCCCGTGTGGAAAATAAGGGCACCAAGAGTTTATGTTAAAACAATAAACTCCAGGTTAGTTATGTGACTGGTGTGAGAACTAAAACAGTTACTTGAAACTTTACTTTAGAAATAAAGTAAATCAAGAGACCACGTCGTATACCACGGAACGTGTTTTCTCCCAAGAATACCAATGCATAAAACAGCGCAATGCTTTTCAAAAATGAAGCTATTATAAGACTCAAGTCCCAACACAATGCAACGCAAGCCGAAGGATAGAGTTTTACCTTATAGTAGCCAAACATGCTTGGTCATTTAAAACAAATCATTTGATACTATAATAAGTGTATAGTGTCAAAACAGCTTCAAATATAAAAGTTTCTATCATAGACGGCATAGTATCCCATGCTACTATGTCGCCATATAGATTTACAACTAAACCCGAAATGTCACGTATTGGAAATTGAATTTCCGTTATGAGTCGAGGAAAGGGATGTACTCCTCGCCGGCTTTGAGACACTCTACCAAATGCCTCAGGATCTCCCGCAGTAGACCCTTGGATCCTCTAAGGTCGGTCCTCCCTTACGTTTGAGGATTAGTTATTCCTGAACACACATTTCCCGGTCCTATAGGAACTATCTATCGGCTCCGTAGTAAACGATATATCTGAGGCGCCTCACTATCCATCATCCACATAGGTAAAAATATATTAAATGTCTGGTCTCCATACCATGACACCACCCATAGCTAGAAGGAAACGTCATGCACTCCTTGGGTCCCTTATCCCATTTTTGACTCATTCCGAGGTGTGAGGCTCGCGAATTAATGCTATACACAAAGATATGCCCTTTAAGGTCGTACTTTGATCATCAACCACAAGACTCTGCTTTCAACAGAAGCCTTGATCATTGCATGCCACACTGACAATTCACGCCATGCAACTGATGTTTATTGATATATAACCTCTGAGCTCATACGTCTCAGAGAAGGGTGTTACGAAAGAGAATAAATTCTCCACCACCAAACAGATATATATTTAATAGAGATCAATCAACACAGAATAAAATCCAATGTCAGACAAACATCCATTTAATAGTTTGTTCTGGGTCTGAACGAAACCGGAGGCACCTTATTCCTCATCCTATATGTCCAATACAGGAGAGAGGTCCTCGCATATCCGGTCGATCTCCAAGTACGTCTGGACGACCACCACTTATTACCTTCTCTTAGGTGTACCGTCCAATCAAGACATCCGTAATCATCCAAACGATGTGAATATCTCCGGTCTTTAACCATCGTCGACTTATTGTCGAATCTGTTATTCAGAATGGGTATAAACCCGGCCTTTCCGAATAACTCGCATATTTAATAAACAAGTGCTATAAAAACACAACATACGCCTCATTCCAGTCTAGAATATTCTTTTATTCAAATATTCACATTATTAGGGAAAGGTTCCCATTAATTTTATCAAAGATATATTCTTTAAATTTATTCTTTAATCTTCTTTTGGATATCAATTCAAACCAAATTAAGGTTTATTCAAACTAGTCAGGATTAGCGCACCTTACCGAAGTAATCCTTTATTTAATTTCCTAATCCCAACCTATTCATACCATGGAGCAAAACTGGTAATACTCCATATCTAACAGCACGGTGTTATCGGTAAATTTAATTACCATTTCACGTTCAAATCTGATTAAAGATTTAACTATCGCTTGGAGTAAAACTGGTGCTACTCCATTCTCAATCATTTCCCGAATTTGATAATTTAAATTATCGCATTCTCTTTTTAATCTAATTATAGATTCATTAAAGCTCCACTTAGTTTTAATCTTCACAAAAATCAATATTAGTGATTATTTAACTTTGGAAACACAAACATGTAGCATCGACAATCTACACCGTACTATTGATTTCTGCCGATATATAACCTCTAAGCTTGTACGTCTAATCACTACAACAAAATGACCATATTACAACGGTGGAAAACCGTTGTAATAGACTTTTTACAACGGTGGCGTAACCGTCTTGTATTAAGAAGTTGTAATAGACTAAAGTCTTTTACAACGGTTTTACACCGTTGCGACACTGTTGTAATATGTATATTTTACAACTTTTTTCCACCGTTGTAATATGTATTTACAACTTTTTTCCACCGTTGTTATAATTTTTACAACTGTTGTGATATATTTTATTACACCTATTATTTTGCTGCTATAATATATGCACAAATTATATACATATTACTAATAAAAGAATTCATTCCATAACATATTATCTACAAAACTGAAGATATCAAATAAACTTAAAACATGAACCAAAACAATATATTAGATTTTTCAAACTCACGTCATTTTTTTACATAATACATTGAATTTGTAAATCATACAAATTGCTCAAGTACATAAAGCAAATACAAATAGCTCTAGCTTACTCCCACCATATGCCAATCTCCGTTTTGTCGATTGAACACATTCCTGCTCCACATCGAATCCTCATTCATCTTCAACCTCAATCTCAACTGTTATATATGTGTGTATTTGGAGCAAACAATTTGCTGGAGTCTTCAAACAAAAGATGACAAATGCTCTACGTCATAAGTCTTAATTCATATTCGTCAGCCATCGTTATGTACCTTATCCAAGAGAGAGCTTGATATCTACTCTTCTCGATTATTTTAAGGTATCGAACCTATGGAAAAGTTCTTTAGTGATCCATAAGAGACCATGGTAATTAAATGAACATGTTGAAAATTGAAATAGCTTGCATACCTGAATTATAGATAGGAATCTCGAATTTTACTGGAATGGAAGCCTTCTTCTCTGGTTTCGACCAAGCTAAGCCGTGAAAAACCACTTCAATGCCTGGTTGCATCGCACAACACACCTATTTCAATTGTCATTGAAGCTGACAATTCACCACGCAAATACTCGACAGCCAAATCCCTTCTATTTTTATTTTCCTTGTTCCCACTGTATTCGTCATTCAGTATTGAAAACAAAATCATGCTTCACTTTGAAGCTTCAGCCGCCGCACCATCACCTGGCCATCGGAGGCCGATCAACCTCCGCCAAAACCCGTGCCTCTTCACCCTTGATCTCCGCCCCAACTCTCGCCTCAACCAGCGTTGCCGTTTGTATCCAGCAGTCCCAAAACCCCCTTGCGTTTTCCGATCAGATTACAGCCATCCCAGACAAATACGAAGAGTTTATCGATTTGGATCTGATGCGTATTCAGCTTGAAAAGCATATGCGAATTCGGGTTGAAGAGCATATGCGAATTGGACAATTTTGATTTGATGCGAGGAGTGAGATTATTAAGAGGAGGGTAAAAGGAGATTTCATGATTTGATCTGTAGCAAGATCTGATATTTTGGTTTTGAAAAAGTAAATAAAAAGGAGACGGCCTGAAGAGTGCTCATGAATATGACGAGGAGGAAAGTGAAGCGGTGTAATTGGAAACTGCGAACTGATATAATTAGCTACGATATCGAGGGAATTTTAAAATTTGAGTAAGAGGGAAATTTTCTGATGTTGGAGCCAAAATTTTCAGTATGGCGGCAAAATTTTAAATTTTGATTTGGTTGTTCTAAACGTGTATTATAGGTTAATTAAATGTTGTTTTAAAGGTATATATGGAAAATTTTCAATACGAAAGAAAGTGGACTGCTAATCTCATAACCTAGTTATTATTTCGAAAGTTATTTAATATGTTAAGTTAAATAATATATAATAACTATTTATTAATTTTATGATTTTTCTTTTCTTTATTTTATGAAAAATTATATTAAAATATTATACAAATTGCTTGAAATTTTTATTAAAATATTTAATAGTAATTTTTAATTATTTAACTTTTACTTCTTAATTAGTGATTCTTAGTTCTTATTTATTGATTACTAATATTAATTATTCATTACTAAAAACTAATTTTTATTTATTAACCTTTAATAATAATAAATAATTATTATATAGTGAAAAGAAATTATTAAGATTAGTTATTATGTATTTTCAAATAAACTATTTATTATTATTAAACAATAGTTATTGAGTATTAATATTTTTACTAATTATCGAATTTTTATTAATTATTAATATGGTATTTTTGTTGTAATGTAGTCATATATTACAACAGTCAAAAATTAAAAGTTGTGATAGGCTTTTATTACAACGGTCAGAATAACACAGTTGTTAGAAATAAGTTTATTACAACTTTTCAGGAAAAAAGTTGTAAAAAACATTTATTACAATGGTGCTTTTACCACCGTTGTAAAATTAAAGTTGTAATATGGTGTTTTTGTTGTAGTGTATAGAAGGGTGTTAAGCAAGTGAATAAATTCTCCGCCAACAAACAAATTTATATTTAGCAGAGATCAACCATACAGTTCGAAATACAATGTTAGACATGTAATCCTGTCTTTAACTGGGTTAAAGAACTAATGTCATTTAAAACACAGCTCATGATAAACCCAAATCACATTCCATTAATTGTGGAATCTTCACGGAAAATAGATCAATATATAATCGATATCAATTTCCATATCCGACTAGTAATATAAATGGAATAACGACAAAGCCTTTTAAATTCCATATATATTAACAGTCTTCCTCTACATAAGCTCACTTCGATTATGACCAAATCGAATTCCATTCAATTCCAATTTAATATATTAAATTGGAAAACTTTACTTTGGAAATTTTCCATTAAATCTTAATAAAAAGATTTATAAATTCCAAATCACATTTCACTGTAAATCAGGTTAAAGAATGAATGTTAAAAACACAGTTCACAATAAACCCAATTCACATCCCATTTTATTCCAATTAAATGTTAATTAACTCGAAACTCTAATAATCTTAATTAAAAGATTTATTCTTTTCACACGGGGTTTAAGAACAGTGTTATTTAAGACCATTCACGACAAACCCAAAATCCAATTCTTTTATTCAATTCCAATTAAATATTAATTAATTGGAAAACTTCACTAAATCTTAATTAAAGATTTATTCTTTTCTCAACTGGGTTCAAGAACAGAGTTATTTAAGATACTGTTCACAACAAACCCAAAATCCAATTTGATATCAAATACAAGGCTCTGAATAGAAATTATATCGGCTTATATTCAATATCAAATTTTGAAACAAACAAATACCGTTTTGGGAATAACAATATATATAAATATATATATATATGTATATCTTCCAAATTTCCATAACAATATCCGTATAATCACGGAATCCAATATTGAAATATTTCAAAGATGATTTCCATTCCAATTCATATATTGGAAATTCTGGTTATTTTAAAACCATTCACAAATCCAATTTATTTTATTTAAAAATTATTGGATTTCAAATCTACTTAATAACTAGTTCATTTCGATAAAAACATATTTTTATCTTTTCAAATATGGAATTTTTCATCCCAGTTCTTTCCAAATCATTTATTATGATTTTACACATATTATTAGTATTTTTAATAATTTTATTAAGGCCCTTTCAGTCGATTTCCATAAACGTTCATCGAACTGCACTTACAGCGACGTTTTCCAAATTTGATTTGGTCATAATTCCAAATCCAACCGTTAGATTTCAAATCTCTTACATTCGTTCGAAAGCTCTTTTCGATACGAACCCAACAGTTCCGGTTTTAGGAGAATTCGACGATCAGATCTCCCGTAATATCAATTCGAAGTCAATGGTCGAAATTGATGAACGGTCGCAGTGCGGCGCTTTCTATTTAGGCCATTAAATATATAAAATATATATATATATAATATATCTATAATATATTTCATCGATTTCCTTTTTAAAACGTATTTTATAAATCATTTTAAATTCGTTTTAAAAACGATTCCAACTTCATTTCCAATTTGAAATCAAAATTTAATATTCTATATCATTATAATATTAAAATGACAATATTTTCAAAATATCAGATTTTGAAATCCTTTCCTTTTTTATATTCATTATAAAAATGAATAAAATCGACACAAATATCGTTCGTGTTAAAATGGCGCATATCTAATCAATACGGCTTTATATATTTCAATATTTTCGTGTCCATCCAAAATCGGACATTAAAATCAGATTTTAATCCTTCATTGAATATTATTTTAAAATACTTCTTATTTTAAAACATTCGTTATTTTAAAATATTCGTTTTTTCCAAATTGGAATCAGACACAGTCACTTACCATATAATGTTATTTATATGGATTTCATACATCATATGCACACAACAACAATCACAAACAATCAACCATCATCCAGAGTGCATTCTACACTGTATAAGCATTAAATATAAATAATTAATGCTTACAACAGTCTGTCAACCAATCGATTGACATACAACTAAACAATTGGGATTAGTGTACGTCAAATATCATCCCAATGCCCGTGTAGGGTTTCAATCAACACACACATATTTTATTTATGCAGTTGGGCGATGTGTAAAATTTATCGTCCTAATCAATATCAGTCAAATAAGTGTACATAAACAAATTGTCTGATTTGTAAATGAATATTTATTTTCATTCATATACTCGTTAAAAATTATTTTTTTTAACGATAAAATATTTATTTCAACACACGATATTTTATGCAGTTCATTTATACAATAAAAATGATATTTTCATTGTTCTAACATTTTTAGAAAATTTCGGCAGCATAACGACGCGATACTAGAACCGGAATAAGGTCTAGCCTTATCTGTCGCCTAATACTGGCTCGCGCCATACACATACCAATTCTAATCAATTTAATTCACATCCCAAACCAAATTCAAACAAATAAAAACAATCAAAGCAAACAACCATGGTTTCAAACAAAGGTGTCGGGAGCTACTAAGCACCGTCTGCATCCTAATATATATTTAACTGTAAACAAAATTAGAGTTAGAAGTTCTCACCTTTGGTTTCCACTCCGGTTCTTTATTGGATGGTCTGGATTCCATTTTGCTTCTAGTCAGTGCTATCGCAATCTATTTCACACGATTTTTATATTAAAAATCACATTTTTATTTTAACGCTATATAGATGAAAATCACATTTTTTTATTCACTACTGCATATGTAAAAATTACATTTTTTACGTCAACGCTAGGTAGATAAAAACCACATTTTTATCTTCTAAAAATTATATTTTTACATAGCTAAAAATCATTTCTTTATAACGTTAAAAATCATATCTTTTCAGTGTTAAAAATCATATTTTTATAATGCTATTCATATAATAAAAATTATATTTTTATCACGAAGTTATATATTAAAAATCAAATTTTTATCACGAAGTTATATATTTAAATCACATTTTTATCACGAAGTTATATATATATAAATCAAATTTTTATCATGAGGTTATATATATATATATATAAAGATCAAATTTATATCATGAAGTTATATATATAAATACCAAATTTGTATCACGAAGTTAAATATATAAATTAAATTTTTATCACGAATTTATATATATAAAAATCAAATTTTTATCACGAAGTTATATATATAAAAATGAAATTTTTATTTTGCTAATATACATAACAATATTTTTATTTTGCTATAATATAAAAAATCCAATTTTTTTTCTTTAAAACTAATTACATTTAAATAAATAATAATAAATCCTTACAGCTTGTTTTGGGGTGGAAGATGGCGCAGTAGGGCGTCAAGGAGGTGGTGGGTGTGCGGTCAGGAGATGGCGGGCCCAAAGGGTGCGGCGGTCTCGATTTGGGGATTATGGAGAGGGGCGTCGGTTTTGGTCTTCGCGTCAGGAGAGGGCGACTGGAGGGGAGGTGGAGGAGAAGGGGAGGTTGTGGCAAGGTGGGGGGTTTCCGGCGCGGCAGCGCAGCCTGGGGAGCGCGACGATGGGCGTCGACGGGGGGAGGGGGTAGGGCTTCAGCAAGTTTTCTTTTTTTTTTAATTTTGTTGACTGAGTAAAGAGAAAAAAAAGGGGGCCAATATATATATATATATATACACACTTTATTTTATTTATTTATTCCAAAAAGTTGCATTTTTTATTCGAACTCCAAATTGAACCTAACGACCGTCGTCTCTAGCCAATTACCCTCATTTCGGACTCAATGGAATATGTCCGGTAAGCCTATTCGACTGTTATGATCATTTTTCATTTAAATTAAAATTTGGATCCATATATATTCAATGTAAACGAACATTTCAATTTACCGGGGCCACATACTGACTCCAAAAATTTCCGAAAAATAAATCAAGCTATGTCTTGACGATAAGGTCCTAACAAAACTAATTTCATCAAATTTGGAGACCGTTTGAAAAACAGTCATTTTCCCGCCAATTAAATTCAAACTGAATTGATCTAGAGCGTTTAAATTCACCACGCTCGCATATCGATTCCAAAAATTATGAAAACTGGAATCTAGCAATAATTTGACATTCCGGAACCAAAAAAAGTGGTTTCGTCGAAAACGGAGGTCGTTTACAAAATATTTATTTTCAAGGGCTATATAATATATAAATTCCATAACGATTATTCTGAATTTTCAACTGGACATAACTTTTTATTCCCATTATGAAATTTGGATTTTTCACATTCGTTGGAAAGATGTTTTTAAATAGATTCAAATATTCCTGGTTTTACTGAAATCCGATTTATTTTGAATCCTGTACATTCATTTGAAAATTGAAATCAAATTTTCAAACGATTGCGCCATTTCAGGCTCGTTATATAATTAAAATAAATTTATTCGTTCTAACTTTGATTTAAATAAATTTTTAGTCGTTATTGTTTAAAATAAATCATTTTAAATTTTCCAAATCCATTAAAATTGCCAAAATAAATTTTTTAAATTGGTTCTGATTTTCCGGGTTGTTACAATCTTCCCCACTTAAAATCTTTTCATCCTCGAAAAGGAACGGAGCTGAAAGTTGCTTAACCAACCAACTCAACTTTCATTCTGGCGTTCATTCTTCAACTTTTCAGTTTTTAAGAATTTTCTAATTTCTCAAAATTTTAGCTAACACCCTAAATTTTTGAATTTTTTTGCCATAACCTCCTTTGTACGGGGAGACCTTTAAAACCACAACTAGCCACGTAGGGCCCTCATTAATCCAAAAGAAAAAGAAAAAGCCAAGCAGCTAGCCAATCGGCTCATAAAATCATCCAAACCCAATAAATTAGTAAACATATACCTATTTGTCGGGCATGCAATTTTATTCTCTACTTAGCTTCCCTGCTATGACCTGTTCATTATATACACATGTACATATATGCAATTGCAATCAATTTTCAAGTCAGTCCAATATTTGATTCAATTTGGCTTAATGGTTCAAAATTTTAATTAATCAAACAACACAATCAGCAATCAATTAGTTGATTATCGTTTCAAACACATAACTTTTTTATATATAAAAATCCATTTTCGATGCTAAGTCACAACAATAGACCCACCTTCGAAACTCGAACATAAATACTGATGATGTACGTACTATCATCGGTATCATCCCCGGGCGACAAGATTGTGATTCTATATCTATCCAGTATATTTGAGACTTCGAATACACGTTAATTACGCGTATATTCAAAATCTTCATATACTCGATTGTCCAAAATCAATTTAAAATAAATAATCGAATAGGTATAATGAGGTTTAAATTTTCAAAACAAAATTTGTTTTTCATTTTATTTTAAAAACACTACTCTTCACACTTGTTCTAGGATACTACCGATCCTATTTCTAACGAGTCATTCTCGTTGGATATTACTAATCCAATCTCTAATGAATTCTTTCATTCGGTTCTAATGTTCCTTGTTCTCGAGCTCTGTAAACCAAAGCTCCGATATCACGATGAAACGACCCAAACTCTCCCTTATGGGAAAGCCCGGATTGAGTTGAGAACATGACAAATCAGAACACAAACAGAAGAACATTTCATAGCTATTACAACAATTTACATCAGAGTAAAAGAATATACAGAATATGAACAAATAACATACATTTGATAAATATCAGAGATTTACAAATTATTATGCAACGTAAAATAATACAAAACATAACTGGAAAAAAAATACACGGATACAGAGCGTTTCGAATATAGCTCCAGCTGTAAACCAGGATCCTATGAATATAATATCTGCAAAACCAAAACTACTAGCTGTCCGTGTGGAAAATAGGGGCACCCAGAGTTTAGGTTAAAACAATAAACTCTAGGTCAGTCATGTGACTGGTGTGAGAACTAAAACAGTTATTTAAAACTTTACTTTAGAAATAAAGTAAATCAAGGGACCACGTCATATAACATGGAACGGTTTTTCTCCCAAGAATACAAGTGCATAAACCGCACAATGATTTTCGAAAAATGAAGCTATTGTAAGACTCAGGTCCCGTCACATAATGCAACGCAAGCCGGAGGATAGAGTTTTACCTTATAATAGCTAAACATGCTTGGTACGTTTAAAACAAATCATTTGATACTATAATAAGTTTATAGTGTCAAAATAGCTTCAAATATAAATGTATCAATCATAGACGGCATAGTATCCCATGCTACTATGTCGCCATATAGGTTTACAACTAAAATCGAAATGTCACGTATTGGAAATTGGATTTCTGTCATGAGTCGAGGCAAGGGATGTACTCCTCGCCGGCTTCGAGACACTCTATAAAATGCCTCAGGATCTCCCGCAGTAGACCCTTGGATCCCCCAAGGCCGGTCCTCCCTTACGTTTGAGGATTAGTTATTCCTGAACACACGTTTCCCGGTCCTATAGGACCTATCCATCGACACTGTAGTAACCGATATATCCGAGGCGCCTCACTATTCATCATCCACATAGGTAAAAATATAATAAATGTCTGGGCTCTATACCATGACACCACCCAAAGCTAGAAGGAAACGCCATGCACTCCTTGGGTTTCTTATCCCGTTTTTGACTCATACCGAGGTGTGAGGCTCATGAATTAACGCTATACACAAAGCTATGCCCTTTAAGGTCATGAATCAACCATAAGACTCTGCTTTTCAACAGAAGCCTTGATCATTCGCATCTCAGCATGCCACACTGACAATTCACGCCATGCAACTGATGTCTATCGGTATATAACCTCTGAGCTCGTACGTCTCAGAGAAGGGTGTTAAGCAAGAGAATAAATTTTCCGCCACCAAACAGATATATATTTAATAGAGATCAATCAACACAGAATAAAATCCAATGTCAGACACACATCCATTTAATAGCTCGTTCTAGGTATGAACGAAACCGTAGGCACCTTATTCCTCGTCCCATATGTCCAATATAGGAGAGAGCTCCTCGCATATCTAGTCAATCTCCAAGTATGTCTAGACGATCACCACTTATTACCTTGTCTTGGGTGTACCGCCCAATCAAGACATCAGTAATCATCCAAATGATGTGAAGATCTCCGGTCTTCAACTATCGTCTTCATTGTCGACTTATCGTCGAATCAGTTATTCAGAATGGGAATAAACCCGGCCTTTCCGAACAATCGTGTATTTAATAAACAAGTGCTATAAAAACACAACATACGCCTCATTCCAATCCAGAATATTCTTTTATTCAAATATTCACATTATTAGGGAAAGGTTCCCATTAATTTTATCAAAGATAAATTCATTAAATTTCTTCTTTAATCTTCCTTTGGATATCAATTCAAACCAAATTAAGGTTTATCCAAACTAGTCGGGATTAGCGCACCTTACCAAAGTAATCCTTTGTTTAATTTCCCAATCTCAACCTATTCATCCCATGGAGCAAAACTGGTCGATAAATTTAATTACCATTTCGCGTTCAAATGTGATTAAAGATTTAACTATCGCTTGGAGTAAAACTGGTGCTACTTCATTCTCGATAATTTCCCAAATTTGATAATTTAAATTATCACATTCTCTTTTCAATCTAAATAAAGATTCATTAAAACGCCACTTAGTTTTAATATTCCCAAAAATCAATATTAATGATTATTTAACTTTGGAAATACAAACATGTCGCATCGACAATCTACACCGTACTATTGATTTCTGTCGATATATAACCTCTAAGCTCGTACGTCTCAGAGAAGGTTGTTAAGAAAGAGAATAAATTATCCGCCACCAAACAGATATATATTTAGCTGAGATCAACCATACAGTTCGAAATACAATGTTAGACGTGTAATCTTGTCTTTAACTGGGTTAAAGAACTAATGTCATTTAAAACACAGTTCACGATAAACCCAAATCACATTCCATTAATTATGGAATCTTCATGGAAAATAGATCAATATATAATCGATATAAATTTCCGTATCCGACTAATAATATAAATGGAATAACGACAAAGACTTTTAAATTCCATATATATTAACAGTCTTCCTCCACAGAAGCTCACTTCGATTATTACCAAATCGAATTCCTTTAAATTCCAGTTTAATATATTAAATTGGAAAACTTTACTTTGGAAAATTTCCATTAAATCTTAATAAAAAGATTTATATATTCCAAATCACATTTCACTATAAATCGGGTTAAAGAACGAATGTCGCTAAATACACAGTTCACAATAAACCCAATTCACATCCCATTTTATTCCAATTAAATGTTAATTAACTCGAAACTCTAATAATCTTAATTAAAATATTTATTCTTTTCACATGGGTTTTAAGAACAGTGTTATTTAAGACACCATTCACGATAAACCAAAAATCCAATTCTTTTATTCAATTCCAATTAAATATTAATTAACTGGAAAACTTCACTAAATCTTAATCAAAGATTTTTTCTTTTCTCAACTGGGTTAAAGAAAAGTTTTATTTAAGACACTGGTCACGACAAACCCAAAATCAAATTTGATATCAAATACAAGGCTCTGAATAGAAATTATATCGGCTTATATTCAATATAAATTCTGAAATCAACAAATATCGTTTTGGGAATAACGATATATATATATATCTTCCAAATTCCCATAACAATATCCGTATGATCACGGAATCCAATATCGAAATATTTCGAAGACAATTTCCATTCAAATCCATTCCAATTCATATATTGGAAATTCTGGTTATTTCAAAACCATTCACAAATCCAATTTATTTTATTTAAAAATTATTGGATTTTAAATCTAGTTAATAACTAGTTCATTTTGATATGAATATATTTTTATCTTTTCAAATATGGAATTTTTCGTCATAATTCTTTCCAAATCGTTTATTATGATTTTACACAAATTATCAATATTTTTAATAATTTTATTAAGGCCTTTCAGTCGATTTCCATAAACAGTCATCGAACTGCACTTACAATGACCTTTTCCAAATTTGATATGGACATAATTCCAAATCCAACCCTTAGATTTTAAATCTCTTATATAAATTGGAAAGCTCTTTTCGATACGAACCCAACAGTTCTGGTTTTAAGAGAATCCAACAGTCGGATCTCCCGTAATATCAATTCGAAGTCAATGGTCGGAATTCGCGAACGGTCGCAGCGCGGAGCGTTTTATTTAGGCCATTAAATATATATATTATATATATTATATATATTTCATCAATTTCCTTTTTAAAACGTGTTTTATAAATCGTTTTAAAAACGATTCCAACTTCATTTCCAATTTTAAATCAAAATTGATTATTCTATATCATTATAATATTAAAATGATAATATTTTCAAAATATCAGATTTTGAAATCCTTTCCTTTTTTATATTCATTATAAAAATGAATAAAATCAATATAAATATTGTTCGCGTCAAAATGGTGCATATCTAATCAATGCGGCTTCATATATTTCAATATTTTCGTACCATCCAAAATCGGATATTAAAATCAGATTTTAATCCTTTATTGAATATTATTTTAAAATACTCCTTATTTTAAAATATTCGTTACTTTAAAATATTCGTTCTTTCTGAATTGGAATCAGACACAGTCAATTACCATACATTGTTATTCATATGGATTTCATACATCATATGTACACAACAACCATCATAAACAATCAACCATCATCCAGAGTGCATTCTACACTGTATAAGCATTAAATATAAATAATTAACGCTTACAACAGTCTGTCAACCAACTGATTGACAACCAACTAAACAATTAGGATTAGTGTACGTCAAATATCACCCCAGTACTCGTGTGGGGTTTCAATCAACACATACAGATTTTATTGGTGCAGTTGGGCGATGTGTAAAATTTATCATCCCAATCAATATCAGTCAAATAAGTGTACATAAACAAATCGTCCGATTTGCAAATGAATATTTATTTCCATTCATATACTCGTTAAAAATCATATTTTTAACGATAAATTATTTATATTAACACATGAATATTTTATACAGTTCATTTATACAATAAAAATGATATTTTTATTGTTATAACATTTTTAGAAAATTTTGGCAGCATAACGACGCGATACTAGAACAGGAATAAGGTCTGGCCTTGTCCCTCGCCTAATACTGGCTTGCGCCATGCACATACCAATTCTAATCAATTCAATTCACATCCCAAACCAAATTCAAACAAATAAAACAATCAAAGCAAACAACCAAACAACTGTACCAACCCGGAAAATCTGAACCAATTTAAAATTTTTAAATTGGCTATTTTAGTGGATTTTAAATATTTAAAATAAATATTTTAAATAATAACTATGGGAAGTATGTTTAAATCGATGTTTGAAAATAAATATAATTATTTTAAATTATAAACAAGGCCTGAAATGGCGCGGCAGTTTCAAAATTCGAATTCAAACTTTGACTGACTGTACCAGGTGCAAAATAAAACGAATTTTAGTGAAACCTAAAATATTTAAATCTGTTAGTGAATATCTTTCTAATGAACCTGAAAAATCGAAGTTTTATAGCTGGAATCAAAAGTTATGGCCAAATGAATTTTCAGAAAGGTCGCTATAGAGAATATATAGCCCTTGAAAATAGACATTTTGCAAACGACCTCAGAATTCGACGAAACCACTTTTGTTGGATCAGGGATGTGAAAATATTGCTAAGTTTCAAATTCCATAATTTTTGAAGTTAGTATGTGAGCGTGGCAAAGGAAAATGTGTTTGGTTGATTTCTATTAAATTGGATCGACCAAAAAAAAAAGAGGGCCATTTTTCAAACGGTCTCAAAATTTGACGAAACTAGTTTTGTTGGGACCGTATCATCAAAACATAGCTAGATTTATTTTTCGGGAATTTTCAGAATTAGTATGTAGCCCCGGCAAATTGAAATGTACGTTCAAAACAAATATTAAATGTTTTATATTTTAATTTGAAGAGAAACAGACTCAAACTGTTGAATGGGCCTACGAAACATATCAAATTGTGTTCGGAATGGGGGTATTTAGCTGGGGACGACAGTCGTTGGGTTTGGATTGGAGTTCGTATGAGATAACGGGTATTTTTGAGTTTTTAAAAATATATAAATAAAATAAAAATATCTCATTGGCCATCACTCTCTCTCTCTCTCCCCGATCCCTCGAAACGAACAACGGAAGCGTGCTCCGCTCTTCCAGGCTAGATTCCGGCGAAACCCTTCACCATTACACGTCGCCCCTGTTGAACTTTCTGGAGTATTCCCTCCCCTCTTCAAATCAAGATGGTGGCATCCCCTGTTGTTGCGCCGTCGACGAGATATCCTCCTCCGAAGTTCGAGACTTCGCAGCAACGCCGTGCCTCCGATCTGCCACCGAGCTCGACCGCTCCACCCCCCGTTCCGGCGCCTCTCAACCCTCTTCCAGGTGGCGCAGGCTGATCGGGTCCAAACTTCACGGTTGTCGAGAAAAATCGAAACCTAGTTTCGAACCAAATCAGAAAGGTACGGTTGATTATTTTTAAAACTGTTTAATAGCACTTTAAAGCGCTACGGTTTATGATTTCACTATAAAAATCATATCTTTTTCGTTTCTTGATGAAATTCAGTGAAACAAGAGACAGCGGACTCGTGTGGACGCCTTCTACATTCTAGAAGAGACCGGATATTTTTCTGAGCCTTCTGCTATTTTTGGTGGAGTGGAACCCAATGTGAAATTTCAGAATTATAAACGATATGGAAAACAACGATGTATAAATTATATAGTCGAAGTATGAGTTATATAAGCGTTGTACACCACATGTATAAGCGTTGTATAAGTTGTATGTTCGATATATAAGTTATATATGCGTTGTAAAAATGATATGTGTGTTGAAATAAATTAAAATGATGTTGAAATGAAATCGAAATATAGTTATATACGTGTGTGTATATATATATATATATATATATATATATATATATACTCCCCTCGTCCACAGACCATGGACGGTATATATTGGTTGTGATATTGTTTGGATTATTGGTTGATGTGAAAATTTGGTGAATATCATGAATGGTTGATTTGAAATGATTGATTGTGGTTGAAATCCCAATAGGATTAGTATATGGGAAAATTTGTCTACATACGAACTAGATATTGAAAATCCCCATTGTCAAAAGCTGCAAGGCTTTAAGGTAGAGCGAGGAGGCGTACTAGGGACGGTCCCGGTTTTAACTACCCTGTCGTTATGCTGCCGAAATTTTCAGAAATATTTCTGTGTTTGATATAAAATTCATGTGTTGAAATAAAATTCATGTGTTGAATAGAAATTCATGTGTTGAATAAAATTCATGTGTTAAATGGAGTTCATATATCGAATAAATTCTTTGAAAAATAAAAATAACATTTTTATGATATATATAAACTACATAAAATAATCGTGTTTTGAAATAAATTGTTTTACATTAAAAATAACATTTTTATGATATATATAAACTATATAAAATAATCGTGTTTTGAAATAAATTGTTTTACATTAAAAACCACATTTTTATGATATATATATAAACTATATAAAATAATCGTGTTTTGAAATAAATTGTTTTACAATAAAAATCCCATTTTTATTAGATATATGAACTATAGAAAAATTCATGTGTTGAATAAAGGACTAGAACGGTAAAAATCATATTTTTATCGTGTGTGTGAAGTCGAAAATATTCATGTGTTGAATATATATATAGATCAAACAATAAAATCTACATTTTTATTGTGAATATGAAGTGTTAAAAATGGTGATGTGTTGAAATAGATAAAAAATATCATTTTTATCAAATATATGAAGTGAATATGGTTTTGAAATCGAAGAATGAATTGTATATATATATATAAAATAAAATAAATCGAATAACAAAGCTGCAGTTCGTATTTTGAAACCGTGATTTCAAACGAGTAGTGCAGGAGATCTAACCATCGGATCTTCCCGAAACCAAAACCGAAACCGTTGGGTTTGCTTTGGAAATATCTTTCCAATGACACCCACTTTGTGAAGATCCAACGGTTGGATTGTCTGGAATGTTTAATTCAATTCTAAAGAAAAACAGCGCCAGAATCGATTATATTTATATATATATATATATATATATATATAATTAAAATAAATCGAATAACGACGCTGCAGTTCGTATTTTGAAATTGAAACTTCAAACGAGTGTACCGGGAAATCCGACCGTCGGATTTTCCCAAAACGGAAACCGTTGGATTCGTTTTGAAAAGATCTTTCAGATTTTTAGATATATGTAAATCAAATCTGAAGAAAAACAGCGCCACGGCCGCGTTATGGCCTGAAGCATCGTTTGAGTGAAATGGGCTATTTTTAAATGAATAAAAGTAGCGATAAATCGTTATAAAATATTATAAATGATATGGAATGGAAATAAACCGAATTTACCCGGTTTATTGGATATTTAACGGTTGAATGTATTTGGCGTGAAAATTACATTTAAAAACAAAATTATTAATGTCGAATAGTTTAACCATTGAAATGAATTGATTTAAATTTTAAATATACGTGAATTATTTGAAAAGGCTGAGTTAAATCTCATTTCAAATAATTAATCGGCGGTAAGAAGTCGATGATGAAGACGGTGGTTGAAGACCGGAAATCTTCACCTCGGTTGGATGATAACTGATGTCCTGATTGGGAGGCATCCCGAAATATGGATAATGAGTGGTGATCGTCCAGACGTATGTGGAGATCGTTGGATATGCGAGCTATATAGTGCCTCCGATTTCGTTTAGACCCAGAATGAACTTGTAAATGGACTGTGTGTCTGACATTGGATTTTGTTCTATACTGATTGATCTCTACTAAATATATATCTGTTTGGCAGCAGAGAATTTATTCTCTTGCTTAACGCCCTTCTCTGAGACGTACGAGCTTAGAGGTTATATATCGATAGAAATCAGTCGCATAGAGTGAATTGCCTGCGTGGCATGCCTAAGTGGCAGATGATCAAGGCTTCTGTTGAAAAGCAAAGTCTAGTGGTTAATGAACAAAGCACCGCCTGTGTGGCATAGCTTTTTGTATAGCGTGGATTCGCGAGCCTCGCACCCCGGTATGAACCAGAAACATGAGAGGGATTCAGGGAGGACATGCGTTTCTTTCTAGCTAGAGGTTGTGTCAGTGCTTAAACTGGCTGACATTTATATTATTTTCACATGTGTGGTTGTTGCTGTTGCGAGGCGCCTTGGATATATCAGTGACTATGTGAAGTCGATGGAGTCATAGGGCTCATTTACGCCCCAAAGGGCGGGGAAACGCAGTGTTCAGGCATTTTAATCCACATCGGTGGACCGGCCCTGACGATCCAAAGGCTTGATTGAGTACTTGCCTGAGACATGGGCTAGATTGTCTCGAAGTCGGTAAGGACTATCTTTTGCCTTGGTTCATGACGTAAATCAAATTTCCAAATACGTGACTTTGCGGTTTTGACTGTATACCTATATATGGCGACATAGTGGTATGGGGCATTAATGCCGTCTATGATTGATACTTATGATTTGAAACTGTCTTTAAAACATATAAACACTAGTAGTAATATCAAATGCTTTTGTTTTATTCGTATCAAGCATATTTTGGCTATTATAAGGTAAAACTCTATCCTCCGGTTTGCGTTGCATTGTGTGATGGGAACTGGTTCTTATAATGACTTCATTTTTGTAAAAAGCATTACGATGTTTAAAAGGTTTACTTGTTTTAAAGCACTGGAAATCCAATGGAGTAAACCCATTCCGCGAAAGTGGCGTGGTCCTGTGATTGGCCGTATATTAAAATATGTTAAGTAGATTTCTCAAACCAGTCCCATTACTGACTCGTAGTTTGTTTCACTTGCAAACTCGGGTGCCCCTTTTTCTACACGGGCAACCTTGTATTTAGGTTTTAGCAGGCTGATTCTGGATAGCTGGACCTGAAGACGGATTCTATCATTTATCTCTTTTTATGCTGTTCAGCTCCTATTGTACATATTATGTTAGTTTTCCGCTGTAGACATTTATTTATAGTTGAACTGTATTTGTACTAAGTATGATCCTGTATACTGTGTAACTCTGATGTTTATATTTGTCCAGTGTATTATATTGTGCATTATCTGGTGTATTTATTTATTTCTGTTCTGCGGTTATTTGTTTATGTGTTATATTCCAAAGATTACCCTTGCCACCGTAGTACGGGGTTTTGGGGTCATCACAACAACCATGGTTTCAAACAAAGGTATCGGGTGCTACTAAGCACCATCTGCATCCTAATATATATTTAACTGTAAACAAAATTAGAGTAAGAAGTTCTCACCTTTGGTTTCCACTCCGCCGTTCTTTATTGGATGGTCTGGATTCCATTTTGCTTCCAGTCAGTTTTATCGCAATCTGTTTCACATGATTTTTATATTAAAAATCACATTTTTATTTAACGCTATATAGATGAAAATCACATATTTTTATTTGCTACTTCATATGTAAAAATTACATTTTTTATGTCAACGCTAAGTAGATAAAAATCACATTTTTATCTTCTAAAAATTATATTTTTACACAGCTAAAAATCATATCTTTATAGCATTAAAAATCATATATGTTCAGTGTTAAAATCATATTTTTATAATGCTATTCATATAATAAAAATCATATTTTTATCACGAAGTTATATATATAAAAATCAAATTTTTATCACGAAGTTATATATATAAAAATAACATTTTTATCACGAAGTTATATATATATAAATCAAATATTTATCACGAAGTTATATATATATCAAATTTTTATCACGAAGTTATATATATAAATCAAATTTTTATCATGAAGTTATATATATAAAAATCAAATTTTTATCACGAAGTTATATATATATAAATCAAATTTTTAACATGAAGTTATATATATAAAAATCAAATTTTTATCATGATGCTATATATATACAAATCAAATTTTTATCATGAAGTTATACATATATATATATATATAAATCAAATTTTTATGATGAAGTTACATATATAAAAATCAAAATTTATTTTGCTAATAT